>JAGMWU010000027.1:4636534-4689641 GCA_018697195.1 Certhia americana | reverse complement strand
CTGGAAGACATCTAGGACAGACAGAACTCACAGTCATGGACTAAATGAACTGAACAGACATCTTGGAAGGACAGCCATTATCTAAGGGAATGGTACCCATACTTGTGTGTGCATATATACATATATAAATACATATATTTGGAATTGCAGGATCTGAACATGACATAGATGGTATAGAATAACGGGTAGATAACGTCCTAGTTCCAGCCATGACAAGGTTAATTTTCAGAGCAGCCAGGAGTGACATCGCCAGGACCCTGAGGTCATTAGATACCACCTCATGCCATGTATAGGAGAGATGGAGGGCAATGGTGGTTTTTTCTCTATTAGTATTGCTGTTGTTACTGTTCATTTTCTTATTTTATTGCTGTTTCTAGTAAATTGTTAATTTCACAACCCATGATCTTTTTGTGCCTCCAATTCTCCTCTCCATCCCACCACAGGAGGAGGAAGCATGCAGCACATGGTCTGAGACGTTTCAGTGGGGACAATAAATTGGGGAATACCATTCCAAATGACAACAACTGGTCTTTCAAAAAAGTGACAAATAATTCTCTATAGAGGACTTGTAAACATGACTAGTTGCCTCAAGAGACAGCCATTTGACACTGTTCAAATTCAATAGATGAGGGCAATGTTTCTTCTCTTGTATAAATCTACATTTCTAACAGAAGTGGAGCTTCAATGCCTTTTCTGCTTAGTGATGCCTTAGGTTTTAGCTATTATATTTTTTAGACTCTGTGCTGTTTTGGTGAGTAGTTTTAGGTTTCATATTAAGTCCCACTAAGCTTTCTTCTCAGAGTGCATAGACAAAACAATTCCTTCTCTAGTTTGATACCAAGGACAACTTTCAGGCCCAGGAACAAAAACAATGATGAAGTGAGAGGAAGGGGCAAGGAGGATGGAGCCTCATAACCCAAAGCTATGGTTGGACAACTGATTCTAATATGCTAATGGACCAGAACTTATAAAAGTGTGAGACTTCGTGACCGGATGTCCATTTTTGTGACCATTTTGGGGTACATCTTGGGTGTGATCTGGCTGGACTCTTGTGCTACCCAGGAATGCCCATTGAGATCTTTTAATAAATACCTACTTTATCCTTTTGCCCTGTCTAGTCTCTGTTCCAGGTCAGCCTCCAGAAGGCATCATTAGCATTTTGAATAACATGGTCACAAAAAACTCAAACCACATGAGATTAGGCAGAGATCTCATTGAAGTAGCTATATCATTAAGAACTGACAAAGCTTTCATCAAACATTTGTGTATGGGCATTTTGTTACTGCATTGATGACAAATTAGAAGCGATTTAGATAATAGCTACAAGACACTGGAAAAGGTACAAAAGAAGCCTTAACCTCTCAAGCTTAATACATCACTGAAAGGCATTCAGCTATGGTGGCACAAGTATTGGCAGAGTTAATGTTCTGCAAGAGAAGTAACTGGGAGCACAGAGATGAAATTCAGTTTTCATCAATACATTATAACATGCCCATTCTTTTAAGAAAGGTGAGTGCTTTCATAGATAGTTATTCTAGCCAAGATGAGCAAACATTTGCATACCAGTGAAGTTTATGCCCATGAATTGGAGGGCTATACAAGCACTTTATGCAGGACCAAATGGATATTCACAGAATGCATTTTAAGTCAAAGCTACTCCAGTGCATGGTTTTTGTTTTGACAAGGCCAAAGAGGGTGCTGCAAAAGAGAATATTATTCACAGCCTTTGCCTAGGTCTGACAGCAAAAGGTTTCTAGTTGTAGAGATGCCTAAGGATTAATTTAAAAGCAAACATTTTTGCACAATGTCTATCACGCAAGAATTGACCCAAGTGGCACAATTAACTAAACATTGGTCCTTACACTGTTCCAATACTCTGGCAAAGAGTTTCGCATCTTAATACCTCCAAATATTTTGCTACAATGAATATGAAAACATATGCCTTAAATACTTTAACTAGGACACATAACTTGGGGAAGAGTCACATAGCAGTAGAGACATGTTTGCAATAGCTATCAACTTAAGTTTCTTCTTCCAAGCAAAAGCCCTTTACCCACATTTCTCAATTACTTGTATCATTTTAAGAAAACAAAATATCCAAATGGAAACTCATCGTGTCATGTTTTAGTACTAAAACCTTAAGGAGTAAGAGACAGCCTGCTTGCCAGGCAGCCTTCTCTGGAATTAACAAATACTACAGTAACTCAAAGTGTCACCCACTGAAGACAGCCCTTTTACATTCCCCTTGTTTTCCATGGGATGGCCTCAACTAAAAAATCCCAAACATCCAGAAAGTCTCAAGGTCATATTTCTTCAAGTCAAGCAAGATTCCAAAATATCATACATGCATCCCAATTCAGTAGCTTTATCATTTTTCTCCTATTTGTAGGCCACTTAGGGCAGATATTTATGCATTTAAAATACGTCAGAAAATGTGGAGATAGGCAATCAATTTGGCTCATCTTGGCTACTAGTGCTTCAGGGGAAGGGACACAATGCCAAATTACTATTAAACTGATCTGGTGGGATGAAACATTCAGTCACTACCACAACAGCTTAGTAATCGCAATTCTTCTAACTCAAAATGCTGGATAAAACACTGAAGTTCTAAAAAATGAAGTAGCACTCTGGAAATAGGAAGCTAATTTTGTGTACATGCATGTATATGCACACATCAGATGACACACAGCCCAAATTATAAGAGGGCATGCTATGAGTCCCATGACCTCTAGTCCAGCCACACTGCAGTCCATCTGTAACCGCTATATTTCCAATTATCTCAGTTACACTTCAGTTCAAGATAATATCTCGGCTGTTTAGCCTATACTACACATTACTATGACTATCTGATGATGGCCATAAACTACACAGACAAGCTGGATGTCAAAGAACAGAATAAAGTTCTGTGAGCATTTTTTTCTAGTATTACCTACCCTCTAGATGTAAAATGAGCATCATGGATTACAACTAAAGTGTTATTAAAAAGAAAACACTCAGTGTGCATATATAACTATGAAAAATAACAAGCAGTGTAAACATGACTTCAGAAACAGCAAGGGAAAAACATTTTTGAGCTTTTGAGAAGTTACAGATGTGGTCCAACACTCAGACACTGGCAGAACATCACTGCAATAGCAGAGATATTAAGGATTTACCAGTGTCCTGGGGTGATGTTGTGAGGTTTGTATCCCCAGTTGTCTGTTCTGTTTGGGCTGGAGATGTTCTTCAAGACTGGCTCAGGGAAGTTTTGTTTTGGTTTTGTTATCAGTGTGCGGATAATAGTCAGAGGGACACAGACACACTGTGCTGCTTTTGCTGCGGCTTTTGCTGCTGCTTGCCACCTTGCTTGCTTGCTTTTACTCCTGCTTAGCTCTTTAGTTAGTTTAGCTAGACAGTCCAAGATTCCTCCGGACTGCTTTCCTTTCCCTCTCTCCTTTCATGGAATCATTCAAGCCTGCTCTGGACTGGGACCTGGGAAACACCGAGAGTCTGCACTCTGGCCTGCAGCAGTCTGCCCAGCACCAGAGAGACCAACAACAGAGCGACCACTCCCCAGAGAGAGACTGTCTGAATTTATCTCGTCAGAATGGTGATTGTCCATCTTGTGTGTTGGGGGGTGCTCTGTCTGTTAAATAAACAGGTTTCTTTCCACTTCTCTCCGAGGAATCCTTCCCGAACTGGTGGGGGTGGGGAGGGGCCGTGGGGGTTTGCTCTCTGAAGGGGCCCCTTTGGGAGTTTCTCCCCAAACTTGCCCTAAACCAGGACAACCAGGCAAACAAAATATTAAGAACACCCTTCTAACACTACAGAGTCAAAAGCTTCCATTAATTTCCATAATATAAACCAGACCTAAAGTCATGCACATGCTTTTAGTTATTATTTCTTGAACAGACTTGCAAGAAATCTCAAGAGGCACAATTCTTCACATTGCTATCCAAGAAAAAGTCATATTTTATTTTACCTTATCCAATGATCACTCTGTGCAGACTCATGGAAATAGAGCCAAACAATGAATTATGCAAGCTGACAGTGCTCAATCTTTCCTAATGGAAAGCTTTCTATTTTTATCCTCATGGCAGAGGCAGGGTCTCCTCTTGCCATACAACAGGACCTAAGTGCACACAATCTTCTATTCTCAGGCAATATTACAAGTGGAAACCATTCTCTGTGCTTCTTAGCATATGCAATATCCCTACTTGGATCAGAGGAGTCCTAGGGGAAGGGCTGGAAGCTGGCTACCATCATTATCTTGCCTGTTGCCTCCTGAAGCCAGGCAGATGTCCAAAAGAGTCTACAGTCTAAGGGGTTCTGTGGGTCCCACAGACCCAACCCCCCAAAATCCTACATGCAACAGCAGAGTGAGGGTCAATCAGGTATTCCCCAGGCCTGAGAGTTAGAGATCATGAAGTATGCTTATGATCCATGAACCAACATTAGATGTTTCTTGCCT
Source organism: Certhia americana (assembly GCA_018697195.1). Taxonomy (NCBI): domain Eukaryota; kingdom Metazoa; phylum Chordata; class Aves; order Passeriformes; family Certhiidae; genus Certhia; species Certhia americana. The sequence continues at coordinate 4,685,191 of JAGMWU010000027.1, read as the reverse complement.
TCCTGCCTACAGACAGCTTCATCTCTCTTTCACTTTGGAGACAGCCAACAATAGGTGATCCTATCCTACAGATAAGTGGGTTGCTTACTAGCATCAACAATACCTAAGGAAAAGAAAAATAGAAGCTTAATTACACAGAGAGAAGCTTTGTAGCACCTTGCACTGCAGAGGCCTGCAGAAGGCAGCTTTTATGCTCAGAGTACCACATATTTGTTCCTTGGCATCAAGAAATATTTTTGTGGAGTTGTGTTCTACCAGTTACAACTTCTATTTGCTTAATTTTAAGCTCTCTAGAAAGCATCCTATAAGACCAAAACTTTTAAACATAGTGCTCATACTTGCCATCAGTTATCTGTAAGTTCTATATCAATTCACTGCTCTGAAAAAAAAATTATTCTCACATATTGCAAGTTGCTTTGAAATCAAAACGAATCACTTGGAAGAAACTGAGATCCAACAATACAGAACTCTAAGCAGCACACAGTTAACAAGTTATAAAAAGCAGGGAATGAAATGCTTTAACAAGTATTTACCCCCCAAATTACTTGGAAACACTAAGCATAATGCTTGGGTTCCTCCCTCCCCCATTTGTTTCCAGATTTGCTCCTTCATATAGCAAAAATACCTTATGAAATAAATTGTCCTAAGAACTACCAAACTCTAACAGTGCATTTCATTCTTCTTGTTTCCTTGACACAGCAAACTTGGTCAAACTGTGCTTCTGGGCAGCACTACACATCTAATAATGAAGTTTCTATTTATATAATTTCTCACTCACACCTTCCCTGAGATATTGGCTTCCAGCACAAGAATGGGAGGTCATCAGTGTATGAAATAACTCAACTCCTTCCTTGAGGGTGGTGATCTGGAACCCAAGCAAAGGGTTGCCCAGAACATTATTCCCAGTCATAATGAATAGCTACATAAAGTCACTAGATAAGGCAAAGATTAACAAGGGTAAGGACAGCCATTCAGAAACATGTCAGCTTGTGACAACCTTCACTGCAGATGTTCACTTTTAGCTGATTGCATGAGGGGGGCTTTCAGTTCAGGACTGCTCCTATCTTTCACTGATACAAGCTGCTCTCCACAAAATGGTTGCTTCTGAAGACTGCTGCCCTTTCCATCTAGCTAGGAGGTCTTAAACTACAAAGTACTGCAGTAAACCTGAGCATGCTATGATGCTTAAAGTTTCAGTTTTTATATTCTTTAGATTTTGTGCTGTTTTAGTGTGTAGTTTTAGATTTCATATTAAGTGCTAGTGAGCTCTCTTCACAGAGAAGGTAGACAAAACAATTCCTTCTCTAGCTTGGGACCAAGGACAACTGATACGACTTTCAGGCCCAAGAACAAAAACAACGGTGAAGTGAAGAGAAAAAAACAAGGAGGATGGAGCTTCATAACCTGAAGCTATAATTGGACAATTAACTCAAATATGCTAATGGACCAGAACTTATAAAAGTGTGAGACCTTGTGATCTGTCATCCACTTTGTGACTATTTTGGGTGCATCTTGGGTGTGGCCCAGCTGGGCTCTTGTTGGGCCCAAGTGTACCCATTGAGGCCTTTTAACAAATCCCTACTTTATCCTTTTTGCTCTGTCTAGTCTCTGTTCCAGGTCACCCTCCAGAAGGCATCAGTTCTATTAGTTTATAAAATATGCTTAGATGCTGTGCTTGAATTTTTAACAAGTCCCCAACCTATATTGTAGACAGCACTAAAATACTGATAATCTACCATTTAAACAAACATTCAGGGGGATAGGTTTTCTGCTTCAATTAATCAAATACTGGTTACAGGATTAGCAACTGAAAGCAGAATCTGTTGACATGTTGAACCAGCCTTTAACAACAGTAGTTCCTGTCAAAAAGGTACAAAGTGAACACTTCCCTCATTTCAGTTTATTCAGCTAGTTCAACAACCCAGAGATAAAGGTCATATTTATTCAAGAAAAAACAACCTGCCAAAAGGCCTAAGTATTTCATGAGCACAAATCAAGCATTTGTATTCCCAACCAACTAGCACTAACACTTTATTAAGGTCACATTAAACATAGGCTTTTCTCAAAATATTTATACTTCAGCTTAACTAGAAATCTTTGTACTTCCCTTCCAGTTCCTACCCTCAAACCACACCTCAAGTGGAAGAAAATTCCCAAACTCTCATTGCCACAAAATTTTAAAAAAGTTATAGATTGCATATTTCTAATCCTGCTTACCTAATCTTAGGAAACTAAAAAGACAAAACAAGATGAAGCTAAATATTTCATCAAGTCAAGAAATCTGAAAAACAAATCAGATGCTGATCTGAACTAGTGCTCACCTTGCATATACTATGAATATATCATAGAAGTCACCCCACAATATTAATACCCAACATTATTTTATTTCTAAATGATTCAGCAAGCTGAGTCTAACACATCTAAATGTTTGCCTGAAGGCCCAATACAAAGTAAGTCAATATCACTTCTCAGGACCACAGGACTCCTTCTCCCTAGTGACAGAACAAGGGTCTAAAAATCACTTTTCAGAATCTAAGATGCATAACCAAGACCAAACACTACCAAAACAAAACCCACCATGTGCAGCTCCTCATGGAGAGAAGGTGAGATAGAAACAACATATGAGGGACTTCAGTCATGATGCTTGAAGAGAATTTCTTTGCTGTAGAGGGGTGAAGGCATCATGAGACCATCTCCCACTCTCAAAATAAGCATCACAGGATTGGTCAGAAGGATTTACAAGAAAAGTACATTTCAAGGACATAAAATAACAAAAGAGATCATATTCATAATACTCAGGGGTAAGGCAACTGGCAACCATGCCTAAAGTCTGCACTTGTTTATGCACATCCCTAGATTATTTCATATGTTGTTTTAACTTCTTTCCAAGAACAATTATAAACACATAGTCCCCAAGCAAAAATATTTTGATCCACTGTGATTTCTTTGAAAAAAAAATGGATGAGTAATGTAAGTGCAGGAAGAGGCTGTCAAACCATTCAGATATAAAAATGGCCCAATTACCAGCCCAAGACTAGAGCAACTTCCAGAATAAGTAATAATGGAGGTGAGTCTAAGAACATACCTATCACACCTACATGAGCATGTCCACCAACTCATTACAAAAAGCAAGCCTTGTGCCAAAGCCTTCCCTTCCTTCTAAATAATGAAGCCAAAGTGAACACAAATCTATTATTCCACATGATACAAGTTAATTCTGGGTTTGTGGAACAAAGCTCTTAAACCTTGACCCAGCACCGTGGTTTAAGCCCAGCTGGAAATAAAGCACCATGCAGCCGCTCGCTCAACCCCTCCATCCCACCATGGTAGAGTGGGAAGGATAATCAAAGTAAAACTTGTAGGTTGAGATAAGAACAGTTTAGTAACTAAAAAGGAAGAAAAATATAGTAATCATAGCAAATGATGATAATGATAACAAAAAGGGAAAAATGAAGTGATGCACAATACAGTTGTTCACCACCTGCTGACTGATGCCAGACACCCCTTCCTGTATCCAGATTGGCCTCCAGGTAACTCCCCAGACTTTATATACTGGGCATGACATTCTAAGGTATGGAATATCCCTTTGGTCAGTTTGCGTCACCTGTCCCAGCTGTGCTCCCTCCTAGTTTCTTTTGTGAACCTTCTCACTGGCAGAGGATGAGACAAGGAAAAAAAGTCCTTGACTTAGGATAAACACAACTTTGCAAAACACTAACACACTGGTGTGTTAATAACACCATTCTCATTCTGAATCCAAAACACAGCACTGTAACAGCTACTGAGAAGAAATTAACTCCATCCCAGCTGAATCCAGGACAGCCAGAGAGGCCAAGATACATGTCAGCCAAGCAAAGAAATCATCCAAAAATTGATTTTGGTTTGACAGAAATCAAAGGGCATGAAATGAGAGACACAGGAGCCACTACTAAAACAATAACTCCTGGGAGAAGGGAGCTGAAGGGGACATTATTCTGCTACAGACTAAGCAGACATCAGGTGCAAAGGGGTCTGCCCAATGCAACTTATCTTCTACAGGCACTATGGCTTTTCAATTGTTTTCTTAAAGAAAAAACATGCAACTCCGCTGCCAATTGTTTTGAGAATTTAAGTTTACCCCTTTTCTGGGGCAGCAGTGACAGATTTCTTGCTTACTGTATTTACAAGAGAACCACAAATGTATTTTTGAATTAACAGGAAGACTCAGAGATAAATGCTTTTAATTTATCTGCCTTCACCAATTATGTGTTGCCATAACCCCTTCAAGGCTGCCCTCTAGAAATTTGGAGAGGAAAAAAAGGAAAACAGGGGAAAAAAAATCACGAAAAAGAGTCATGACGTCCACAAAGTTTTGAAAAAAAAAACCCACTCACAGCTTTTCTCTTGTGTTAGTCATTCTACACAGGATGCTCCTACATGACAAACAAAGCTATGAAGGGAAGTCCCTTTGAAATAAATATACAGACTAGAGCCAAGAGAACAAACTTGGGGGTGAAAGGGAAGAATTTGCTCTCTGCCATGAGGTACCTGTGTTTCTTTGGGGGTTAAAATTGAGAAATAACAGAAGAGAGACAGCTATAACACGGCCTCCTCTTCCCAGAGGGTATCCTGAGAGAAGAGGCCCTGCAGGCCCCAGCCAGCCTGCCCTGCAAATCGTCCCCCAGCCGCCAGCAGCGGGCGGGGAAGGGAAGCTCGCAAGGCACTATCTACAGGCGCCGAGCCGCCCTGCCTTCCCTCCTTCCGTAGGCCCCTGCCCCCTCCCGCGGAGGGTAGAGGAGCTGACAGTGACCGCAGGCCCGCCGCGGCCCCTCCGAACCCGACAAAGAGGCCCGGCAGGCGGCGAGGGGAGTGTTGCAGGCCCTGGCGGCAGCTCGCCGGGAAATCCGCAGCGGTGGGAGGCCCGGTCCGCCGGCGGAGCAGGGAAAAGCCGTACCTTGAAGTAACCGCCCTCGTAGAGGGTGTTGGGGGGCCCGAAGATCGCCACCTCCCAGTTGTATAGGTCGGACTCGTCGACCAGAGTGATGCGGAAGCCCTCCACCGGCTCCTCCTGTAGCGACTTCAGCTCCAGCATCAGCGCCTTCTGTGAGCTACTCATCTGCTGTTGGGCCATGGCGCGGCGCGGCCCCCGCCGCCCAGGCTGCTGCTGCCGCTGCCCCGCCGCCGTCGCGCTGCCCCACAGACCCCCCGCCCCGCGCTGACAGCCGTCGCCGCCGCCACTTCCTTTTGTGACGGCGCCCACTCACATCTGACTTCAGCGCAGCGCGGCGCGGCGCGACGCGCTGCGCCGCACCACGTCGCACCCCGCCGCACGGCAAGCCCCGCCCTTTCCTTACCGGCGCACTTAAAGGGGCAGCGGTCTCCGCCATACTGTTTGTGGAGTGCGTGGGTGTGTGGTTCCTGCCGTTACATCAAGCCCTTACGGGGCAGGTCCACATGTGTGAGGCGGAAGAAAAGTTGGGTGGAGACCTGTGAGTAGAACGGAGGGGGTGGTGTTCTGTGGGGGGCAGTGGTGAGGCACGGCTAGTCCGTACTGCTGCACTGATAGACGTTCACGGTCAAAAAAAGAGCAGCTTTTGTACAAAGGATGAATTTAGAGGAGCGACCTTGCGTGACCCAGAGTCCCCTAAAAATCCTGCAGCAACCCCCAAGCAGCAGTGTGTCAGGAAAATTAATCCACAAACACCAGAGGTTTATGTCCAAAAAGGAGACAGAGGAGTCCTTTTACTTTATTCAAATAAAGGGAGAGGCCATGGGGCATTTCCCCTGGGGTGTCTCAAAATTTTTAGGGGACAGAGCCTCCTTTTTATCCCAATTTCCCGGCCACATTTCCCTCTTTTTCCCTATTGGCTGAGGTACTTGAGAGGTACAGACTTCCCTAATCACCTAATACCTAAGACCCCCTTCTAATGTATACCCCACGCATTTTTCTTTTTCTTTGTGTCTCTGTTCTTTTTCTCTAAATCCAGAGTTATTTGAAGGAAATCTCTGTTGTCTGTGGACTTGCAGCCAAATAAAATTGGGGGTGAATAAAAGTGAAAATAACATAATGCCTTAATATAAATCTGTGGCATTGGATTATATGGAGTCCAGGGATGAAATGGCAAAAAGACCCTGAGATGCTGCTATATAGAGAGGGATTGAGGAGTGTTTACTTTAGAGATTGTCACCCTGGAGTGAGTTCAGATTTACAGAAAGTTGCTTAATTCTGCTCTCACATCCTCAGCCTGGGGGTTGGAGGGCTGGATCACAAACACTTGCATGGCTGAAATGCTGTTTGTTGGAGGAGCTCCTTAGCAGCCAGGCTGTACTGCACTGGGTGTTTTTTCTGGTAGGAGCTCAGACACATATTCTTTTTATTTATGTCTTAGAATAGAATAGCATATACTAGAATAGTTCGTCTGGAAGGGACCTACAATGGTCATCTAATCCAAATGCCTGACCACTTCAGGGCTGACCCAGAATTAAAGCATTTTCATACCCAAATGCCTCTTAAACACTGACAGACATGGAGCATCAACCACCTCTCTAGGAAGCCTGTTCTAATGTCTGTCCATCTTCTCTGCAAATAAATGCTTCTGAATGTCAAGTCTGAACCTCCCCTGATGCAGTTTTGAACCATTGCTACAGATCCTGCTGTATACCAGGGAGAAGAGCTCAGCACCTCCCTCTCCACTTCCCCTCCTCAGGAAGCTGCAGAGAGCCATGAGGTCACCCCTCAGCCTCCTTTTCTCCAAAGCAGACAAACCCAGAGCCTTCAGCTGATCCTTGTAGGACATTCCTTCTAGCCCTTTCACCAGCTTTGTTGCTTTTTCCTAGATGCATTCACATACTTTGACATCCTTCTTAAATTGTCTGGGGTTGATGGACATAATGTTTTGTCAATACAGTATCAGGTTGACTGGCAGGATATGTGGGCTGGGAGCTGTGCTCTTACTTTGGTGCCAGGCTTCCTGGGTAGCAAGTACTTCCATCACCATTGTGTTTGACCAACCATCTCACCTGAGCCACATCTGGAAGGGTTGCAGATATGATGCTCTCAGCAACACTCTCTCCAGAAGAGATAAAGCTCTTCACCTCTGTCTACCACATCCAATTCAGCCCCATGACAGGGGTCAGTAATGAATCTTTGGCTTCATCTCTATTCTTCCCAATCTCAACATCTTGGTCCCAGCTGCCCATGCTTCATTACTGATCCCCAAACCTTATCAGCCCCATTCGCACCTCCATCACCACCTCTCAAATGCCCAAGTTTAACATCATGGCCACCATCATTCCCAAATACCCCAACCCCAAGCACCCACTTACTGCTGCCCATCCACATGACCTTTTTCCATTACTAATGAGTCTAATCATGTGTTCTATGGCAGCCCAATTAGCTGGAATAAATCAAAATTGGCTCAAATTCTTTGCACCAAGGAGTGGACTTAGGACCCTGGGAAGCAGGAGGCTGAGACCTTAGACTTATAAAGTCAAGCCCCTGTCCTATAGTCACGATTGTACACCTACTCCAGGTAAGCCCTATATCTAGCTAAGTTAGCCATGACCCCTGGTCTTTGGATGAAGGCTCTGGAACGGGTGCTCTCTGGGGAACAGCTCCAGGCCATGCAGCCTTTGGTGCTGCTGTCTGTTTTAGTTTGTCAATTTAAAATTTTTTAAATTAAGAGCAAAGCAGGCTTAAATTTAAAAGGAAGAGAACTTTATTAACTAATACTAAAAGAAAAAAAAAATAGAAATCAGAATGAAACTTTCAAAACACTTCTCCCTTCACTAACTATTCACTTTTTACTCTAATGTAAAAAGACAAAAGTTGGGATTTTTAGTCAGTTATCACTTTTAAAATAATCAGTTTTCAATTCATTAAGGAGAAAGGAGTCTTTCTTGGGTATTACAAAGATTTTTCACAAGATACTAGTTCTCTTGCTTCTACTCCACACTTGGCCCGCCTGGGAGAAATGTTGCTATTTGGGAAGTCTCTCTTATGATACAGCCTGCCACAGCAGCTCATGGACTATATCGGCTTATTAGGGTACAGTTCAAGGATGCATTTTCTAGTATAAAACAAAAGTTCTCTACATCTCAAGGAACAGAGGTTATCTTCTCTCAATGGGCATGGCTTTTATTTCTCACTTCTTTAGTCTTTTTCTGTTTAATTTTTTCTAGCAGCTTATAACTATGACTAGAACTTTGCATCCCCCTAACAAACACTCCATAGGTTACAGGGTATTTAAGTCTATTTTTTATGGCCTTACAAGAGAAGTCTAACCTAACTAGGCAACTCTTTAATCTTTTTTTTCTATTTGAGATTCTCTTTTCTTGACATCAAGTCTCATGCTGTGTCTTTCTACATTTCATCTGGTTTCCTCTTTTCCTCTGGGTAAGATTCATGTTTTGGGAGTTTTATTTGGTCAGGGAAAAAAATTCACACAGGCGCAGCCAGGATGAGGCAGTTACGTGATGCATTGCAGTGATGTTGGAGCTGGGCCAGAATCTCCACGGCTTGCTGCTGCTCTCCAGTTCTAGCTGTGCTGAGAGAGGGGGGTCAGGATCCCCCTTCCAGTCCGATCAGGCTTCAGATGTCTCACACCAAGGCTGAACACACCCCACCCCATCCCACCCCACCTCTCCTTCTCCTTTGCCTGCCAGAGGTGCCGGGGGAAGGAAGGAGGGAACTTCAGCCCGGCCCGGCCGTAGGAAATGTCCGGGCCGAGGCTGTGTGACTCACCCCCTCTGGAAACCAGAAGAGAGCTATTTCTGGATTCTCACCTTAAAATGTGTATTCACTATAGGCGTATCCACCTTTTTCATTGATTTAGCCAGGTGTCAATATTACACAATTGTCTAATCAGGGCTAAACCATGACAGCTGCCTAGAAAGCAGATGGTCACCGTAATGGATTAAAGGATATCTCCGGGACACCCATCATACCCATTCCATTTTTGCAGCCACGCTCCCCCGGCCAAACTGGGTCACATGTAGCAGGGAAACCTCCCATGGACAGCTACATGTGGTGCCCTTGAACAGGGATTCCTCGTACTGTTAAAAATGAGGAGCTTGACTCAGCTAATATATCAAGCAGTAATTCAATTTCTTAATTAATATAGTAAAATATGAGTAAAACAGTGCTGGGTACAATGGTGGGATTTTTCTCTCCAACTGCACACCGATTGCTGAGGCCTGCTGGTATTTATATGTATATCCATAGGCTTTCTCAGCAGTTTCTAATTCCAGTTTTTCATCACAATTCTATACTTGAGGATGCAAATCAATGATAGTGATAGCTGGTTTCTTTACAATTTCTATACTCCATTGTGATCCATTCCTCCCAGGATATACATTCAGGATGTGTATTCCAGATGGAAGGGTCCAGCTTTCTTTTTCAAAACCATTAGTCAACAAGTTGATTTCCATCTTCCTTTCTCAGGCTGTTTTTTCACCATTTTGTTAGGAATTTGAGATAGACCCACTTCCTTTTGCTATGCATTCTAAAGCTACAATTTTAAAATCTTTAATACAAAGTAATATTCTAAAATTATAATTCAAAAGTTGTTTTTAAAAAACAGCTTAAGGCTTAATTACAAGCAGAAAGTTCTTGTCAAAAAGCAACATCTAAAGTTATAATTCACATATTCTTACTACAAAACAACTTAAGATCTATAATAGTTAATTGCCAACAAATGATTAGTTCAAAGGCCTTCTTCCATGCTTTCCTTGTTTATTATAACTCATCTTTATAACTGTCCCATGGCTGTGTTCCACACATTTCACAATTATAATTACACAAGTTATTTTTATTTACCTGACACAAAACATAACTTTGTATTTCACAATACTGAGGGAACCTTCAGGGTTTTTTCGGTTTGGCTGGGTGAGCGGACCGCATAGGAACTCTCTGCTGTGGATGCTCTGGATAAGTCGTCAGGCCTGACGTGAACGCGAGCAACCTTCGGAACTGGACCAGTCGTCTTGGACCCCCTGCCTGGGATGCAGGTGAGAGCAGAGAGAGTGGGAAAGACCCCATCGCCCCTACCCTAAGCCAGGTGGGTTCTCCCACTTGATCCCCCAGTTTTTCTGGGTTAGAAGATGGGACTAACTTTCCAATTTAGAACGGGACATATATAGGCATTTTAAGGACCTTTTAGCAGTAAACAGGAATAAAATCAAGAAACAGGAGCTAAAACCCTATTAAAATGGGTATTGCAAAATGAAATCTGGGCACCTTTCCAGCTACTGCAGGACTCAGCTTGGACTATTATATTTTTTCATCAGGTTTTTGGGATCAAGTGGGGGTGAAATTAACCACCAGGAGAGACTCGCCCCATTTGTTGCCTGTTTTCTGAGTGATCCTAGAAACCCTGTGTATTTGTTTTAGTTTAGGGTGAATTTGGGAAGAAACTTTTGAGTGGGGTCCCTCTAGAAAGCAAATCCAAACGGTCCCTCCCCCAGCTGGTTTGGGAAAAAATATTTCTTTGGAGGAAAGTGAAAAAAAATTGTTTATTTAACAAGCAAAGCACTCTCTAGCACAACAAATGAACAATACTAAACAACAAAATTTTTCGCTGTTCTGAAGCGATGATGAATTTTAAAAGTTTCTTTCGTGTGTTGCAGCCCGGCTCACTCAGTTGTTGTCAGTTCCTCCGGTGCTGGGAAATGCCGAGCCTAGGCCAGGCCTGGTGGGCCACGAGTTTGAGCTCTTGGCGTTCTTTTGGGTTTTTAGTCTAGAGCAGGTTTAAATAGTTCTAAAGAAAAGGAGAAAAACCCTTATAGTTCGGAGTACTTTTTTGCTTTAGTTAGCTAAAAGCTAACAAAAAGCAAAGGAGAGCTCTCTCCTGCCATCCGCACTGCAGACCACAGAGGCTGTGTGTGAAGGAAAGCTGAAAACTCTTTATGTTTTGAAAACAACTGTCTCAGACATTTTACTGCTTTTTTTTTTACTCTCAGATCTGTTTTTAAAGGTGCAAAACTTATTTCTGAGCTAAACAGATGAATGGGGATACAATTTAGCATTAACTTACAACATTCTACCTTTTATCTTTATATTGTCAACTTACTACTAACACTAATACATATTGTAACTCTACACATACATATATACAGTATACAGCTATATACAGACAATTGTAGTGACATTTAGTAAGCAATGATATTTATACATAGTTTTCATTAAACAATTAGATCTTTTGGGGGTACACATTGTGTTGTTTCATCTTTTTGCATTATTCACTATGTGTCGCCCTTGCTTTTGCATGTTTCTTTCTAACCTTGTGATGATGTTTTTGAATTCCTGGAGTCAACTCACACACAGACACACACACACACACACACACACACACACACACACCCCTCTCTGTAAACAGCAATTGTTTACATTCCTTTCTAAAGGAAGTGAGAATTGTTGGACTTCTGTATTGACCAGTGTGATTAGAGAGGTGGCAACCTTCTTTTCCAATGACTGTTCACTTTCTGCAATGCTATATAAGTTGGAGTGTCATAATAAACTTCCCTTCTTCCTCTCTCCTCTTTGAGAAGAGCTGTCAGCGTGTGATTTATCTCGTGTCATATCTCGACACACTATGTGCAACTTGGTCTTTGAGAAAAGATAATTCTATGGATGGGTTTGTCTGTACTTGAGGGAGAATTGATTTAAACTGTTTTCTTTAACAAACTTTTGACATGCACTACTGGGACTTTATTTTTGTTTGCTGTATGCAGGGCCTCAGATTGGGCAGGGGTTGTTTGGTTGGTGGAGCTTTGGGTGTTAACTAACCAAGTGGCTTTTGTTAAATGCTGTTTTTAATTTTTGAAAGATTCTTCATTTAGTGCTTTCAAGGTTTTTTTAAAGTTTATTGTACTTTTTTACTTTGCTTGTAGCTGGTGTACAGTAGGGGATATGGTACACCCATTCAATTCTATGTTATTTAGTCTAGGTGTTGATAAGGCTATTCTTGAAATTAGTCTCATTGTTTGACTCAATCTTTTCAGGGGTATTATGCTTCCACAGGATTTTTAAGGCCCAGGATGGTGTTCTGAGCAGTAGTATGAGGCACATGATAGGTCTTTAGTCATCCTGTGGTGGCTTCTACCGTTGTGAGCACAAAGCGCTTGCCTTGGCATGTCTGGGGCAGTGTAGTATAATTAATTTGTTAGGCTTCTCTATATTTATATTTGGACTACTGCTTTTTATACTAGAGGGGCTTTACTCGCTTGGCTTGCTTGATTGCAGCACATGTCTCACAGTCATGGATAACTTGAAAAATATTGTCTATGGTTCAATCTACTTCTTGGTCTCGTGCTTACTTATAGGTGGCGTCTCTACTTTGATGGCCTGAGGCATCATGGGCTTATCAAGCTAGGAACAACTCTCTCTTGTGTTGCAAATTTCAGTTTATCTTTGAGATTTCTGTCTTTGTAGCTTGATTTACTTGCTCCTTGTTTCAGTGCTCTTCATTAGCCTGACTCTTGGGGACATAGACATCTACATGATGAACTTTCACAGGTAGCTTCTCTACTCGAGTGGTAATGTCTTTTTACTCATTAACAGCCTAGATTGGTTTTCTTCTACGCTGCTAATTAGTCTTTTTTTACTTCTCTAAGTATTTCTGTAGAGCATTGGCTACTATCTATGAATCAGTGTAGAGGTAGCGCTTTAGGCCACTTTTCTCTCAACAATGTCTAGGGTTAGTTGAATGGCTTCAAGCTTGGTAAATTGGCTTGATCTACTTTTTCTTCCAGTAGCTTGTGTGACTTGTCATGTGGGGCTCCACATGGCTGCTTTTTACTTTTGTTTCATCTCTACGATGCGACAGGAACTATCAGTGAAAAGAGCATAGCATGGTTCTTCTGTTGGAAGTTGGTTGTACGGTGGAGCTTCTTTAGCTTGTGTTACTTGTTCTTGCTCTTTTTCGTTAGTGAGACTAAAGTTTTTACTTTCAGGCTAATTTGTAATTTTTAAAAAAATTCTAGGGCAATTTGGGTTTCTAATATGGGTGCGCTGAGTAATGAGGGCAATCTATTTGCTCTATGTGATCTGTTTGCTCTATGTGGCATCAGTGGCGTGGTGGGTAGAGGGAACTTTTCTTTTGAACATCTACTTCAGCAGTGGTAGTCAGGGTGCTAGGAGGAGTTGTGTTTCAGTGCCTATTACTTTTGAGGCAGCTTGGACTCTTTCAAAGGCTGCTAAATTTTTTTTTTTTTTTTGTTGGAGTATAGTTGGCTTCGGACCCTCTGTAGCTTTGGCTCTAGAATTCAGCGGTCGGCCTCGAGTCTCTTTAGGCACTTTCTGCTAAAGGTTCTAGGACAGACCATGGCTCCCGGCTGCAGAGTACAGCACACTCTTCACCTCTGGTCCCATCCTGACTGGGCCAAGGGCTACTGCATGAGCAATTTCTTGCTTGATCTGGGTAAAGGCTTGTTGTTGTTGTTGTTCACAGCCCCACTGGAAAGTGTTCTTTTTACAGATAACTAGGTAGAGAGGGCTTACGATCTGGCTGTACTCTGGAATGTGCATTTTCGAAAAGCCTATGGCGCTTAGGAAAGCTTGTTTCCTTCTTGTTGGTCAGTGGAGACGTTATTTTGTTGATGACATCAGTGGGGATCTGACGCCATCTATCTTACCACTTTATTTCCAGGAACTGGATCTCTTGAGTGGGTTCTTTAACTTTGCTTTTCTTGATAGTGAAACCAGCTTTCAGGAGAATCTGGATGATTTTCTTTTCTTTCTCAAACACTTTTGTTGCAGTGTTCTCTCACATAATGATGTCATCGATGTACTGTAGATGTTTTAGAGCTTCACTTTTTTTTAGTGCAGTCTGAATCAGTCCATGGCAGATGGTGGGGCTGTGCTTCCACCCCTGGGGCAGTTGGTTCTAGGTGTACTGCACTCCCCTTTAGGTGAAAGCAAAATGAGGCCTGCATTCTGCTGCCAGAGAAATGGAGAAAAACATGTTAGCAATGTCACTAGTGGCATACCACTTCGCTGCCTTGGACTCCAGCTCATACTGGAGTTCCAGTATGTCTGGCACAGCAGCGCTCAATGGTAGAGTCACTTCATTCAAGCCACGATAGTCCACAGTCAATCTCCATTCTCCTTCAGATTTGCGCACAGGCCAGATGGGGATGTTGAAGAGTGAGTGGGTTTTACTGATTACCCCTTGGCTCTCTAGCTCACGGATCATTTTGTGGATGAGGATCACAGCATTTTGAGTTGTTCTGTACTGCTGGCGATGCACTGTTCAAGTGGCAATTGGTACTTGTTCTTTTACTATCAGGAGTCTTACTGCAGATGGGTTCTCTGACAGTCCAGGCAAGGAGTTCAATTGCTTGATGCCCTTTGTCTCTACAGCCACTATCCCAAATGCCCTCCTGAGTTTCTTTGGGTCTTTGAAATACTCATTTCAGAGGAAGTCTATGCTCAAAATGCATGGGGCCTCTGAGACAGTTACAATAGGGTGTTTCTTCTATTCATTTTTAGTCAGGTTCATGTCAGCTTCTACTAAAGTAAAATCTTGTGATTCCTTTGTCACGCGAGTGATAGAAACAGATTTTGCGTCCACGTCTTGATGGGATTAATGTGCACTGCGCACCAGTGTCAACTAAGGTGACCTAGGGTGACACTGTGAGGTTTGTATCCCCAGTCGTCTGTTCTGTTTGGGCTGGAGATGTTCTTCAAGACTGGCTCAGGGAATTTTTGTTTTGGTTTTGTTATCAGCTTGCTGATAATAATCGGAGGGACACAAACCTATAGTGCTGCTTCTGCGGCTGCTTTTTGCTTTTGCTTGCTGGTTTTGCTTGCTTGCTCTTGCTTCTGCTTTAGCTCTTTAGTTAGTTTAGCTAGATGGTCCAAGATTCCTCCAGACTATTTTTCTTTCCCTCTCTCCTTTCGTGGAATCATTCAAGCCTGCTCCGGACTGGGACCTGGGAAACACCAAGAGCCTGCACTCTGGCCTGCAGCAGTCTGCCCAGCACCAGAGAGATCAACAACAGAGCGACCACTCCCCAGAGAGAGACTTTCTGAATTTGTTATCTCGTCAGAACAGTGATCCAGTATTGTTCATCTTGTGTGTTGGGGGGTGCTCTGTCTGTTAAATAAACAGGTTCTTTCCACTTCTCTCCGAGGAGTCCTTCCCGAACCGGTTGGGGGGGGGGAGGGGCCGTGGGGGTTTGCTCTCTGAAGGGGCCCCTTTGGCAGTTTCTCCCCAAACTTGCCCTAAACTGGGACATAAGGTCTTATTTTTTTGTGGTTTTGATGTGCTAGGCCAATGAATCCACACAGTCCAAAAAACACGGTTTTCCCCAGCCTCTACCTGGCTAGAGACAGGGCCCCTCTATGTCTGGTTATCCTTCTTTTCCTGGGCAACTGGAGCTACTTCCTTTTTGGTGGAACTTCCTCCCTGAGTCTTGTTTTTGCACAATTCACACACCTGTTGTGCCAGAGCAAAAGTAGATTTTCCATCCCATTTCCTCATGTCTTCCCCAAAATCACGCAGGAGGAACTACAGCTCAGCTCATGGGATCCTACTCTTCTCTCCATCTGGGGAATGTTTGCGTTTGGTACCAGAACCTTTGACCTGTACTGCCAAGATTTGGAGAAAACCTTTTTTCATCTCTCTGAGTGTATTGTCTATCTTGTCTTTTCATTTTTGCAGACGTGTTTTCACAGCTGCTATTCTTGCATGTGTTGGGCCATGCACGGCATCTGCATAAGCTCGGAGCTTCTTGGTCATATCAAGCATGGTCTCCTCCCTGTCATCTCGCTTCATTATTGCTAAAACAGAAGTGTATTCTTGAGGCCTAATTCGTACAAGTTTTAGCTACATCTCAGATGTACATGGTACGAAGTCTGGGTTCTTGGTATTTAGGTCATTTGAGAAGACAGTCTTTGCTACTGCCATTTCTCTCAAGTGTTGAATCTTTTGTTTTATGGTTTTCCACTGGGTCTGCTGCATATAGAGATTGTTTGTACCCAGATATCTTTGTGCCACACTTCCTAGGACTCGTTCCCAAAGACTATGAGGGTTAGCCCCCCTCATCATTCCTTGGTCAATAAATGGATCACGTGACAGGGATCCTAAATGACTCGCTTCAGTGCCATCTAGAATTGTAGCCTCACTTGCAGCATCCCAAAGATGGACTAATTAATTAATTATAGATTCATCAGGTCATTGAGTGTAGTCCTTTCTTAGGCTATGAAGATCCTTCAGGGAAAAGGACTCAATATTGGCTTTTGATCTTATGCTAGTTGCTCTGACTTTTGATTTTATGTCAGGAGGTGTTGAGGGCCCTTCTCTCACATCATCATTATCATCTACTGATTGATTGGTCTTGTCTGTGCACTTTCCACTTCTTGTGCTAGTAGCAACAGTCATTGGTTTAGGCTTACTGTCTAGTTTAGCTGCTGGCTTAGCCTCACTGTCTGGTTTAGCTACAGTTTTATCTCCCTACCCCCCTGCCTCCATCTGCTGCCCTACAGTATATAGCAGCATGCGATAAGCATATGCCAGGGCTCAGTTTATTGCAATAATCTTTTTCTCCTTAGAGTCATCATGGCAATTCTCTTCCAGATATTTCTCCACTTTGTTTGGGTTTTGAATTTGTTCACGTGAAAATTCTCAGGTTGGGGGATCAGAAAAATTTTTCGGGATTCGTCCCATTTTCTCTTATTCTCTACACTAAGAATTCTCTACACCTGGGTCTACTTCTGGGTCAGGGGTTGTGGACACTTACTGTGAACAGGGAAAAGCAGTTATCAGCTTTTCTCAGGACTGGCCTGGGAAAAGCTGAAGAAAGAATGTAAGTAAAGCTCAACACCTGGTGTTTGGTGAATGCCACACAGGAAAAACAAGTGCTGTTTTGCAGGATTGTTTTTCAAGGGGTGTTAGTCCCTTCTTCTCCAATAAGACTATTGTTTTCTTGGATTAACCAATCCGTATTTAATCCCTGGAGCACACTATAAAAGTGTGCACCATTTTTAATAAAGTTGCTTTTTGCCATTGCCTTCTGATCTGGTGTCTGTGTTGTTGTGTGTGCTGCTCGATAATGTACAGCGACATCTGGTCACCCTGACATGCACTGCACTTGATATCATTGAGGCTTTCTACTGCTGATATCAGGACGGAGTCTCCGTGCCAGGCTGATCCTGGCCAGAGCCGTGACGCAAGGCAGATCTAATCACAGCAAAACCCAGGAACCGGGACTGCATCCTGAGTGCTGTTGAAGTCTGGGGCCAGTGACCTGTACCGTTCCAAATATTCGGCTGGGGCCAGAGCCGTCTGGGAGCTGTGGACCCTACCCGTCGGACTGCTATCCTCTGCTCACAGAAATATAGGTATCATATTACATTGCCCTCAATCGGGGGATCGGTCTTCCTTGGACTACATCTGTGAGCTCAGAGCTGATCAGGCTTGCATTAGGCAAGGGACAAACACCCCCACCCCCCCAGCATTACTGCTCAGAGTAAGGGGTTTTATTAAAAATGTGAAACCAACTTACTAAAGAGCAAGAATCAGTGCTTTCAGCATGGAGGGCCATCTTTCCAGCTATGGATAGCCCTATCTCAGATAATACCCTATGCACCTTGCTAGCGTGGGCACAAACCCATGGTTTCCCCGTGGATGTAGAGACTGCATTCTCTTCAATCACATGCCAAATGATTGGAGACCAATTATGGGAAGCAACTCGGAACGGGGACCCTACAGCTCCACGGCTGATAGACGCTTGGGGGACTCTTAATAGAAGCCTTCAGGGCAAGACCCAAAGAAACAGTGAAGAAGAGGAGGGGAGTGAAACAGATTTCGTAATGGAGCAGGAAGGAGAGGAAACTGATTCTCAGAGCACGGGGGGACAAAACTGCGCGGTGGCATTTCACTCTGCAAGTGCCTCTGGGAGTCCGGAGAGCCAAATGATCCCCCGTGCCATTTATCCCTCGCCCAGAGATTATGTTCTCCCTAAGTACCCCTCCCCGAATGATAGCATCAAACTGGTGCATCCCTCATTGCCGCCGGCACAGTTGCCGAGTGCATTGGTTCAAGAATGTGCTGCTCGTTGTCACCCTGCTTTTTGCATGTTTTCATAGCCTTGTGATGTTTGCATTCTTGTAGTGGAGATTCTCAGGGGCTTTCATGTAAACAATGATTGTTTTCGCATTCCTCTCTAGAGGAAGCGAGACTTGATGGACTTTTGGTTTGACCTGTGTGGTTTGAGAGGTGGAAAATTCACCCTTCAATCCCTGGTCACCTTTGGAATGATATATATATAGAGAGAGATCACATCACACAATAAACTTCCCTTCTTTTCCTCCTTTCTTTGCGAAGAGTTGTCGTGAGTGTGTGTGTCTATTTGTGTGTCTAGAGCGACATCTGGTGACCGCCGAGTGAAGGACAGCCGTGGGTGAGGTCTTGCCTGATAACCCCCCCTTCGCTATTCGCGTGGTGATTGAGAGCCATGGTCCGATTTGCCTGCAGTTCTTGTGACAGTGGAGACCTCCGTGCTCTTTGCAAAAGAATCTCTAGTCCTGGAGCTCTGGGCACAGTTTCTTAATCGAAATGAAATCCCCGTCTCCCATAGTGAGTTCAAAAAGTTGTTCCTGTGGGCTAGAAGGAACGGGTTCTTTCTGGAGCATGAGGGAGTGTTCTCCAAGGAGGCATGGTCTTTAGTTGGAGACTGTCTCATGGAAGCTCCCTTTTCTGAGTATAGTGTAGACGTAGAGAGTTTAGTGGTACACTGGAAGTCAGTGGACCTGGCTTTGGAGATGTACCTCTGTGGGTCCTCTCGGGTCTCCGTGGTTTTGCAGAGTTCCCAGGGAGATCTCTCTATCTCAGATGCGGACGGGGAGGAGGGGGATTTCGACTTTCTACGCGAGACAGAACTTTCACCTGTGACGCTGCGCGGGGGGAGGTTCCCATCTCGGATTGCGGCTTTTGTCCTCCCGGCCAGTGAATGGGCGAAGCGCTGTGGGTTTCTAAGGGTCCCGAGGGACTGGCTCCGCCTGCCCCATCTTCCCCTGCGCCGCGGTGGCAGTGCAGGGGGTATCTACCCCCACTCTGTGCCTTCCCGATGCAGGGAAATTTGCAGGGGGCCCCTGGCTCAGCCTCCGGCCCTGATTGGGTCTGAGTCGGTGACCACACTGTGCCCGCACTGTGGTAATTTCACAGTACATCCCCTGGCTGTGGTGGAGGAAGGGTCCGGCCCTCCGGCACCGATCTCGCGGTTAGAGAGGGCAGCGGCGCAACCCTCCGCTTCTGTGCAGCCTGTTGGGCATGCGCAGGTGGTGGGAGGCACCGGAGGAGGGGCAGTGATCGATTTTTTGTCGAGCCCTGTCAGGAACGGTGATCAGCCTGCCCCGCTCCGCTTGGGGTGGGGGGTGCCTGCGGTCGGGTACCCCGTGAGGGGTGGGACCCTTCTAGGGGCGGTCCCAGACCCCCTTTTCCCTGCACCATCCCCCGCCGGGCACGGCGGGTGGTGGCGCATGCGCGGCTGAGGCATGGAGCGCTGATGTCGCTCCGCCAGCAGCGTCTCTCCTTGCATCCCATTCCCCCCCCCCTGCTCCTGGGGGAAGTGAACCCGGGACGGCCCCGCTCCACTCCACACTGAGCACAGGCTCTGCTGGGACTGGTGTGGCCCCGACAGAGCCTGATTCGGGTCCACAGTCCCAACCTCCTTGGAAGTATTTGGGGGTCAAAATTCTGGAATGGACAGTCTAACACCAAGAGGTGCAATTTGTGCATTCGGTGAAGACACTGAATGATGCTCAGAAATTGGTAGGTGTCACCACTTGGTTACGTCCGTACCTGGGACTGACCAACGCACAATTGTCTCCTTTGTTTGACTTATTAAAGGGAGACTGATTTGAAATCACCTCAAACATTGACCCCTGAGGCACGTCAGGTGCTGGAGGAGGCTCAGCAAGCTGTTTCTGCTTGCCAGATTCATCGCATTGATCCTGCCGTTGATATCACTGTGCTCATTACCACTCCAGATTCACATCCCACAGGCATCATTGGCCAATGGAGTGACAAATGGTCCGATTCCTTGCACATCTTGGAATGAGTCTTCCTGCCCCATCAGCCGCAGAAGACGGCAACTGCAGTGTTTGAGCTGATTGCTCGAATGATAATCAAATGCCAACAACGGTGTTTGCAATTGATGGGTGCAGATCCCACAAAGATCATACTCTCGATACAGCATGCGGGAGGATTTTGACTGGTACTTTGCAAACAGTGTATCCCTGCAAAGTGCTCTGGAAAACTTTTCAGGGCAGATTACTTATCATCTGCCCAGCCACAAGCTACTACAGGTAGCAAAATTCACAAAAATCTCATTGTGGCCCAAAAATAGCCAGGAACCAGTGCAAGGACCCACTGTCTTCACTGACGGTTCGGGGAAAACCGGGAAGGCCATTGTTACCTGGAGGGATGGATCTGAGTGGCAGGTTCCGGAAGGTCATGAGGATGGGCCAGCCCAGCTGGTTGAATTAAGGGCTGATGTCATGGCATTTGAGAGATTTTCCCAGGAACCTTTCAATTTGGTCACGGATTCTGTCTATGTGGCTGACATTGCACAGTGATTAGGTTACTCAGGTTTGAAGGAAGTCAGTAATCCTGCCTTGTTTCATTTACTGAAGACCTTGTGGTGTGCCATTCAGGACCGGGTTCATCCATACTACGTCCTGCATGTGAGAAGTCACACCGCTTTGCCAGGGTTTGTAGCAGAAGGTAACACGAGGGCTGACAAGTTGGCTAATCCAGCGTGGGTAGCACCTCAGCCTGACACGCTTGCGCAGGCCAAGGCATCGCATGGGTTTTTCCATCAGAATGCACATACCTTGCAGAAGCAGTTTTAGCTGATGCCTACTGAGGCTCGTGACACTGTCGAGTCGTGTGACAACTGTCACACACTGGCTGCGCCTTTGCTGGCTGGAGTGAACCCCAGAGGCCTTAGAGCCTTGGAGCTTTGGCAGACTGATGTCACCCAGATTGCCGAGTTTGGTCAGCTCAAGTATGTGCATGTCACGGTGGACATGTTCTCCTCTGCCATGTGGGCCTCTGCTCACACTGGAGAAGAGGCCCACTATGTCCTTGCCCAGTGCCGTTCTAGGCATACCTTCTGCTGTGAAAACCGACAATGGTCCTGCTTACGCATCGCAGCAGGTGCGGCAGTTACTGCAATCATGGGGTGTGTCACACAAGTTTGGTATCACTCATTCTCCGACTGGTCAAGCTATTGTAGAATGCACTCATGGTACTCTGAAGTGGGTTCTTCCAAAACAAAAACAAGAAATGCAGGGTGAAACCCTGCACAGTCAGTTGGCAAAGGCTTTGTATACCATCAATCATCTTACTGTGCTGCAGATTTCGAATAACCCTGTCATTTTGAATCATCACCTCTTGTTGCAGGCTTCGGATGAGACACCTCAGCCTCGAGCGAAGGTTCGGGTGCGGAATTTAGTCACCAAACAGCGGGAAGGTCCCTATGACCTTATCACTTCGGGGCATGGGTGCGCATGTGTATCCACAGATACTGGAGTACGCTGGGTACCTTTGAGGTGTGTTCATCCTGACCTGTGACCGCAGAGACAGAATCCGGCCAACGGGCAACATGGAAACGGTGACCAAAATGAAAGTCATCAAGTGGATGGATCATCGAGTGATGACTCAGATGCAGACAATGTGAGTGATCACTCTGATGATTCCTCCATGAATGGACACTGAACATTGTTCATTTTCTCTTTTATTTTTTCTTTTTTTTTTTCTTTTTTAAACGGAAAATGGGTGAGATGTTGCCCTGATCTTTGAAAGTTTTTCTTAGCCTTCTGATGTTTTGCCTTCTTGTACTGGAGTTCTCACACACTTTCATGTAAACAATGATTGTTTTGCATTCCTTTCTAGAGGAAGAGAGAATTGATGGACTCTTCATTTGACCAGTGTGGTTGGGGAGGTGGCAACTTCACCCTCCAATCTCTCGTCACCTTTGGAATGGTATATATATTGAGGTCATACAATAAACTTCCTCTTTTTCTCCTTTCTTTGTGAAGAGAGTTGTAGTGAGTGCGTGTGTTTATTTCGTGTTGTAGTGCGACAACCATTGGCTTGTATTACCCCAGGGAATGAAGAACAACCCCACTATTTGCCAGTGGTACGTTGCTCACATCCTGTCCCTTGTCTGAAACCTGTTCCCGGATGCAGTCATATACAACTATATGGATGATATCCCAATCTGTGCATCAGAAAAGACTTACTTAGACATGATTGTTAAAAAGACCATTGAAACTATTGAAAAAGCAGGATTTGATGTTTGTGAAGAAAAGGTACAGTACACCAGCCCATGTACTTACCTCGGACTCCAGATCCGTAAAAGGACCATTGTACCTCAGCAGCTTACCATCCAAACTAACCCAAAGACTCTAAGGGACTTACACAGTTTGTGCGGATTGATCAATTGGGTATATCCCCTGCTAGGGATTTCAACAGAGGACCTCGCCCCTCTCTTCAATCTTCTCCGCAGTGGAGAAGGCCTAGACTCTCCACGCGCCCTCACACCGGAAGCCCGAGATGCCATCACCAAAGTCCAGGAAGCCCTGTCTTAACACCAAGCACATCGTGTTGAACCCAGCCTGCTCTCCAGTTTTCCATTCTGGGTAAGACCCCCCATTTCTACGGGTTGATCTTTCAGTGGGATCCACAACTCAAAGACCCTTTATTAATACTTGAATGTATCTTTCCAAACAATCAGCCTACAAAGACATTAACCACTCCTCAAGAAATGATGACACATGTAATAAAAAAAAGCTAGAACCTGCCTCTGCTCTCTTGCAGGGTGTGAATTCACATGCATATACTTGCCATTAACTACTGGAGATCTGGATCATTTGCTCCATACCAATGAAAACCTCTAGTTCGCCCTAGATAGCTACCCAGGTCAAATCTCCATTCATGTGCCAAAACATAAATTTTTCAATTGCGATTCGGCCTTTAATCTGATCACAAAATCAAACCAAAATACTACACCTCTCAAAGCTCTAACTATTTTTACTGATGGCTCAGGATCATCCCATAAGTCAGTAATCACTTGGAAGGATCCAAAGACTCAGAAGTGGGAGTCTGATGTCCAAGTAGTGGAGGGATCTCCACAGATTGCTGAGCTAGCAGCTGTCATCAGAGCCTTTGAGAAATTAAAAAATGAACCACTTAATTTGGTCACAGATTTAGCTTATGTTGCTGGCATAGCTATGAGGGCTGAACATGCTTTTCTCAAAGATGTCTCCAATCCAAAATTACACCAATTGATTTCTACACTAATTCATTTAATCTCTCACAGAAAGCAACCTTACTATATCATGCATGTGAGGTCACACACCGATCTCCCAGATGCCATTGCAGAAGGAAATAGAAAGGCAGATGCACTGGCTATGGCAGTAGGGATCGCTAACCTCCCTGACATCTTTGCCCAGGCAAAGTTGTCTCATGCATTTTATCACCAAAATGTACCTGCCCTCATGAGAATGTTTAAACTCTTGAGAGACCAAGTGAGAACAATGTTATCAACATGTCCTAACTGCCAAAAGTACCAAATGCCATCTCTGGGTACTGGGGTTAACCCCCGAGGCCTGAACAGCTGTCAGTTGT
Organism: Certhia americana; assembly: GCA_018697195.1. Taxonomy (NCBI): domain Eukaryota; kingdom Metazoa; phylum Chordata; class Aves; order Passeriformes; family Certhiidae; genus Certhia; species Certhia americana. The sequence continues at coordinate 4,661,576 of JAGMWU010000027.1, read as the reverse complement.
GGCAGACTGATGTAACCCACTTTCCATCCATTGGAAAGTCTAAATATGTGCATGTATCAGTAGGCACATTTTCAGGAGCAGTGTTTGCATCAGACATGCCGGAGAAAGCATCAATCACACCATCAAGCATTTTCTCCTTACATTTGCCACTTTAGGAGTTCCAAAAAAAATCAAAACAGATAATGGACCCACCTATGCCTCCTATAGGTTGAAAGATTTCTTCAACCAGTGGGGAATAAAGCACAATAAAGACATAGCTGGTAATTGCACAGGTCAGTGTATCATAGAAAGGACCCATCAAAACATCAAAAAAGTCTTCAATCAACAGCGAGGGGAGACAGAAATTATGTCTCCCATGGTGAGACTCTGTATGGCTCTCTATGTTATTAATTTCTTAAACTGTACACCATCAGAGCCTGACTCTCCCATAATCTGGCATTTCTCAAATTCAACTGAAGCAAAACTCAGTGAAAAGCCACCAGTGCTAGTTAAAGACCCAGAAACACACCAGGTTGTCCAAGGAAGGACTCTACTTCACAAGACGCAGATCACAGGCTAAACATACGTCTAGCCAACGCTGAGATAAATAACAAGTTGTTCCCCAGTTACCTTCAAACCCTATTTACCTATATATCCCCCTCCTATCCTTCTCAGCCTTTACTTACCCACCCCTCTATCATCCCCAAACAGTTTAAAATAGATAAAGGGGAATGGAAAGGGAGGAGGAAAGTAGGGTGAGGACAACCCCTTCACTGTAAAGCTAACAAATTTTTGTTTATATTCCCTATTAGAAGCCCCATCCCTGCCTAAAGATGAAATCCATCTACCTTGATGCTATCCTAATTGTTGCCAGGACACTCATCAGCATGCCGCAGGCCTCCAGTTGGGTTGTCCCACAGCCCAGCCAGAATATTTGGGTAACTCTAGGTAAGACATTAAAGCAAGATAGTCTGTGTCTATCCATGGGCAACTTAGATAATTTGTTGTCATCATGCTTAGTACAATGGGGTATCCAAGGCTGGGCACTTACTTTACTTAAGGGTATTTTGTGGATTTTTCATTGTAATTCTCATTGTGTTGTTTATGTTCTCATGTTTTTTTATGTTGCTTTAAAAAGGCTGTTGGGGAAGCATTTTTAATAAACAGAGAAAGGGGAATTGTGGAGGACGATAAGTCCTCTGTAGGAGGGCCTCTTGCCCTCCCATGGAGGAATCAGGCTGATGTCCTGAGTCATCCCTAAGATAAGCAATCTACTTCAAGCTTATGGCAACCCCAGTGTACTACACCCTGCATACCTTGCTTTTTTCATGCAAATGGTCTGTATCCACCACTTGTCTGTCCCTATAAAAACCCCAGCCTCAGCCTCTGTTTTTAGTAGCTCTCTGTTCCTGGCTCCCTTCGCAGAGATGCTGACAATAAAGCCATCTTTGTGGAATCGCCAGATAGGCTCCCCTCTCATTCCTGCATTGGCCTGGGGATTCCAGCCTTGAGCTGAAAATCCCTATTGAGCTGAGAATCACTACTGAGCTGAAATCACTTGCTGGAATCCCCTTCACAGCTAAGGAAGTGGCAGTACCCCTAGAAGGTGTTCTCCTTGGAGACACATCTCTCTGGGAAGGATACAGCCCCTGAGTACACTTCTGTCTTAGTTTGGAAAGACAGGGGTGTTTGCTAGGGAACCAAAAATGGAAGCCTCCCTTGGACTTGTTATAATTTTAAAATTAAAGGGGTTTTAGGCAAAGATGTGAGGGTAGGAATAACAGTTCTTTACTAGTGAGTCTAACAAGGTAAGTTAACAACAATAACTATAATGTTGACAACAAACAGAACTAGAGAGAAAAAAACCCCACAACAACAACAACCTAGTAACAGTTTTCTTCTGGCACCTTCCACCCCCCAATACTGTCACAAGCTAGCAGAGCCAGCAGCAGTCCCGGGGGACGAGATGTATCCGAGGCTCAGTGGCAGTAGCTGAAGCTGTAGAAATGTCCCGGCTAGGCACGGGGTGCAGAACACAGCGTGGAGAAACCTCGAACAAAACTAAAGAAGCAGCGAGTGCAAGGCAATAGGGCAGCATCTTTCAGCAGGGCAGGGAGAGAACAGGCTCCGAAATCTCGGGGGACACACAAAGAGACAGTGGTGGGTCACTTCGAGCTGAGCTCCAGGTGAGGGATGGTGAGAGCTCTCCGCCGTCCCAAAGATGAGGAGTCATGGCAGTTTCCTCTGAGAGACAAAAAAACTGCCTAGAGTGAAGTGAAGTCTAGGTGCTACCTTGTCTCTCACTTAGCTGCTTTTCTTTGTTTTTTCTCAAGCATCCATGAGTACCCTTCAAGCACCCAACAATCAGCTTCTTAGCAACTTCTGGGAAAAAATTCTATGAGAAAGCAACTTAACCTCCAACAACTTCTCATCCAGCTTTCCGGTGTATCAAACAGGAGCCCTTTACTCTGTGAAACAAGGTTCACTCGTCCAGGTTCCTGATGTCAGTGTGCAGCAGATGTTTAACACTCCAAAGGCAACCAGGCTTCTAGCTGCTGGCAGTTTGGGGGTGGGAGCCATCAGGATTCGTACGGAATTTTAGCCAACAGAAGCCGGTTCCCGGCTACAGGGACCTGGGCACGAACGGGGGTCCTTTTCTCTATGAAACAAAGAACACCTCCCTAGGTTCCTCATGTCAGTTTGCTGGAGGCATTTAGCACACGAAAGGCAGCTAAGCCTCCAGGTGGTGGCAGCTAGGGTCTGGGAGCCATATGGATCTGTGTGGAATTTTAGCCATTAGAAGCTCATTCACATCTACAGGGACGTGGACAAGAACGGGGGCCCTTTCCTCTGTGAAACAAAGCTCACCCTGCAAGGTTCCTGATGTCAGTGTGTAGGAAGCCTTTTACTCTACAATGGCAGAGAGGCTTCCAGGTGGTGGCAGCTTGGGTCCGGGAGCCATCCTGATCTGTGCGGAATTGTCGCCGAGAGAAGCCCATTCCCGGCAACAGGGACCTGGACAAGAACGGGGACGCTTTTCACTGTGAAACAAAGCTCACCCCCCAGGGTCCTGATGTCACTTTGCTGGAGGCGTTTAACACTCCAAAGGTAGCAAGCATTCTTGGTGGCGGCAGCTTGGTTCCGGGACCCATCCTGATCCGTGCAGAATGTCAGCCAGCAGAAGCCCATTCCTGCGTACAGGGATGTGGACTCGTACGGGTCCCTTTTTTTTGTGAAACAAAGCTCACCCCGCCAGGTTCCTGATGTCAGTGTGCAGCAGTCCTTTAACACTGCAAAGGCAGCCAGGGTCCTAAGTGGTGGTAGCCTCAGTCTTGGAGAATTCCTGCATTGTTAGGAATTTTAGCTGGCAGAAGCCCATTCTTTGAAATAGGCCCCTGCATTAAAATCATGGACCATTTCCATGGGAAACTGAACTCACCCACCCAGTTTCCTGATGTCAGTTTGGAGAAGGCATTTAGCACACCAAAGACAGACAGGGTCCTAGGTGGTGGCGGTCTGGGTCTGGGAGAAATCCTGCGCCTATCACAACTGTAGCAGGCAGAAGCCCATTTTTGGACACAGAGCCCCGGAAAAGAACGCTGTCCCTTTGCCACATTAAGCAAAATTCACCCTTCCAGTTCCCTGATGTCAGTTTGCAGGAGGCATTTGGCACTCCAAAGGCAGCCAGGGTTCTTGGTGGTGGAAGAGTTGCATCTGGGACAAATCCTGCTCTGTTCGGAATGTTCGCTGGCTAAAGCACCTGATTCCCTGAAATAGGCCCCTGAACAAGAATGGTGGACCATTTCCATGGGAAACTGAGCTCACTCACCCAGTTCCCTGATGTCAGTTTGCAGGAGGAGTTTGACACTCTAAAGACAGCCAGGCTTTTATGTGGTGGTACCTTGGGTCTGGGAGAATTCCTGCATTGTTTGGAATTTTAGATGGCAGAAACCAATTCCCTGAAATAGGCCCCTGTACAAGAATGGTGGATCATTCCCATGGGAAACAAAACTCACCCACCTAGTTCCCAGATATCAGTTTGGAGGAGGCATTTGGGTTTCCAAAGACAACCAGGATACAAGGTGGAGGTAGCTTGGGTCTGGAGAATTCCTGCATTGTTAGGAATTTTAGCTGACAGAAGCCCATTCCCTGAAATAGGCTCCTAAACAACAACGATAGATCTTTCTCCATGGGAAACAAAACTCACCCACTCAGTTTCCTGATGTCAGATTGACAGAGGCCTTTGGCACTCCAACAACAGCCAGGGTCCAACGTGATGGTAGAATGGGTCTGGGAGAATTCCCTCACTGTTCGGAATTTTAGCTGGCATAAAACCATTCCTTGAAGTAGGCTCCTGTACAAGAACAGTGGACCATTTCCATGGGAAACAAGACTCACCCACCCTGGTTCCAAATGTCAGTTTGCAGGAGGCGTTTGGCACTCCAAAGGCAGCCAGGCTTCTAGGTGGTGGCAGCATGGGTCCAGGAGCCATCCTGCTCTGTGCTAAATTTCAGCAGGCAGAAGCCGATTCCTAGCTACAGGGCCCTAAACAGGAATTGGGGCCCTTTTCTCTGTGGAAAAAGAGCTCACCTCCACAAGTGCCTGATGTCAGTTTTCAGGGGGCGATTAACACTACAAAGGCAGCCCATGTTCGAGGTGGTGGCATATCGGGTTTTTATAAAAATATTTTTGTGTGTTTTTCCTGTCGGCTGTTTTTTCCTGATTCCTGAGAATGTTCAGAAGTCTCTTTCTTCCCCAGCCAGAGATTTTGAAGAACTGGTCATGAGCCATCTCTTCTGATGTTTCATTCATTCTTTATTATTTCTTATCTCTAACATTCTTTTTCCTGACCAGCAGAGATCTTCACTGCAGGTCAGTCCAAGGCACAAAACCCACCCACACAGGGTGGTGTGTATTTTTATATTAGAACCCACGTAAGCAATATTTATACAAAATCGTCAATAACTATTATTCGTGTTAGAAAGTTAAACTCTTCTCTAAGCCAACTATAATGTGCCACCTTCACTGCAGAACATGGGGCAGATGAGGAAGAAGGAAGAAGCCCAGAAGCCATGTGGACTTCTCCCTCTTGTCTTCACCTGCTTACCATCCTAAAACCCCCATATATCTAAAATTCTCACCATGTGATGCACTACACACTATTCTACTATCTAATACACATTCTTGAAAGTTCTTGCTTCATTCCAGAGCTTAAAAAGCCTTTTTTCCATGAACAAAGGTTAAAAACCTTGTTTGTCAGAGGTTTTAAAATCTCTTAAACATACAAAGAAATATTTCTCAGAATTCTCATTTCCCACAGTGGCAGCTTGGGTCTGGGAGCCATACTGATCTGTGAGGAATTTTAGCCAGCAGAAGCACATTCCCGACTACAGGGCCCTGAACATGAACGAGTGCCTTTTTCTCTGTGAAAGAAACCTCACCCCTCCCACGAGTTCCTGATGTCAATATGCAGGAGGCGATTAACACTCCAAAGGCATCCAGGCTTCTAGGTGGTGGCTGCTTGGGTCTGGGAGTCATCATGATCCATTTGGAATTTTAGCCAGCTGAAGTCCCCCCATTCCCTGCAATAGGCCCCTGAACAAGAAAGGTGGATCATTTCTATGGGAAACTGAACTCACCCTCCCAGTTTTCTAATGTCAGTTTGGAGGAGGCATGTGGCACTCCAAAGGTTTGCCAGGTTCTATGATGGTGGCAGCTTGGGTATGGGAGACATACTGATCTGTGTGGAATTTTAGCCTGCAGAAGCACATTCCCTGATACAAGGTGTTGGGGATTGGGTTATTTTCTTATAGAATTTTTTCCCAGAAGTTGCTAAGAAGCTAATGGCTGGGTGCTTTTCGGTACTCATGGGTGCTTAGGACCAAACAAAAGAAGCAGCTAAGGCAGAGACAGGGAGGCACCATCTTCACTTCGCTCTGGGCAGTTTTCTGCTCTCGGGAGAACAGCCAGAGCTGCTCGTCTTGGCGCGGCGGAGAGCTCTCACCATCCTTCACCTGTAACTCGGTCGGACCACCGTCTCTTTGTGTGTCCCCCAGGATTTTGGGAACCCGTTCCCTCCCTGTCCTGTCAGGAGCTGCTTCTCCCTGCCCTGCACCCATGGCTTCTTCAGTTTTGTTTGAGGTCTCCCCACGCTGTATCTTCTGCAGCCCCTGCCCAGCTGGGACACTTTCCAACAGCTCCAGCCACTGCCAACCCTCGGATACATCTCATCCTCCCAGCACTGCTGCTGGCTCTGGTAGCTTGTAACGGTACTGAGGGGGGTGGGGGGTGCCAGAGGAAAAACTGTAACTGGGTTGTTGGGTTTTTTTCTTTTCTTTTCTAGTTCTGTTTGTTGTCAATATTATAATTATTATTGTTAATTTACCTTGTTAGACTAACTAGTAAAGAACTGTTATTCCTACCCTCATATCATTGCCTGAGACCTCCCCTTCAATTTTGGGATTATAACAAAATCCAAGGGAAGTTTCCATTTTTTTTTTTTTTGGTTCCTAGCAGACACCCCTGTCTTTCCAAACCAAGACACAAGGACATGGTCACAAATGGGGACCATTTTCTGTGTGAAACAAAGCTCACCCCACAAGGTTCCTTATGTCAGTGTGTAGGAAGCCTTTTAGTCTACAATAGCAGAGAGGCTTCCAGGTGGTGGCAGCTTGGGTCTGGGAGCCATCCTGATCTGTGCGGAATTGTCACCGAGAGAAGCCCATTCCTGGCAACAGGGACCTGGACAAGAACGGGGGCGCTTTTCACTGTGAAACAAAGCTCACCCCTGTGGGGCTGACAATTCTGTGTCTCTGAAACTTCAGAGCTGAAGGTCTGTCAGGATCCTTTCTTTCCAAGGGAAAGCTTATCATTTTCCTAAGAGAAATTTTGCAAACATACTCTCCAAACAATATTCTTTCTCAAAACAACAGGTGGTGTTTTTCATCCTTGTTTTTCTTAACATAGAATATATTGTTACTCTTACGTAGCCAATAGCATTAAGGAAGGTGGTGTTTGTATTCACCAATCACTTTTTACTTAGCGAAGTACCTTATATGAGGTGCTCCATTTTGTTAATAAAGATTTCTCTTTTCATCCTTCTAATGAACTTATTTGGAGTCTGTGTGTTTCTGTTCATAAGTAACAGTGACACACCTCCCCAGGTTCCTGATGTCAGTTTGCAGGAGGCGTTTAACACTCCAAAGGCAGCCAGAATTCTAGGTGGTGGCAGATTGGTTCCAGGAGCCATCCTGATCCATGCGGAATTTCAGCCAGCAGAAGCCCGTTCCCAGATACAGGGACCTGGACACAAACAGGGTCCCTGTTATTCTGTGAAGCAAAGCTCACCCCCCCCGGTTCCTGATGCCAGTGTGCAGCAGGCCTTTTACACTCCAATGGCAGCCAGAATTCTAGGAGGTGGCAGATTGGGTCCAGGACCCATCCTGATCCATGCAGAATTTCAGCCAGCAGAAGCCCATTCCGGTCTACAAGGGACCTGGACAAGAACGGGAGCGCTTTTCACTGTGAAACAAAGCTCACCCCACCAGGTTCCTCATGTCAGTGTGCAGCAGGTCTTTTACACTCCAACGGGAGCCAGAATTCTAGGAGGTGGCAGATTGGGCTCAAGAGCCATCCTGATCCATGCAGAATTTTAGAAGTGAGAAGCCCATTTCTGGCTACAGGGACTTGGACAAGAACAGGGGTGCTTTTCTCTGTGAAACAAAGAACACCCCCCAAGGTTCCTCACGTCAGTTTACAGGAGGTATTTAACACACCAAAGGCAGACAGGGTTCTATCTGCTGGCAGTTTGGGTTCAGGAGCCATCTGGATTTGTGCAGAATTTTAGCCAGCAATAGCCCAGTCCCAGCTACAGAGACCAGGACACCAACAGGGGCCCTTTTCTCTGAGAAACAAAGCTCATCCATACAGGTTCCTGATGTCAGTTTGCAGGGGGTGTTTAACACTCTAAATGCAGACAGAGTTCTAGATCATGGTAGCTTGGATCCAGGTGCCATCTGGATCTGTGCAGAATTTTAGCTGTCAGAAGGTCATTTGTGGCTACAGGGACCTCCATACAAACCCTTTTTTCTGTGAAACAAAGCTCACTCCACCAGGTTCCTGATGTCAGTGTGTAGGATGCCTGAAGGAGAAACCGTGGAAGTCAATAATACACTTCTCATGGAGATATGATCATTGCTCATTTATTGCACAAATCTCATGTATTGTATAGACAAAAGCAGGGTTCATGTGACTCTAAATGCTTTATGATAGGTTACAATGCTTTGTGCATGTGAATATCAGGCGAATGTATACAATTTGATTGGTTATAATGTTGCAATAAGCTATCCCCTTTTACAGTTAACATATCCTGTTCAGCATCCTCTTTCTGCTCTGCTCCAGCCAATTTTCTTTCTCCTTATCAAAGTCAAAGACAAGTCAGGGATTCAATTTGGCTTACTCATGCAATATCCCTTCATAGCATGGGTTGTGCAACACATGTCCTCTTTCTAATAAAATTTCCCCTACAATTCAGTCCCTTTTTGTATTTGTTAAGGTTTAATAAACCTTTGAAAATTTTAAAGTAAGTAGTCATTTCTCACATCTAGCTGGAATTAAAACTGTGCGTGCCTCACTTTGTTTTGATTTCTTCTTAAATATGTTATCACAGAGGCATTACCATCATTTCTAATTGGCCCAGCCTTGACAAGCAGCATGCCCATCTTCAGAACCATCAGGGATTTGCTCTGCTGGACATAGTGGAAGCTTCTAGCAGCTTCTCACAGAAGCCACCTCTGTGGCCCCCTCCCACTACCAAAAACCAGGCCATGCAAAACCAACACACTCTGACATAATGGAAGAAATATATTTATTTTTAATAAGTTTGTCAGTCTGTCATGAAAGAGTGGTTTGGCTGCTTAAAGAAATACCATCAAAGTTATTGTCAAAAATAGGGCATAATATGAAATTTGTGAAAATGTGACTTTACAGAGTTTGATGGCAAGGTTCGCTATTACTTGCAACACAGATTAAAGGATACAAAGAAAGCAATTTGGAATGATTTACATGGAAGCTTGGAGTACAAAAGAGGGTAAGGGTGTAAAGGATATGGATGCAAAGGTAAGGGTGCAAAAGGGTTTAGCAGCATTTAATCATTGAATACTTTAACATTTACAAGGCACTTGAATTAGGGTTCACCACAATTATAAGAATGACTTAACTATAGATCTCAGTTAGCAACATTCATAGCATAATCTATTCACACGCACACAGGTAAAACAATGTATGCACCTGTCTTTGGGATGGTTCATACCCCATGACCATTTTGTTTTTGTTTTGTGTCTGGAATTGTCACTGCACCCCCCACCCCACCCCCAATTCAGGAATATCGTGATGGGTGAAGGACAGCCCAGGATCCTGTTGGGGTGCAGAGGCTGCTCTTCCTTCTGGTGCAGGTAATGGACACAGTGGCCACACAGCATGGTGGGTCTGACCTGAGAGATACTGTTGCCCTGTGGTTTTGGGGAGTTTTCCCTTTTGGTTTTTTTTTTTCCTTTGGCACTGTGACCAGGGTTTACCAGCTTGCTTCTTCACTCCTCTGCTGCTTGGGAGCTCAGAGCCAGTGTGTGCTGTGCTGAGACCTGGGAGCCAGAAGCACACACCACCACCCCGATCCCGCTCCCCCAGCCAGACTGTTCCCCCAGCGTGGCTGCCCAACCTTGGAACCAGCCATCACCAGTGAGCGGTGCAAGGGAGCAATCCCCTTCCCAATGCCTGCTGTTTTCAGCTGTTGATTTGGGGTTTTTTGCTACACTTTAGTTTGACATCCCGCATCCACCAGGACCGCCCACCACTTCTGCCACTGCTTTAGGGTTATTGCTACACTTCAATTCACAGTCCCCAGGGGTCTGCTCTCCTCTGATGTTCCAGCCCCCCACTTTGGGGTTCCTGCAACCGTCCAGCTTGTCACCCAGAGTGGCACTGAGACCGGCTGCTCCCCATGAGTTTTGCAAAGGGAGCCACCTCCTCTCTCCCCTGTTCCCTGAGCTGCCATTACTACATGGAGAGGTGGCTGAGTTCCTGCCACAGCGCCCCCTGCAGCCGTATGGGAATCATCGTACCTGCCCTGCCCCACTGAGAGCCTGCCAGTGCCCTCTGCTGGTTGTGGTCATAACTACAACAAATGTGTTAGTGCTTGACGGCCGAGAGAAGGCTGTTATTGAGATCCTGGTTTTATTTGTTGTTGTTGTTGTTGTTTGTTTGTCTTGTTTTATATATATGTAAAGAACTGTTACTCCTTTTCTCATATCTTTGCCTGAGAGCCCCTTAATTTCAAAATTATAATAATTCAGAGGGAAGGGTATCATATTTTTTTATTCCAGGAAGGTCTGCCTTCCTTGGCAGACACCTGTCTTAAACCAAGACAACACCTGTGTGTATAAAGGTACCTACCAAAAGTTCCTGTTGGGTTCAGTGAAATACATCAAATCCCTTTGTGTTTTCCAACAGACAGAGTTGCACCTCAAGAAGCGTGGAGATGGGGGGGGGGGGGGGGGGATCAGCCTTGGCCTCATCATCAGCAATGGTTCTCTGAGTATCACAAGCCTAAGGGTTTGCAAGCTCTGACAGGTCCCACTCGGAGGTGCTGGTGCAGTCCACTGCAGTCCAGGAGAGCTCAAAGAGCCTCAGTCAGGACTGATGTTTATAGGGTAACAGGATGACTGACTTTAGTCCTCAGTAAGTTCCCATCATGGCCATAACCCAAGTTGGTTACTACTGGGCTTTTTTCCCAAAGTGCAGAAACAATTATACCATTCCACTTGGGCTACAATTCAGCTAAATGGTTTACCAAGGCTACAAAGGATAATTTCTTATCCTTTGTTTCCCACTTTAATTGTCCAGCTGATGTTTCTGACTATTCCAACCTCTACCATGCAAGAGCTCCCCGTGCAGGAGCTCCTCATGACTCAACTGATAGGGTCAAGGGACACTTCACTGTTCAGACATTTTGTTCAAAGCCTATCAGGAGCTTCTGAGATCAGGCACAAGGATGGGCAGGGGGGGATTGCACCACCACACAGTCTTTCTTTGCAACATGCATGGTATGCCAATACTGAATATTAGTTATCATTTTAGACTTTCAGCTACTGACATATCATGATGACTTTTTTTATAATGAGCAAAACATGACAATCTCTGTATGTGATGATATGAAATCAAAGCCAGCAAGCTCCTGAATCGCTGATGCAAAATGAAAATATTCTCCTTTCTGAAGTAGAGAGGATTTTCTTAAGTTTTGGCAAGTTTTTTTTTCTTTTTCATAGAATCATAGAATGTTAAGGGGTTGAAAAAGACCTTAAAGATCATCTAGTCCCACCTCCCCATCCCCCCAAATGGGCAGGGACACTTTCCACTAAACCAGGTTGCTGAAGGTCTTATCCAACATGGCCTTGAACACTGCCAGGGTTATGGCAGTTCCATAACTACTTTTCTGCTTGGTTCTTCTATATACTACAGCAGAGGTTAGAAAAACAGACCTCAGAAAGATCTTTAGTAATACTGTTCTTTCCCAAGACAGGATGGATCACAATCTGCCTTTCTCTCTGATAATCTCTCAGATAATCTCAAATTCAGATTTTCATTCCAATTTGGAGGGTTTGCTATAGTTATAAGCCATTCTCTAGGCTAGGAATTTTGAATTGTTTCTCAGTCAACAAATTAAGCTCTGCAGTGTCCACTGCTGATAAACCTTCCAAGCTGTCACAGGTTTGTCCTGTCCTCACTTGTGCTTTGTGAATGGCTATGCTGTTTGGGGACCCATCCCACAGTTTGATGGCAGGGTTCCCATAAAGGGAACATAAAGGCAGGCTGTTGGGATGTTTTCAAAGGACCATGAGTATATTCTGGGGAAAGTGATGGGTAAGCTGTTTGATCTGCATGCCAGTTTAACTTAGTTGGCATTAATGCAACCTGACTGAAATAGCATTAAGAGTTAATGAAAATAATTTTAACACTATCTGCAATGCTTTCTCTGTGTGACATTTTACAAGTGCATTGCAAAGACTAAATTGATTCTTAGAATGATACATTTCTCTAGTCTAGACAAGACTTAATCGATCTTTTTCTTAGATAGCAGATTTACCTTTTCCCTAATTTTCTCTCTTGATTAAAATCCTGAATTGAGCAAGTTTTCTACTAAATGTCCGCTCAAAAAAAACTTAGAGAAAATGAAATGTCAGCCTTAAAAATATCACTTTAATATGGTTTGACATGATAAGGTCCTAAAAAGTATCGTAATGATATATGTGCAATTATGAAGGATGTATGTGTGGCTGTTGAGACGGACACAACACACACAGAGCGATGTCCAAAAGGCTTCAAAAAGGACATATTTATTATTGCTATGTATTTCCTTTTTATACATTCCTCACCAAAGCGTGCACTTCACTCATTGGTTACAATAAGAGCTCATTGTGTTCATTGGTACAAGGCATTCTACGTTACTGTTTTGGGAAAGCATTCACAAAAATTTTCAACACAGATATTAATTTTATTTTCTATCCACAGGTGTCCTTTGTCTCTGTTTCCTTGGTTTCCATGTTAACGACCTTGTCTTCCCTTCACGGGTAAACATGAATCTTATCAAGTCCTTCTTCTGTCAGCTCAATCATCTGGCTTACAGACCAGATGTCAGCCCCCTCCACAGTTCCCCCCTTTTTTTTATTTGAGCCACAAACACAGCTGCCAAGGGTTTTTGCAGGGCCCTTTGCAAAAATCGAAGCAGACAGGGGAGACACAAAGCAATAATTACAACCACCAATAAAATTAACAATCCAGTTCTTAACAATGCTTTAAGCCATTCAGTAATGCTTCAACTTGTAAAAAGCTTATTCAGCCATCCCCATCCTTCATCCACTTTTAAATGATTAACTTTTTCTTTCAAATTTAAAATGCTCCTGCGAATTGATTCACTGTGAGCCATCAAATTCATATAACACATACCATCAAAATCGTGACACCCATGACCATGCACCAATAACAAAAAATCTATAGCTTCCCTATTCTGCAAAGTTGCGTGTCTAATGCTATCTACATCCACTAATAACCCACTTAAAGCTACAGATGTGCCATTGATTGTTTGGCCAACCAACAACCAAGTTTATTCAATGTGGTTAAAACTTGAGCTGCAGTCACCGCAGGTGCCAAAAAGGATGCAGCGATAATAGGAACAGGTTCCAAAAAATCCACATTATCCCAACATTGGGAAGTATATTTGTGTTGGAGTGATCGCTTATTTTTCTTATCTTTTGATGTATCATCTTTATGTCAGGCGTCAATAGGGTCAGTTGCCCCAAACTGCAAGGACCTTCTGCTATTTTACTCAGAATACCAGCTTAAGCGTGATCACCACAAATTAAAAACACACCCTTCAACAGCTTTAAAGGTACATTAAAAGCACATGGTATAGTGTGTGAAGTATAAGCACACCACATGTTTGCATTTCTATATAGGCTTAATGTTGCATTTATATTTTGAGGCAACCTATCTTTGGTCTTTATTCCTCCTGTGTAATTGAACATTACACAAGCATCCATTTGCAATGATCCCAATAATTCTAATTCCTGTGGCTCAATTGTTATCTGAGGCAGGTGTGCATAAATGCTATCCCAAGAATTTACATTATTTACAGGGTTTGTTGTGTTACAATTAAGGGCCTGTGAAGGACAAGGCCGGTTGTCAATAGGTACACCCACAAGGCACATAGAAAATGGAATTTCAGGATTGGCGACTGATAAATACAACATGTCCTGATGTGGGGCCTTAGCCAGTGTCACCTACACGTTCTGCTTCGGCTGTGGGACCATCCATGCTGTGTCTTCTTGCGCACTCCAGGTAAGGCTTAACACAGCGAGCAGGAACCCAATGAGGGCCATTATCTGTCAAAACACAAGCATATCCCCTTCTCCAGGTTATGAATTCCACTGGACCAGTCCACTTTCCAGTGAGTAAATCCTTAACCCATACCTTAATATTTTTGCCAAAATTTGGTTGTTTAGAATTCAAAGAGGAAAAATGATAAAAAATAGGAGATAACTGAGTGTCAGGTAAGGGATGTAAAAAGTTTAGCACATAAACAGCTTTATCTAATCTCACTTGAGGTGGTTCCTGTTGAATTCCCCCTTTCTGTTTTTGAAGTTGACATTTAAGAACACCATGAGCTCATTCAATAATTGCCTGGCTCATAGAAGCATGGGGAATACCAGTAGAATGATCAATGCCCCAAGCACAGAAAAGCGTTTGTAGTTTCTGTGAAACATGTGCCTGGCCATTATCCATCTTTATGTGTGATAGAACACCTAAAATAGAAAAAGCATGGCAAAAATGACGAATAGCATCACGAGCTGTTTCTCCTGTAAATGCTGATGCAACCATTGCATGAGAGAAAGTATCAGCCGTAACATAAACATACTTAAAACAACCAAATTCAGGTAGTTTTGTAACATCAGTTTGCCATTCCTGTAAAGGGAGTAAACCTCTGGGGTTGGTACCATAATATTGAGGAATGTCAGTCATGTGACAGTCAGGACAAGAGGAAAGAATTGACTTTGCTTCACTATGTGACAATTTAAATTGCTGCTGTAATGCTTGAGCACCTTGGTGAAAAAATTGATGAGACAAAACTGCTTGTTGTAACACATTGGGTACAGTTCTGACTGCTGCAGCATCCACAAGGGAATCCACATAGGCATTGTCTTCAACAAAAAATCCAGATAACGATGCATGGCTACGAATATGCATAATAAAATAAGGATGTTTGTGATTATAAATAACAGTCCATAATTCCAACAACATTGCAAATAATGGTTTTTCTTGTATATTATATAATACAGCTTGATCTAATTGTTTAACCAAATTAGAAACACAAACAGAATCAGTAACTATATTCACAGAATTAGGAAATAAAGTAAATGTCAAAAGTACAGCACAAAGTTCAGCCAGTTGAGGAGACCCTTGTTGAATCATTATTTCAAATTCCCAATGATCATCTTTTTTCCAGGCCATAGCTGCTTTTCCAGTTTTCCCTGATCTGTCTGTAAAAACTGTTATACCTTCCACTGGAACAGGGGAACAAATTTGTTTTCCTTCAAAAGGAACATCTTTGGTCAAAGTCAAAATAGGATGAGAAGGTAAATGGTATGTTATTTGGCCTGTAAAACAATATAAAGCAGATTGCAATTCATGATTATTTTGAAAACACTATTCAAAATACCATTGTTGTACAGGTATCACAATAGTCACAGGATCACGTCCTAAAATTTCATGACAATGCCTGAAACCTTTGATTATGATATCTACAAAAAGTTCATAAAGTCCTGGAGTTGTTTTCCAAGATCTGAAAGATAAAAATATCCATTCCAAAAGGTGCAGTTTGTCTTCCCAACCACCATTCCATTGACATAATATTCCACATGGTATTTCATGATCCTTCAAAATAAACAATTGCACACCAACAGAAGTGTCTATCCTGTTAACAAATTTGTGTGTTGAGGCTAACTCAACTTCCTCTATGGCTTTTTTTGCTGCAGTAGTCAATTGCCTCTCATCAGTAGAGGAAGTGATCCCTGATAACAATTCAAACAAAGGTTGCATTTGATGATTAGTTATCCCTAAGTATGATCTAATCCAGCCTATTGAACCAACCAATTTCTGTACATCAGTAACAGTTTTAACTCTAATGTCTAGTTTCACAGGTTGAGGCACAATCTGAGTATTGGTCACTATCAATCCCAAATATTTCCAAGGCATCTCTTTCTGCACCTTCTCTGGGGCAATAACCAAACCAAAAGCTTTCAAATTTGTCACAGCACAGTGCTTAAGGGCTGATAACTTGTTTATTTTCAGATGCCTGTGGAGGGCGGTGAGCCTACAATGCAGGAGGCCTTTGCCCTCCCATGGAGGAGTGAAGCCTGAAAGTCAAAGACTCTCCTTAAAGATAAGCAACTTTCCTGAGAGTCATGGTGAAACAGACAGTGCCATACCCAACATGCCTTGCTTCTTCATGTTAATAGCCTGTATCCCCCCCCCCCCCGCCTTCCCCATATAAACCCTTGCTCCAGCCTCCAACGGTTGGGAGTTCTTGTCCCTAGCCTCCCTTCACAGAGCCACTGGACAATAAAGGCTACCTCCGTGGACTACGCTATACGGGACTCCTGTCTCTTGTTCCTGAGTCAGCCTGAGGTGACTGTGCATGTAGAGCTGAATCACAAGTGCTGAATCACTAATAAGACCTGCTATTGCCTACTGAAGTCACCCATCAGCCAGGGAAGATACCAGTGCCCCTAGAAGGTGCTCTCCGAGATGCCTCTCTCTAGGAAGGTCACAGCACTCCAGGTCTGATTACTACTCGACCCCTGGCTGCAATACTAAGTTTCTTCAAAACCTCCTTGCCTATCCAGGATTGACGTTTGCCTTGTCAACCCATCTTTTGGCACACAGGGACAGTCTGTTCCTGTGCCCTCAAGACCTCTGTTTTGAAACACATCCACCCTTCCTGCACTCCTTTGTTTTTAGGGCTGCTTCCCAAGGAACTCTACAAATAAGTCTCCTAAATAGGCCAAAGTCTGCCCTCCAGAAGCCCAGTCTGAATGTTTTATTGATGTTCCTCCTTATTTCACCAAATATCGAGAACTCTATAATTTCATGATCACTGTGCCCCAAGCGGCCTCCAACCACCACATCTCCCACCAGCCCATCTCTATTTGTAAACAACAGGTCTAGTGTAGTCCCTCACCTGGTGGGCTCACTCACCAGCTGCGACAAAAAGTTGTTCTCCACACACTCTAATAACCTCCTGGACTGTCTTTTTTCTGCTGTATTAAGTTGCCAGCAGGTGTCTGGTAGGTTAAAGTCACCTACAAGAACAAGGGCTGGTGATCCTGAAACATCCTCCAGCTGCTTGTAGAATAAGTTGTCTGCCTCTTCTTCCTGGTTGGGTGGATGATAACAGACTCCCAGCAGGATGTCAGCCTTATTTGCCTTCCCCTTAATTGTTATCCATAGGCATTCAACTTCATCATCATTAGTTTCAATACCCATGTCATCAAAAGCCTCCCTAATACAAAGGGCCACCCCTCTGTTGGAATCCAGAATGCAGAAAATGCTCCTCTGCATGTTTTAAAAGATCCAAACCCTCTGGCAAACACTGTTTTTAACCTTCGTCCATGGAGAGGGCTTCCTAGGCTCTGGGATGTGGCAGAACTTTCAAGAGTATAAATCAGATTGTAGCATAATATATGTCGAAGTACAGAACACTCCTCTGACTGTCCTGAGTGATTCCAGACCTGAGCAGGGGGCTGGGAAGCCTTGGCAAGGAGTCAAAGACTCCTGCGCCTTTGATTTTAGCCCCTGGGAGAAATTACCACTACTGTGTGAAGAATTACAGACCACGGCAGTTTAAGTAGGGTGATAATTAGCTATGCACCGGGTGAAAAGTAGATTTATGTGGTATTTAGATTAATAAGCAAAAAACACGCGGCTTTGGGGTTTCTTCCTTCTTCTTCTCCTTCACCATTTTCCCCTGTGTCGTGGGTGTCTTTGGTTGGCTCAGAGTAGAGTCTGACCTTCTAACACGGGAGACGGGTATTGGGGATCTTTTGTAAATAAAGCACATGTAATTTTTAGTATAAAGATATTCGTCACCTTTGGGGCTGGGTCATTCCCCGTGAGCTGACCTGCTGAACAGATCTCTGTGGGTCAGAGAAGAAATTGTACAGATAAGGAAAAAATAAACAGCCTTGAGAAAGCAGAGGAGACGGCTCTTGGTCTTTTCCTTCGATCTCGGTGCTGGGCAAAAGACTTTTACACTCTCGGGAAGAACAACACCACATAAAAACCCAAGAAATATATAGCTTATTACAGGGTGAGAAATTTAGATTTATGGGTTTGTTAGCATGGTAAGTAGAAGAAGGCAAGATGGACGATCCTTGTTGCTTTTTAGGCTTCTTCCTTCTTCTTCTACCCCATTTTTTGCAGTGTTGGGAGCACAAAATGATTGGTTAGAATTTGCTGCAGTATAGTTAGTTCTTGGAAGACGAAGAGAAATAATGTACGTTCTAAGTGACAGTTGGATGAATAATCTTTAAGAGCCTTGATTCTGGGTGTTCGGCCCCTTTTCCTCATGTCTTTTCTCCTGCGTGCCAGACTGGTGCTAAGTCTGGTGTGCTGAACTGCTGATAAGCAAATAATAAACAACCCAAAGACAGAGAAAAGCTGAAAGTCCAGTTTGCTTTCTTCTTAACAAGGACTTTGGAAAGGGCCTCCCCTATCGGGGAGACACATGTGGGAGTGAACAACTCCCATACCCTCCACCTCTTCTCCCTTTCCTGTCTCTTCTGAAGAGCTTGTAGCCATCCAATGAAGGGCTCCAACTATGTGAGTCATCCCACCACGTTTCCGTAATGGCGACTACATCATAGCTTTGCTGTTGCACCATGGCCTCCAACTCTTCTTGTTTGTTACCCATGCTGCATACAATAGTGTACATGTACTTCAGCTGGGCTGCTGATTTCACCCCTGACTCTGGCTTACCACCTGTGGGCTTGCTTCTGGAGAGCCCAGTTGCAGCCTCCTCCCCCTTCAAACCTAGTTTAAAGTCCTCTCAATGAGCTCCACCAGTTCATGGGCTAAAATCCTTTTGCCCTTAACAGAGATGGAGCCCGTCTGGCCTCAGCAGACCAGGTGCCATAGAAGTTGTCCCATGATCAAAGAACCCAAAATTCTGCTGATGACACCAACCCTTGAGCCAGTTTTTGTTAATGTGGGCTCTCCTATTCCCTTCGTCATTGTCCTGGGGTGATGTTGTGAGGTTTGTATCCCCAGTCGTCTGTTCTGTTTGGGCTGGAGATGTTCTTCAAGACTGGCTTGGGGAATTTTTGTTTTGTTTTGGTTATCAGCTTGCTGATAATAGTTGGAGGGACACAGACATATAGAGCTGCTTTTGCGGCTGCTTTTGCTTGCTGGCTTTGCTTGCTTGCTCTTGCTTCTGCTTTAGCTCTTCAGTTAGTTTAGCTAGACAGTCCAAAATTCCTCCAGACTATTTTTCTTTCCCTCTCGCCTTTCGTGGAATCTTTCAAGCCTGCTGCGGACTGGGACCTGGGAAACACCAAGAGCCTGCACTCTGTGGTCTGCGGCAGTCTGCCCAGTGCCAGAGAGATCAACAGAGCAACCACTCCCCAGAGAGAGACTTTCTGAATTTGTTATCTCGTCAGAACAGTGATCTAGTATTGTTCATCTTGTGTGTTGGGGGGTGCTCTGTCTGTTAAATAAACAGGTTCTTTCCACTTCTCTCCGAGGAGTCCTTCCCGAAACGGTTGTGGGGGAGGGGAGGGGCTGTGAGTGTTTGCTCTCTGAAGGGGCCCCTTTGGGAGTTTCTCCCCAACCTTGCCCTAAACCAGGACAGTCATTTTTCTCCACTGCCAAAGGGACTGCGCAAAATACAATCTGTGCTCCTGTCCTATCAACCACTTGACCCACTGCCCTAAAGTCCCTTTTAATTGCCCTGGTCCACTTCTTTTCAATCTCATCACTACCAGCCAGGAGTACCAGTAGTGGGTAATAATCAGAGGGTTGAATCAGCCCAGGGAGTCTCGGTAATATCCTGTACCCGGGCCCCAGGAAGGCAGCAGACCTCCCTGTGGGATGAGTCTAGCCAACACACAGGACCCTCTGTTCCCCACAGAAGGGAGTCATCTACCACAACTGCCCTTCCTTTCTTTTTAATGCTAGAGGTGCTGATCCTTTTGACAGACAAAGCGTAGCTGGGAGGCCCACTGGGCAGATAATTTTCGTCTGTGTCATTGTCATGGGTTGCAGTGCAAAATGTAACCAAAACTCTGTATTCTACCACCACCTGATGAAACTGGGGTGGGGGTAATTGCCTGTCAATGGGCCAACTATCAAAAAAACAGCTGGGGCAGTTTTCTTATCTCTTCCACAACCCATCCTCCCTCCAGGGAGTTATCTTCTGCTAATGGGCCATTGCTTGTCACTTACAAAATTACATAATCCCATTGGGAAATGCTCCAGCCAGGGGGAGGAGCCAAGTATTCCTACCTGGATAAAAATCTGGGAGTTGGAACACCAAACAGCCTTTCCACTGGATTCTCAGAGGAATACCAGGCCCATCTATCGCCACTGGACCTCCAGCACAAGAACTCCACTTATCTATTGAAGCATCACTCCAACAGAGCCACATCTGCCACTAGGACTGCAGCCACCATTTAATCCACCAACACCCTAACCCACAGGGTGTCAGGTTGTATCCTGACCCTGTCAGTAAGTCTGTCTGTTTATTTGTTTTTCTTTTTCTCCTTTGTACTACTACATGTGTTTTGGTTTCATTGTTTATTTTAGTTCCCCCAATAAAGAACTGTTATTCCTATTCCTATATCTTCGCCTGAGAGCCCCTTAATTTCAAAGTTATAATAATTCGGAGGGAGTAGGTTTACATTCTCCATTCCAAGGGAGGCTTCTGCGTTCCTTAGCAGACACCTGTCGTTCAAACCACTACAGATTTAGGTGGCCAATGTGGGGCTCAAGGGCATTGAAAGATGAAGGAATAACAGTTCTTTAGGAACCTTTTTTTTGTGCGTGTGCTGCAAACAGAAACTTTGTTAGGTAGCACCATGTGGTCTAGCGTACCTTGGTTTGGGTGGCATGTGGTTGTGGCTACATTTCTCCCATTTGCAGGCCCTTATCTAAACATAGGTCTTATAACTAAGGCCACTGTGGCTGTTATCCAGTTTACTCTATGGGTTAATAAGGTGAGGAATTCATGGATTTTAAACTTCCTTGGCAAGGCAGGCACATGGATTCAGATCTGTCACACATTAACTGGATGTTTTTGGGGTTACTTTAATACTGGTACCTATTGTGAGGAAATGACACCGGGGGAAATTTTCTCCCAACCATTCACCCAGTTCTTTGGATCTACCCCATCGGTTCTTGAAGGGTTCATGTCCTCTCTAAATGCTAATGATATCATACAGTGGCTGGTGTTGCTGGTAGGCCTGTTCTATTTAGCATGCAGAGATAAATGGAGATTGACTTGGATAACCACCCTGACATCTACCCGAGAGAACAGGGATGCTGCCAGAGAGCCTGCCCCTGCCCCACAGACCACATCAGAAAAAAACTAGCCGGATTGGGTGGGGGTTCTGGTGAAGGAGATATGCGAGATGGGTGAGATGCTGAAGGAGTATGACTCCCCAGCTGGTGAGAAATCCTCCCCCTGCCTCAAAAAGGGTGAGTCTTGTGGTGCAGCAGTGGAACCCACAGACATTACATCCGTCCAGGTTACAGCTGAACCACCAGGGAAATCACAGCCAGCAGCAGTTGCCCCTGTGGAAACGAGGAAGGCTAAGATGAAATCAGATAAGAAAGGAGGGCCCTCACAACATGCAGGGGAGCCAGAGGTAGAGATCGTCACTGAGTCTCTGTCGTATGAAAGTCTCCGTAACCTGCGGAAGGACATTGTACGACGGGGACGTGAGGCTTATACAACCTGGTTACTCCGGGTCTGGGACCTTATGGATACAGGTGTGCAGCTGGATGGTGGTGAGGCCAGGAATTTGGGACCTTTGACCCAAGACTCAGGTGTGAATCAGGTATTTGTAAGGGAGCCTAGGCCCCTGTCCCTCTGGGAGTGGCTTTTAATGAGTGTGAGAGAGAGGTTTGTCCACAGAGAGAGAATGCAGGAGCACCATCACAGAATGCACTGGAAGACCCTTGAGGAAGGGATCCAACAGCTGAGAGAAGTGGCGGTGCTGGAAGTACTTTTTGGGAGGGGTGGACAGCATAATAATGGCTCCGATAAAGTCAGGTGCACAGGGCAGATGTTGTGGAGTCTGGAAAATCTAGGGCCAGCTCAATACACCACCTTCATTGCAACAATTAATGCAGATAACAACCGAGAGACAGTGGGTTCTGTGGCCAACAAGCTTAGGAATTATGAAAGTATGGTCAATAGCCCAATGCAGACTCAGGTCTCTTCTGTGATTAAGGACCTCAAAGAAGAGATGAAAGAACTAGTGAGGGAGGAGGTGAGGAAGAACGGTTCCCATATGGCACCAGTGCGAGTCACAGGCCCCAAAGTCAGAGCCCAATGTCCCCCAGCTAAAGAAAGAAGGTACATCCCACAAGCTGACCTGTCGTTCTTTCTGCGTGACCATAGGGAAGACATGGGAAAATGGGATGGGAAACCCACTTCTGTCCTGCCAGCATGGGTGCATCAACTCAAGGAGGGAAACAGTAATCAAGGGAGTTCCACAAAAATGATGGTATCCTCAGCTTCCCAGGACCGATCTGCTGGGTATTGCGAGAGGGAGGATGATTTGTCAGGCCCCCGTGAAGGAACCTCTACTATGTATGCTCAAGAAGGAAATAACAATCAGGGTTAGAAGGGCTCTGCCTCTAGCCAGGAAGAGGCATGGGAAAACCAGGTGTTTTGGACAGCGAGGATCAGATGGCCTTGCACATCAGAGCCACAAAAATACAAAGTGTGGTTGATAGTGGTGCACAATGTACACTGATGCCATCAAGACGTGGGGGTGGAACCTGTTTCTATTGCTGGAGTGACAGGGGAATCACAACTCATTCTCTTGGAAGCCGAGGTGAGCCTGGCCAGGAAAGAGTGGCAGAAACACCCAATTATGACTGGCCCAGAGGCCCTGTGTATCCCAGGCATAGACTTGCTCCGGAATGGCTATTACAAAGACCCAAAGGGACTCAGGTGGGCTTTTGGACTAGCTGCTGTGGAGACAGAAGACATGAAGCAGTTGAACACCTTGCCTGGTCTGTCAGAGAACCCATCTACAGTAGGACTCCTGAAGGTGGAAGAGCAACAGATACCAATTGCCACCTCGACAGTGCACCACCGGCAGTACCGGACAAATCGAGATGCCGTGATCCCCATCCACAAAATGATCTGTGAGCTGGAGAGCCAAGGGGTGGTCAGCAAAACCCAGTCACCCTTCAACAGCCCTATCTGGCCTGCATGTAAATCTGAAGGAGAATGGAGATGGACTGTGGATTATCGTGGCTTGAATGAAGTGACTCCACCACTGAGCATGGCCGTGCCAGATATGCTGGAACTCCAGTACAAGTCGGAGTTCAAGGCTGCAAAATGGTATGCCACTATTGACATTGCCAATGCATTTTTCTCCATTCCTTTGGCAGCAGAATGCAGGCCTCAGTTTGCCTTCGTGTGGAGGGGAGTGCAATCCACCTGGAACCGACTGCCCCAGGGGTAGAATCACAGTCCCACCATCTGCCATGGACTGATCCAGGCTGTACTGGAAAAGGGTGAAGCTCCAGAACACCTGCAATACATTGATGACATCATCGTGTGGGGGAACATGGCAATGGAAGTATTTGAGAAAGGCGAGAAGATCATCCGGATTCTGCTGGAAGCCAGTTTTGCCATCAAGAAGAGCAAAGTCAAAGGACCCGCTCGAGAGATCCAGTTCCTGGGGGTGAAGTGGCAAGATGGACGGCATCAGATTCCCACTGAGGTCATCAATAAGATCACAGCCATGTCTCCACCAACCAACAAGAAGGAGACACAAGCTTTCCTAGGCGCCATAGGCTTTTGGAGAATGCACATTCTGGAGTACAGTCAGATCGTGAGCCCTCTCTACCTGGTTACCCGTAAGAAGAATGATTTCTACTGGGGCCCTGAGCAGCAACAAGCCTTCTCCCAAATCAAGCAGGAGATTGCTCATGCAGTAGCCCTTGGCCCAGTCAGGACAGGACCAGAGGTGAGGAATGTGCTTTACTCTGCAGCTAGGAGCCACGGTCTGTCCTAGAGCCTTTGGGAGAAGGTGCCTGGGGAGACTCAAGGCCGACCGCTGGGATTCTAGAGCCCAAGCTACAGAGGGTCAGAAGTCAACTACACTCCCACAGAGAAGGAAATCTTGGCTGCCTATGAAGGAGTTCAGGCTGCCTCAGAGGTGATTGCGACAGAAGCACAACTCCTTCTGGCACCCTGACTACCAGGGCTAGAGTGGATGTTCAAAGGAAAGGTTCCTTCTACCCACCATGCCACTGACGCCACATGGAGTAAATAGATCGCTCTCATCACGCAGCGTGCCCATATTGGAAACCCAAATCGCCCTGGGATTTTAGAGATAATTACAAATTGGTCTGAGGGTGAAAAATTTGTTCTTACTGACGAAGAAGAGCAGGAACAAGTGATGCGGACTGAAGAAGCTCCACCATACAACCAGCTGCCAGCAGAAGAAAAACGCTACGCTCTTTTCACTGATGGTTCCTGTTGTATTGTAGAAATGAACCAGAAGTGAAAAGCAGCTGTGTGGAGCCCCACACGACAGGTAGCAGAGGCTACTGAAGGAGAAGGGGGATCAAGGCAATTTGCCGAGCTCAAAGCCGTTCAACTGGCTCTAGACATTGCTGAAAGAGAGAGGTGGCCCAAGCTCTACCTCTACACTAACTCATGGATGGTAGCCAATGCTCTGTAGGGGTGGCTGGAACGGTGGAGAAAGGCTAATTGGCAGCGTAGAGGGAAACCAATCTGGGCTGCTGAGGAGTGGAAAGACATTGCCACTCGAGTAGAGAAGCTCTCTGTGAAAGTTCATCATGTAGATGCCCATGTCCCCAAGAGTCGGGCTAATGCGGAGCACTGACACAACGAGCAGGTAGATCATGCTGCAAAGATAGAGGTGTCAAAAATAAACTTAGATTGGGAACACAAGGGAGAGTTGTTCCTAGCTCGATGGGCCCATGATGCTTCAGGCCATCAGGGTAGGGATGCCACCTAAAAGCGGGCACGAGACCGAGAGGTGGATCTAACTATGGACAGTATTTCACAGGTTACCCATTACTGTGAGACATGTGCTGCCATCAAACAGGCCAAGCGGGTGAATCCCCTCTAGTATGGGGAGCAGTGGTCCAAGTACAAGTATGGGGAGGCCTGGCAGATTGATTACATCACACTGCCCCTGACATGCCAAGGCAAGCGCTATGTGCTTCTGTTTTTTTTTTTTTTTTT
>JAGMWU010000027.1:4595709-4636434 GCA_018697195.1 Certhia americana | reverse complement strand
TTTCCTAGCAGACACACCTGTCTTCCCAACTAAGACACTAGTGGTCAGGGACCCCAGTGTTACAGCTAACATAGTTGAGTTGTCAGGGCACTGGAGCTGGTTGCTTTCCTGTTCTTCTTACACAGTGTTTTTTTAAGAATAAGCAGTGTTAGCTCACCAGGTGTAGACAATTTACCATTTGGTAACATTCTCCCCCTTTGAGGCTTGTGAAGTTTGTCTTCTTTGCAAGCCTTCATAAGCCTCACTTTGCTTTTTTTACTAACATCATATAAGTTTCTCGTGTTGCATTAGCAATCATGTTTTTTATGCCGCTTAAAGCAAGAATCATAATCACAATTACTACTATGATCACAAGTGTGTTTTGCAAAAGTGAAGCCAACCAACCAGTCAGAAAAAAACTAAATCCTTTAAATATTTTTTTATCCATTTACTTTCTAATCCTGCCCTTAATTCTCTGCTAGATGCAGCAACTGATTTTATCCTCTCTATCTGATCATCCAATTTAGCAGTCGCATTTGAAATGTACTATTTCTTTCCCACGTGTTCCCAAATTTTTGTCAAATTCCTGACTAAAGCTCACCATGGACCTGAATTTTCTGCAGAGGTTGGTGTTGGAAAACAAGCTGTTATAGAAGTTACATTCTGTAATCTGCCAAAATCCTGCACTAAACTTATCACCACATTCCTCCTCTCAGAGATTAACAACATAGCTTCTATTACTATTATTATAAATATGTGATTATTTATTATCTTCATCTGGATCCAATAAATAATATCCCCTTAGAAAATCATATCCTATACCTGCAACAATAGGATTAATATAAAAAAACCCTCCATGGTGTTAGTCAGTCTTGTTTCTGCTGTGTTCAATGTGTGGTTGCTGGTTTTACTCACATGTGATGAACCCAGGGTTCAATTCCTTCTACCTTAAATGCAATGTAGATTATCAGGAAAACTTGATATGGTCCCTTCTAATTCTTCTGGATTGGTCCAAAATTCCAGGTTCTGATGCACACTGTATCTTCTGGTTAGAAAGGATGTACAGGCAAGTTTAGCCCAAATGATCTGTTGACAACAATGTACCTTTTAAGACTTAAAAGAGTCCCAGTGCTATTAAATATTAATTTCAGCAAAACCTTTGAGACTCCCCTTGCCTTGTTGGTGCAACATGGGAAAGTGTCTAGCCATTCAGAACAAAGGTCTACCAATACCAAAATGTACCAGTCCCCATTCTGCCTGGGCAGTTCTGCAAAATCAATTTGCCAATAACCACCTGGTAAATTACTAGCACTAGAGGTGGCCTTCTTCCTTCCTTGGGATTATTTTGTAAAACAAATCATATGTTTTAAAATAAATTATCTATTAATTTCTGTCATCATTTTGCTTACTATAGTCCTTTGCAATCTAGTTACCATAGTCTCTATTTCCTAATGTGTTTCCTGTTGTTTTAGTTCTCTTATCTTATACATTAATTGTGGAGATACAATTACCTGCCCACATGAGTTTACAAATCACCTGCTGGGATTTTCTGTAGCTTCCAGTGATGGGGCTAAGTGCCTGTCCTGATTACCATACTTTGGCTTTTGTTCCCAGACATCCAACTTTTTGCTAGGTATTAGAGCAAGGATACCTTTTTCAGCAACCTCTTTAGATGTTTTGTCAGCTAATCAGTTCCCTGTATTAACTGGGGAGTCTCCAAACTGATGGGCTTTACAAGGGCATCACGGTTACTTCTTTTGGCTTTTGCACACTATAAAAGTTGACTAATTTTTCTTTGTACTTAATAGGAGACCTTAGTGCTGATAACAATCCCTTTTCCTTCCATATGGCTCCATGTATGTGCATTATTCAAAAAACACATTTGTACTAGTTTGAAAGCAAACCAGTGGGAGATTCCAAGTCAGAACTACAATTTAATAGGAAAATTAAAATTAAGGCAATAGTACAGAAACACTAATGGAGTCAGAATACAACCTGACACCCTGTTGGTCAGGGTGGGGGTAGCAGTCCATTTAAATGGTGTCTACAATCATTGTTTGAGTGATGGATATGGTTCTGTCAGAGTGGTGATTCTGTAGAAAGATCTGGTCCTTCTCCAGTGGTGGTTGTTGAGCTCTTGTCCTCTGGGAATCCAGTGGTAGGTGCTCCTCATGTTGTTCCAAGCATAAGATTATATACAGGTAGGAATGTGCTGGAATCCAGAATGCAGAGAATATTCCTCTGCATGTTTCAAGGGATCCAAACCCTCTGACAAACACTACTTTTAATCTTCGTCCATGGAAAAGGCTTCCTAGGCTCTGGGATGAAGCAGAACATTCAAGAATGCAAATTAGATAGTAGCATAGTATGCAATTTATCACAGGACAAGAATTTTAGATTTTGGGTTTCTTAGCATGGTAAGTAGATAAAGACAAGATAAAGGATCTTTGTCATTTTTAGGCTTCTTTCTCCTTCTTCATCTACTCCATATTCTGCAGTGTTGGGGACACAGAACGATTGGTCAAAATTTGCCTCGGTGTAGTGTTACATGAATAGAAATTTAGTTAGTTAGTGGTAGAAAAGTAGAAATAATGTATGTTCTTGGTGATAATTGGGTGAATTATCTTTAAGAGAACCTTGATTCTGTGTGTTCGAGGCTTTTTGGTGTCTTTTCTCCTGCACGCCAAGCTGGTGTAAAGCCTGACGTGCAGAAATTGCTGATAAGAAAATAATAAACAACCTGAAATATGAGAACAACCAAGAGTCCCATTTGCCTTCTTCTTAACAAGGACTTTTGACAAGTCCTCCCCTATCAGGGGAGAGACATGTAGGAGTGAAGAACTCTGACAGAATGTTCAGTTCCTCCCACTGATCATCTCACAATGGGATGATGTAATTTTATGAGTCATGCAGTAAGACCTTGGTGGTCCATTAGCATAGTCCCTCAGAGGGAGTTATCAGGGCTGACTCATGGAGAAGACAAAGAACACTGCCCCACCTGTTTTAAGTTTACATAGATAGTAATAGAATACATAGTTTTGGTTACATCTTGCACTGTAACC
The DNA here is from genome assembly GCA_018697195.1 of Certhia americana. Taxonomy (NCBI): domain Eukaryota; kingdom Metazoa; phylum Chordata; class Aves; order Passeriformes; family Certhiidae; genus Certhia; species Certhia americana. The sequence continues at coordinate 4,633,393 of JAGMWU010000027.1, read as the reverse complement.
TAAGACAATATCTTAAATCAATATATATGTTTACCCTTTTCCCTTCAGAGTTTTCTAGGTAAGATCATTAATTCTGCTTTTTGTGATGATGTTTTAAAAGGTAAAGCCTGGGCTTCTGTTACCTGGATCAAGGTTCCCACTGCATACTTTAACACCCCAGAATGTAAACTCAGGAGTTAAACTGAATGTTCCTTTACTCTAGTTTGGCACAAGGAGAAATACCAACCAGATATTCTCAAGATGTCACAAATACCCAAAAGTTTACTGGCAAAATATAGGAAATTTAAAAATTTTGGCAAAAGGATTAAATACAACACCAAATTCAACAAAAAACACTTATTACTTAGCATAAACTTAGTCCATTTAACTTAGAAACCTTTAAACCCTTAAGGTGTTAAGTTACCCACAAATGTTCCATGGAAAGAGAATTAGGAGAAGAAAGAGAAAGACGGAAAAGATATAGGAAAACACATACAGCTACCAACTCCTAGGGTTCCAGCACAGGTAAGCTCAAAACTCCAGGAAAGCTGGCAGGGTCAGATGGGAAGTGGTTCCCTCATAGGAGCTTTTAAGCCCCAGGGCTTTTGTCGGTCCTCCCTCCAGGTGGGACTTCTGGTATCTCGGCCAATCAAGGCCTGGGTTAGCACTGCCCCCAGTGTGTGATTGATGGACAGCTCTGCCAGGCTGGGGGGTTTGGGGGCAAGGCACTATCTCATGAGAAGCAAGGCTTGACCCACCCCCAACATACACAGATAGAGGCATTGTTTCAAGACATTAAACTTATCCAGTCTCTGACACATCCAGCTGCCTAGATTCCATTTCATACCATGCTGCTTCCACCAGTGTGCAGGTACACTTAAGGGTCCTGGATGAAATTGCTCTTGAGATCCTGTCTGACAGAACACATTTGTTCAATGGTTACCAGGCAGTCATGATACAAAGTTCTCAGGGCTTTTTCTGAAGCCTGGAGAAACATGGCCAGGTTCAAAGCAGTGGTTACCTTAAATTCAACACTGTCCTGCTCCAATAGGGCAACCTGGTATTTCAGCATCTTGCTGGCAATATCCAATGTCTGTTTTGTTCCAAACCAGCTATTACCATGTTGGGTGCATATTAGCTTTTGTGTTTCCTGGCTTCACAGAATCACAGAATAACTAGGTTGGAAGAGACCTTCAAGATCCTCGAGTCCAACCCACACCCTAACATCTCAACAAGACTGAGTGCCACATCCAGTCTTTTTTTAAACACATCCAGGGATGGCGACTCCACCACCTCTCCAGGCAGACCATTCCAGTACTTAATTATTCTTTCTGTGAAAAACTTTTTCCTGATATTCAACCTATATTTCCCTTGGTGCAGCTTGAGACTGTGTCCTCTTGTTCTGTCAGTTGCTGCTTGGAGAAAGAGACCAACCCCCACCTGACTACAACCACCTTTCAGGAAGTTGTAGGGAGTGATAAGGTCACCTCTGATTCTCCTTTTCTCCAGGCTAAACAACCCCAGCTCCCTCAGTCATTCTTTATATGGCTTGTGTTCCAAGCCCCTCACCAGCCTCGTTGCCCTCCTCTGGATGCTCTCAAGCATCTCAACGTCCTTCCTAAACTGAGGGGCACAGAACTGGACACAGTACTCAAGGTGCATCCTCACCAGTGCCAAGTACAGGGGAAGAATGACCTCCCTGGTCCTGCTGCCCGCACTATTCTTGATACAGGCCAGGATGCTATTGGCCTTCTTGGCCACCAGGGCACACTGCTGGCTCATGTTCAGTTGGCTGTTGACCAGTACCCCCAGGTCCCTTTCTGCCTGGGCACTGTTCAGCCACACTGACCCCAGCCTATAACAATGCAGGGGGTAATTGTGGCCAAAATGCAGGACACGACACTTGGACTTATCCTACTGGACTCTGCTCATCCATCCAACTGTTCCAGGTCTCTCTGCAGAACCCTCCCACCTTCCAACAGATTGACACACGCTCCCAGCTTAGTGTCATCTGCAAATTTACTAATGAAAGCCTCAATACCCTCATCCATATCATCAATAAAAATATTAAACAGAACTGGCCCCAGCACAGACCTGTGAGGGACATCACTGGTGACTGGCCTCCAGCTGGATGCTGCACCGCTCACCATGACTCTCTGGGCCCAGCCATCCAGCCAGTTCTTAAGCCAGCAGAGAGTGCTCCTGTCCAAGCCATGGGCTGACGGCTTTTCCAGGAGTTTGCTGTGGGGGACAGTGTCAAAGGCCTTGCTGAAGTCCAAATAGACAACACCTACAGCCTTTCCCACATCCACCAGGTGGGTCACTTGATCATAAAAGGAGATCAGGTTTGTCAAACATGACCTACTCCTCCTAAACCCATGCTGATTAGGTCTGATAGCCAGGCCATCCTGTAAGTTCTGCATGATGACACTCAGTATAAACTGTTCCATAACCTTACCAGATACTGAGGTCAGACTAACTGGCCTATAATTACTAGGATTCTCCTTCTGTTAAAAATGAGGAGCAGTAATTCAATTTATTAATTAATATGGTAAAATATAAGCAAAGCAGCACTGGGTGCAGAAGTGGGATCTCTCCCTCCAACTGCACACCAATTGCTGAGGTCTGCTGGTATTTATATGTATATCTGTAGGCTTTCTCAGCAGTTTCTAATTCCAGTTTTTATGTCACAATTCTATACTTCAGATAGCTGGTTTCTTTACAATTTCTATACTCCATTGTGATCCATTCTTCTCAGGATGTATACTTCAGGATGTAAATCAATGATAGTGATAGCTGGTTTCTTCACAATTTCTATACTCCATTGTGATCTATTTTTCTCAGAATATACACTCCGGGATGTGTTAGTCCAGATGGTGAGGTCCAGCTTCCAGATATGGGGTACAGCTTCTATTTTCTAGGACCATAAATCCATAATAGTGGTGTCTAGCTTCCCTTTTTTGAAACCATTAGTCAGGAGTTCTTGTCCGTCTTTCTTTCTCAGGCTGTTTTTTTACCGTTTTGTTAGGAATTTGAGATAGACCTGCTTCCTTCTTTTGTTATACATTCTACAGCTACAGTTTTAAAAATCCTTAATACAAAGCAATATTCTATAATTATGATTCAAAAATTCTTATTACAAAACAGCTTAAGGCTTAATTACAAGCAGAGAGTATTTGTCAAAAAATCAACATCTAAAGTTATAATTCACATATTCTTATTACAAAACAACTTAAGATTTATAGTAGTTAATTGTGAACAAAGGATTAGTTCAAAGGCCTTCTTCCATGCTTTGCTTTCCATGTTTATTATAACTCATCTTTATAACTGTCCCATGGCTGTATTCCACATATTTCACAATCACTACACCAATTATTTTTATTTACCTGACACGAACTATAACTCGGTATTTCACACTTCCTACCCTTTTTGTGAATGGGTGTCACACTGGCCAGCTTCCAGTCATCTGGAACCTCACCAGTGAGCCAGGACTGTTGGCAAATGATGGAAAGCTCATCTGTCACCTCCCTCATCACCCTGGGATGGATCCCATCTGGTCCCATAGACTTGTGAGCATCTAAGTGGCTCAGCAGTTCTCTGACTGTCTCCTCTTGGATAACAGTGGAACCATTCTGCTCCCTGACACCATCTACCAACCCAGGAGGACAGTTGTCTGGGGGGATAAACAGTCTTCCCACTAAAGGCTGAGGTAAAGGATCTGTTAAGCACTTCTGCCTTCTCATCTGCAGTTACTAAGTTCCCTCCCTCATCCAATAAAGAACAAAGGTTGGTCTTACCCTTCTGTTAGGGGTTGGGTTTCTTTCTTATAGAATTTTTTCCCTTAAATTGCTAGGGAACTAATTACTGGGTACTTATGGCTACTTAAGAAAGACAAAAGAAGTGGCTGAAGTCGGGGGAGAGGGTGGCAGCTGGACTTCACTCTGGGGAAGTTTGGCTATTGGAGGGAACAGCCAGGGCTGTGCTCACTGGCCCTCACCTGGAGCTCAGCTCAGAGTGACCCATCACCGTCTCTTCACGTGTGCCCCAGAAATTCAGAACCTCACCTCTCCCTGCCCTGCTGGGAGACACTGCCCCGCTGCCTCACACTCAATGTTCCTTTGCTTCTGCTCTGGGTTTCCCCATGCCATGTCCCGCATCCCCTGCCTAGCTGGGACATTTTCACATCTCCAACTACTCCCGCGGAGCTTCTGATACATCTCATCCAACCCCTGGGACTTTTTGCTCACTCTGGCCGCCTGTAGATGGTAAAACTGCACCAAAGGGGAAAAGTGTCCATGGCCGAGAAGGCTGACTGGGTTCCTGGTTCTGTTTGTTGTTAATGCTATAGTTATTGTTGCTATTTTGTTTATCTTGTTAGACACACTAGTAAAGAACTGTTATTCCTATCTTCACATATTTGCCTGATTTGCCTGAGAGACCCTTAATTTTAAAACTATAACAATTTGAAGGGAGGAGGTTTTGCATTCTCCATTCCAAGGGAGGCTCCTGTTTTTCCCTTAGCAGACAGTTGTTTTTTCAAACTAAGACACCTTCCATCTACCATTAATATATTTATAGAAACATTTTTTATTATCCTTTACAAAAGTTGCCAATCTAAGTTCAAGCTGAGCTTTGGCCTCCCTGATTTTTTTCCTACATGCCCTAGCAGCCTCCTTAAATACTTCCTGAGAGACCTGACCCTCCTTCCAAAGATGATACATCCTCTTTTCACTCATAAGTTCCTTCAAAACCTTGTTGCCCATCCAGGCAGGATGTTTTCCTTGTTGGCTCATCTTTTGGCACACAGGGACAGTCTGTTCCTGTACCCTCAAGATCTCTGTTTTGGAGCACCCTCATCTTTCCTGGACTCCTTTGTTTTTAAGGGCTACTTCACAAAGAATTCCCTGAATAAGTCTCCTAAATAGGCCAAAGTCTGCCCTCCAGAAGTCCAGTGTAGAAGTCTTATTGATGCTTCTCCTGATTTCACCAAATATAGAGAACTCTATAATTTCAGGATCACTATGCCCTAAACAGCCTCTAACCACATTTCCCACCAGCCCATCTCTATATGAAAACAACAGATCTAACATAGTCCCTCCCCTGGTGGGCTCACTCACCAGCTGTGACAAAAATTGTCCTACACACACACTAAAAACATTCTGGACTGCCTTTTTTCTTCTGTATTAAGTTCCCAGCAGATGTCTGGTAAGTTGAAGTTGCCTACAAGAACAAGAGCTGATGATCCTGAAACATTACTTAGCTGCTTATAGAATAAGTTCTCCACCTCTTCTGCCTGGTTGGGTGGATGATAACAGACTCCCAGCAGGATGTCAGCCTTGTTAGCCTTGTCCTTAATTCTTACCCATAGGCATGCAACTTCATCCTCATAAGTTTCAATACCTATGGCATCAAAAGCCTCCCTAATATAAAGGTCCACTCTTCCACCTCTTCTCCCTTTCCTGTCTCTTCTGAAGAGTTTGTAGCCATCCAGTGCAGGGCTCCAATTATGTGAGTCGTCCCACCACGTTTCAGTGATGGTGACTACATCATAGCTTTGCTGCTGCACCATGGCCTCCAGCTCATTTGTTACCCATGCTGCATGCATTGGTATACATGCACCTCAGTTGGGTTACTGATTTCACCCCTAACTCTGGCTTACCACCATTGTGCCTGCTTCCAGAGAGCCCAGCTGCATCCCCTTCCCCCTTCAAACCTAGTTTAAAACCCTCTCAACAAGTTCTGCCAATTCATAAGCTAAAATCCTTCTGCCCTCAACAGAGAGATGGAGCCCATCTGGCCCCAGCAGGCCAGGTGCCATAAAAGTTGCCCCATGATCAAAGAACACAAAATTCTGCCGATGACACCAACCCTTGAGCCAGTTTTGTTAATAATGTGGGCTCTCCTATTCCTGTCATCATTTTTCTCCGCCGCCAAAGGGACTGAGCCGAACATTACCTGTGCTCCTGCCCTATTAACTATTTGACCCAGTGCCCTAAAGTCCCTTTTAATTGCCCTGACACTTCTTTTTTTCAATCTCACTGCTGCCAGCCTGCAGTATCAGCAGTGAGTAATAACCAGAGGGCTGAATCAGCCCAGGGAGTCTCTCAGTGATATCCTGTACCCAGGCCCCAGAGAAGCAGCAGACCTCCCTGTGGGATGAGTCTGGTCAACATTTGGGGCCCTCTGTTCCCCTCAGAAGGGAGTCATCGACTACAACTACCATTCCTTTCTTTTTGATGTTAGAGGTGGTGATCTGTCTGACAAAGGAAGTGTAGTTGGGAGGCTCACTGGGCAGATCATTTTCTTCTAAATCTTCTGTCTGACTCTCTAGATCCAGGGTCTCATACCTATTCTGAAGTGGCACCTGGCTAGAGGATGGGGTTGGGAGGAATCTTTATTATTACCTCCCTGGGTAGGAACCCGTTTCCCCTCCCCTTCGTCCACCAGGTGTCCTCCTATTGCCTGACTGTGAGAGGCCTGGTGAAGTTTTTCCCTTTTCCCTCCACCCCAACACAAGCTGATAGCTCAGATTTCAGGGGTTTTGGGAGAAGGGATCTTCAAAGATAGGGAGAAGAGATTCAAAAGAGGCCCCTTACCTCAGGATGTATTCCAAAGCTTTATTTCCAATGAAGGGATCCCAGAAGGTAAAGAGAGAGGAGCATGGAGGAACAGGGGCTTTTATTCCTTTTGGGGTCAGGGTCAGATTACCTGGCCAAAAGCCATAGGTCAGAGTCAAGGGGCAGGTAAATTAGGCCAGGTTACAGTTTCTGGGGGAGGGGTTTTTGAGGAGAGACCATTCCCTAAAAGGAATGTAACATCTCACCCTTTTTTGTTTAAGAAAGTTAAAGGAAAAACATTGGGTTACATGGAGTGTGGATAACAAGAAGTAGGGTTTTTCTCAAGGGGAAAACAAACATTTTTAAAACATGTTAAAAAGTTTCTGCTTCTGCCGGAAGGAGTCCACACCTAGGAAGATTCTCTTTCTTCCATCTGACAGCGTCTTCTCTTGGAGGCAGTGGCTACTTGCCTTTCATCTCCTTCTGCTGGAGCTGGATTTTTGGGGACAAAAGGCTTTACCCACTTCTGGGGGATCCACTGAGGGCCTGAGGGAGTAGCTACACATGCATAGCCATGACCCCAGGTCACGAGCTCATAGGGACCCTTGGTCTCCCAAGTTTCTGGATCCCTAATCAAGACCAGTGGACGTTGAGACAGTTTAAATTGATTATTACTGTTAAAATGACGAATTACAGGTGGACTCATGTTTTCAAAAGAACAGTTTAGGAAATTGATGGTAAACATGGCTTTGCAGAGCTTCTGTTGTGGAGGCATCCCCACCATCGTGCTGCTCTGTTTAGCCAAAACCTGTTTGAGCGTCTGATGTGCACGTTCAATCACAGCTTTGCCTGTGGGAGAGTGGGGGATGCCAGTTTTATGCTCCACTCCCCACTGCTGGACAAATTCCCTCTCCCCTTTCAATAATTTGAAAAGAGGGTCTAGATCCTCATTTGTGAGGCCTAGCCAGGGTCTCACCCAATTCAATGATCCACACAGGGAGTGGAGATCTGCTAGGGTTTTAGGATTACACTTGATTTCCAATTTCTGAGGAACAACGGTCCTCTCTGAAATTTGCAAGCCCAGGTACTTCCAAGGTGGCATCCTTTGAACTTTGTCTTCCTGTAATTGAAATCCAGCAGAGGTTAAAACTTTAACCACTAGGTCAAGCGTGTGTTGGAGTATAGAGTCATTGGGGGCACACACCAGCACATCATCCATGTAGTGAAGGATGATGGCATCCTGTCTCTCGGCACATACAGGTGACAGTAATGATGGTACGTACTGTTGGCATATGAGTGGCGAGGCCTTCAAACCCTGAGGCAGCACCTTCCAATGATACCTCTTCATGGGGGCCTGGCGATTTAGGGTGGGAACTGAAAATGCAAACCTTGTGGCATCTTCTGGGAGCAGAGGAATTTGGAAGAAAGAATTTTTGATATCTAAAACAGCCAATTTCCAGTCTCGAGGGAGCATTGTTGGAGAAGGCATCCCTGGCTGGAGTGGTCCCGTGTCCTCTATGATTTTGTTTATTTCCCTGAGATCATGAAGCAGTCTCCACTTGTCCTTTCCCGGTTTCTTTATTACAAAGACTGGGAAATTCCAAGGGCTTGTTGTTTCCTCTAGGTGGCCTTGAGCCACCTGTTCCTCTACAAGTTTCTCAAGCGCCTTGAGCTTTTCTCTGCGTATAGGCCACTGTGCTGCCCACTTTGGGGTGTCACTTAACCATGTTAATTTGTGGGTAGGGCGTGTCACAGTGGCTATTTCTAAAAATCCTGAGGTGTCTTAGGAACGACCAATTGGACTCCCCACTGGGACATGGTGTCTCGTCCCCACAAGGGGGCTTTATAATTTGCAACAAATGGACGAATACTTGCTATTTTTCCATCAGGTCCCTCAATTTGCACAATATTTTTTGAGATTTTAGCCAATGTGATCCCTCCTATGCCCTGAAGTTTGCCTGCCACAGGTTGCAATTCCCAGTTTGATGGCCACTTGCTCTCTGGTAAAATTGTGATGTCTGCGCCTGTATCTAAAACTCCCTCTACATGGAGGTGGTCTGACCCATTTGCTATATTGCATGCCATGGAAGGTTTGTCCTCTCCCACCACCTCTGCCCAGTAGATTTCAGGTGATTTTCCATCAGCTACTATCTCTGCCGGAACAGGAATGGCTTGGGCAAGGATTTGCCCCTCTGCTAGGTAGAAAGGTGGGTGTTTGCAGTGTGGCAACAGCATGAGGTTTGTTATCTTTCCCTTAATGGTCATGGGAACTACCTCAATCTCTTCTGGTGTGTGTGCCTTGTCTTCAATGACAAAATACTCACTGTCCATTTCCATGTTGACCGACTGGTTTTGTGGGATGTTTGACAGGTCCACCGTGATTATTGTCCAATCAGTAGATCTGAAATGAAAACCTTTGGCAGTCACGAGCCTATGTCGTCCCCATGGCCGCCAAACCTTGTTAATTGAATATTTGACATTTTTATTTTTTCCCTCCCCCACCCCTTCCCCCTTATATGTTAAGAGAGAGGTATTAGCTGGTGGGGGACCCCATCTATTTGTGTTTTTGCACGTGACATTATTAATGACGGGGACGCGCTGAGAAGTTAGTTTTTTTGTTTGTTGGACTTCTGTTTCTGACTTGGACTCTGGTTCTTGTTCTGGGGGCAGGCTTCTGCAAAATGTCCAGGCTGTTTGCAGAGGTGGCATATGATATGCCACAGGCGATCTTGTGATATTGGTTGCTACGTTGGTTCAGGTTGCACTGGTGCTGCAGCCCTGGGATGAGGCAGTCCTGGATTTGTTTCAGGTGCGCTGAACAGCTCTGCTTTCCTGGTACAGGCTTCAATCATCTGAGCAAGGGTTGGGGATGGGTCCAGGGGAAGGCTAAGGATAATCCTACGACAGGTCTCGTTAACATTCCTCTGAGCTATTTCTTTAATCAGCTCGGTTTGTATCGATGGTTGCTGGACTTGTCGCTTGACCTGTGTCCTTAAACGGTCTACAAACTGCAAAAAATTTTCTGAAGGAAATTATTTGATATTTGTGTAGCTGCCTTGAATGTCTGTGGTGGGTAACTGGTAAAAGGTTTTTTCTGCAGTAATAGAAATTTTATCTAATATTTGCTGTGATAGTAATCGAGTTTGCTTTTCAGGACAATGTAATTCACCTTCACCACATAGGTGATCCAATGTGATATCATAATTGTCATTGTCCTTAGCTGTATCAGTGGTTAATTGAATGTCCTGTAATACTGTTTTAAATTTTTTTTTCCACATGCTTTCCCATAATTCATGTTCTGAGGGTGTTAATAAACATCTGAATAAGTCTTTAATATCAGTAGGTACCAATTCATTTGAACTGAATGTAGCAGTTATCATGCTTTTAAAAATTCCACTATATCTGCCAAATTCTTTTTGTATTTTGCATAGCTCTTTCTTACCTTGATAAGAAAATGGCTTATATTCTTTTCTACCATTTTTCTTGCCAAGATATACCACGGGCGCCACAAAGGGTGTGTTTTCATCAGATTCGGTTTGAGCTTCTGGAAGTTCTGTTGTGTGAAAGGTAGAAGGAATGGTACCACTGTGCATGCGGGTATGCAGTTGCATCTCAGGTCGCGATATAAATCGCTCCTGCTCTGCAGCTGTAAGCAAATTGCTATACCCAGCACAGACGTGAGGGAGCGGGGGCCCCGCCCCCCCCGCCGCCGCTGGGCGAGGGGGCGGGGCCGCCGCTTGCCGTGCCACAGGGTGGGGGGGCAGGGCCACCCACCGCGCTGCGGGGGGGGGGGGGGGGGGGGGGGCAGGGTGACCGTTAGCGGCGCGTGGTAAGGGGGAGGGGTAACTGCCCGCCGCGCGGCGGAGGGAGGGGAAGGCGGGGTGAGCGTTTGCCACGCTGCGCGGGGAGGGGGGGGGGGCCGGGGGGACTTCCCGCCACACCATGCGGGGAGGAAGGGGCATGACCGTTCGGCGCGCGGGGGGGGCCGCTTGCAGCGCCGCCGCGTGGGGGCTGCACCTCCCCTGGGTCCCCGTGTCCCGCGCTGGGGCCACCCGCGCCGAGACCAGCATTGGAACTGAGCGCGTGTGCCCGTGCTGGGTTGCCGCAGCCCCCGCCGAACGCGGTTGTGTCGTCCGCTTTCCCCACCCACAGCTGCTTCGGGGTCCAAGCTGGAGGGGGGTGTGCCATAGCAGGGGGGAAAGCTGGGGGCGGAGGGGTGGGGCGGGTGATATGGGGTAGGGGCGGGGTTGTGAGGGAAAGGGTATGGGCGAGGGGCGGGGCTTTGAGAGACAGACGGGTTATGAGGAAGAGACCCAACCATGTGGCCGGCACCATCTTTCTCGTGCCGTGCCATGTAAAAGAGTGGCTGAGCTGGGTCTCTGCTGGAAATAGAAAACTGTGGAGGTATAAAGGGGTTATTAGAAGTGCATTTCTGCAGCTGGCTGTTGCATTTCGACTCCAATAGGTGCTTGCGTGCCTTTAAAAAAATTGGGATGAATTTTGGAGCTTTTTTGTCACCATTCTCAGCTTTTTCGGTCAATATTAGCCCAATATGATCCCAAAATGCGGCAGAAGTGACATTTTCTCAGTTAGAATTTGGATATTCCGCAGACAACCAAGAGCTGAAATGTTTTAGTAGCTTCTTAGGGATTTTAAGATCTTTTAAAAGTGGTTTAAGTTGTTTTAATAAACTCTTTTGTGGACAAGAGGGTGTTGTTCCCATGTTAGATTGCAATTTGTCCAACTCTATAAACTTCTGAGCAAGATATAACAGAGAAACAGGACTTTTCTTCCCTCCCGCTTTCACCAGAGACCCGGGAGGGGATGGGGGGTGCAGTCGGGCAGGGGAGAAACAGTGCAGTACCGATTTCCCCGGCTCTAGGGCTGTGGGGGGGGGCTCGGCTGTCCGGAGTCCCCCCAAAGCCGCAACCCTCCCAAAATGTGGGGTTCCCCTGGGCCGCGCCGGCGCCTTCAGGAAAAACAAACAAAACAAAAAAAATTTTTTCCTGTTTCTAGCACAGAAGTTCCCTATCGAACCGACCTGTATGGGTGCAAGCTACCGGTCCTTCCCCCCCACCCTCAGCTGTGCAAAAAACGGCTGAATCAGTGAGAGAAGTAATTGAACAGTCCAAAAAGCTTTTGAGATCTCGGGAAGAGACTCCAGCTTCTTACGTGGGTTTGGAAATACCACGTTTTGGGCGCCAATTGAAGTTTTTCCCTTTTCCCTCCACCCCAACACAAGCTGATAGCTCAGATTTCAGGGGTTTTGGGAGAAGGGATCTTCAAAGATAGGGAGAAGAGATTCAAAAGAGGCCCCTTACCTCAGGATGTATTCCAAAGCTTTATTTCCAATGAAGGGATCCCAGAAGGTAAAGAGAGAGGAGCATGGAGGAACAGGGGCTTTTATCCCTTTTGGGGTCAGGGTCAGATTACCTGGCCAAAAGCCATAGGTCAGAGTCAAGGGGCAGGTAAATCAGGCCAGGTTACAGTTTCTGGGGGAGGGGTTTTTGAGGAGAGACCATTCCCTAAAAGGAATGTAACAGCCTGGGAGTCCTCTGACTCCTGGTGGGCATTCCCAAATATGGAAGTGTGGAGCTCCACCAATGTATTTCCCTTTCACTTTCCCTAATACTACTTAGTCTTTCAACTTCCCCCCTAAGCTCAGCCACCAGACAGGAGATCATTCACTTGTTCACACCGCAGGCAGGCTTCTTCTACAACAGTCCCTGGAGCCACTGATAAGCTTAAACACTCCACACAGGAATGGTTCTGTCAAGACACATCCTCTTTGGAGTGTTCTATTCAGCTTCACACACTTGTACTAACTACAGTTTTCGATTGTGTAAAAACCATTACTAACAAAACCCCAAAAAAAACAACAAACAGAAACACAGCAAATAACACAAAGCAAACAACACACAGCAAACCTTACTAGCAAGAAGAAACCTTCGACCCTGCCTGCTTGCCCTGCCTGCACAAACTGATGCGCAAACTGCCATGCCACACCCTCAGAGAAGTGCCATGCCTCTATTTGCCCACTCCTGTTCACCACGCTCCAGGTCACCACACTCCCTAGAGGCCTCTTTTAATCAGCCCACCGCTCACCGGTGGGGGAAGTCCTGCCCTTGTGTGACTCTCAAAGAGCGAGGAGGCTCTCTTAAGTATCTGGGTCATCCTTTACTCACATTGTCCAATTGTTTGGATAGGCTGCTTCCATGACCCCAAAGGCTGTGCCAGTACCCCTAGTGCCAGGTGCATCCTTTCATGCACAAATAACTCAAATGGTTTGGTTTACGTGTTGCAGTCCCAATGCAGGGGTTAGCATTAAGGCTTTTTTAGGGTTTCAAAGTCCCTCTGACCCTCAGGAGTCTATACCAAATATTTATTGGTGGAAGACCATACAAGGGTTTCGTCAGTACCCTAAAATTGGCAATGCATGACCAACACCATCTGGCTATACCTAAGAAGGCTTGTAGTCATTGGCTCCAGAATCTGGCAAACGGCTTCTTTTCAGCTGCTTCCCAAGCTTCTTTTTTTTCCTGAAAGATCTCAAAACTAAGATATATTACTGCTTCTTTGCCTATTTGTGCCATTTTCTTTGACACCCTGTATCTAGATTGTCACAAAAAATTTAACAGACTTATAAGTAGCATCAAGGCATTTACGTTCAGTCCTGATTGCTGGTAGAATATCATCTACATATTTTAGTAAAGTTCTGTTCAGATTTTCTTTTCCAAATTTTCCCATTTTCTTTTCCCCCAACTGTAGAGGACAATGAGCCCTCTGCAGGAAAGCCCCTCACTCTCCCATGGAGAAGTCAGGCTGATAGCCTGAGTCATCCCTAAGATAAGCAACTCACCTCAAGCTCACAGTGACTTGGGTTAGCAACATCCAGCATACCTTGTTCCTTTCATGCAAATAGCTTGCATCCACCCCCTGCCTGTCCCTATAAAAACCCCGGCCTCAGCCTCTGACCCCTGGGAGATCCTGTCCCTGGCATCCCTTAGAGCTGCTGAACAATAAAGGGCTGTCTCTGTGGACTGTCGCTACAGTCTCTTCTCTCTCTCGTTCCTGCGTTGGCCTGGGGATTCCAGCATCGAGCTGAAATCATAACAGCTAAAATCACTACAGAGCTGAAATCACTTGCAGGAATCCCACACAGCTAAGGAAGCGGCAGTGCTCCTAGAAGGTGTTCTCTTTGAGACGCATCTCTCTGGGAAGGGCACAGCCCCCTGGGTGAATCTCACACCCAGTATCCTGCTGTGTCAAGTGGTGCCCGAACTCCAGAGCACCTGGACCACCCATGCTGGACATTGGAAAGTCCCTGGAGAGAGACCATCTCCTGCAGCTGCCTGCTGCAGGATGCTAAGTCGCCTTTTGGACTGTCATTTCTCCGAAGAACAGCCCCCTGCGTTCTAGCAGTGACTGTTTAAGGAGTTAGTTCGTAGTTCATCTCCCTAGCACAACCCTGGGATCAAACATTTTCGGCTGACCACTACCCAGTAGGCTTTTGTTTTGACCCTCCAAAACTACTCCCTTGCTTGAGGGAAACGTGAGTATATTTTGAGGTTTATCTGTGCGCTTTTACCTTGGGGTTTTTTGGGGGTTTTTTTTCTCTTTTTCCTGCTGGTTAGGTTGGGAACACAAAAATGGGGGACAGTCTTACTTCACCCAGACTAGCCCAACCTGAGAGAGATATTTATTCCCTTATTCTTAAAACCTTAACTGGTAGTAATTTTAACCTCTCTAAAACACATCTTTTTAGAAGGAATCTCAAGATCTTTATAAAGTGGATTTTTAAACATTTCCCCGATGTGACAATGGATTCCATTTCTTCTAATTCTTTTGGGGACTCAGTTGGAAAAAAAATCTATTCCTTTCAAAGTTCTGGTAATTTTTCTGTTTCTCACTTCATACCTCTATTCCATATTATTGTTAAACTAACAGAAAAGAAACCTAGCATTTCAGAATCTGCATCAACTCTAAAACCCTTCCCCTCCCCCATCCTTCCCTGTGTTCCCGACCCCACCTCCCTGCCTCAGAGAGAGCAGAAAGAAAATTGCTACAGTCATTCTGTACAACCTATCCTTACTCCACTCTATCCTGCTCCTCCACGTTATTATCCTTCCCCTCCGCCTCCCGTAGTTGAAAGCGCGGCACCCCCCATCACATACACTCCGACCATCCCTTCTCCTCAAGCCTTCACCCACCTCCCCTTCACCGCTCCTGCTGCAGACACTATCCTCAAATCTTTTTCCCTTTCAATTGCAAATAACTTTACCCAGAACGAAGTCGTCAAACCAGTTTTGCAGACGACCTCACACCCTCCCCCTTCCCCCGGGAGTTGTAAGCACACAGCCGGTTCCCGCCCCTATCTCCCTACCTCCCTCTTTTGCTCTAGCAACCCCCCCCCCCCCCCCTCCCCTTGGAGTCTACCCGCCCCCTCCTTCTGCTACCCTTGCCCCTTCCCCGTCCCTGCCCTTGGGAGTTGTGAAAACACAGCCAGCTCCTGCTGTTGATATCCTTCCTGCTCCCTCCGTTTCTGTGGGAATCCCCTCCCCCCGTCCCTACAGACCCCAAGCTGCCGTGTACTAACAGCTCAAAAGATCTCAGCTTTTCCTGTCATTATTAAAAAAGGAAAACGGGGGGGAGGGATCAAGTAAAAAATTATGGGAACCTATCCAATATAAAGAGATCAGTGAACTTTGCAAGGTTGCTAAAGAAAATGGGAGAGGATCCCATTTCTTTAAAAACCTATTAGAAGCCACCTTCTCCGTTCATTTAGTGGTACCACATGATATAAAAAATATTATTACATGCCTTCTTTCCTCTGCTGAACACGTTATGGGAAAGGCATTGGAAAAAACATCTAAAAACATTATCTGATACCTATGCCA
Source organism: Certhia americana (assembly GCA_018697195.1). NCBI lineage: Eukaryota > Metazoa > Chordata > Aves > Passeriformes > Certhiidae > Certhia > Certhia americana. Next base: position 4,617,960 of record JAGMWU010000027.1, on the reverse strand, counting down.
AAGATCTGGCTCTTCCAAAACTTACTGTTGAGCAATTGGCTGGAGAAGGTGAGTTTCTAAAACCTTCTGATCAAGCTAACACTATACCTGAGGCTGCTTTGCAAGAAATAGCTATGGCAGCCAAAACATCATTGCTTCTCACCCCTGACGATTCCATACCTACTCAACATTTCTCTAATATTAAACAAGGGGCAGAAGATAGTTTTATTAAATTTGTAGACAGATTAAAAGATGCCCTAGAAAAACAAATAGAAAGTCCTGAGGGACAAAAGGAACTTTTAAGAAAACTTGCTATGGCAAATGCTAATGGACAATGTAAGACCATTTTAAGGGCTTTACCTCTAGACACAGAACCCACCATAGAATAGATGGTGGAAAGCTGCACACACTATACATTCACCGAAAACACAGTTGCTCAGGCTGTTGCAAAGGGCATTGCAGAAGTGGTATCTGGTGCATTTGCAGTGGTGGCTTCCAAAGATAATGCCCACTGTTTCAATTTCAGAGAATTTGAACACTTTATAAAGGACTGCCCAGAAAGGACACCTACCCAGAACCACCACTCCAGTTACAAAAAACCTCAGAAACAGCAGTGATACCAACAGCATCCAAAATCTTTCAGCACAGCACAGATCGGCCCTGTGCTCCAACAACAAATCAAAAGCCACACCACTCCAACCAGTATGCAAAATCCACTGCCAAGTGTCGGGAGCAGGCAGGTGGACCTCAAGAGGCACCATCACCCCAGGAGATCACAGAGTGCATGAAGAAGATCCAACACATGGAGTGATGCAGGTGGAAACCAGGCGCCAGTTGGTAACCACTTTGTCCATTAACTTTACAGATGAGTGTTTTCACTGTGTCCCCACAGGAAAGTACAGGCTGCCAGACGGTCCATTCTCATAAAAAGTGACACTTTTCATGGTCCAGAAAAAATTTTTGTTTTACTGGAAATACAAACAGTACGCTCTGGACAAGAAATCTTTGTTGAACTCTGTTGTATAGATCCACCTTTTTATCTTTCACAGGAAACCCCAATTGCTCAAGCTTTTTTGCTTCCACAGAACCAGCCAGGATGAGTCCCCCTCAATCCCACAGTAATGTAGGCACAGATAATGGGAACAAGTAAGCCTATCATCAAGTGCAGCCTCTTCTGCAAAGGGGAAAATATCCACAGACCAAGAATGTTAGACACTGGTGCAGATGTGACCATCATCGCCCACTCCGAGTGGCCAGCAAACTGGGAACTGCAGCCAGTGGCAGGCATGAGTTCTGGAATTGGTGGAGTCACAGTGTCTATGTGGAGCAAGCAGAATGTCATCGTCGAGGGCCCTGAAGGCAAGATGGCAACCATCTGACCATTCGTGGTAAGGGATCCCATCACCTTATGGGGAAGGGACCTCCTAGCCCAGTGGGGGGGCTTCCCTACATATCCCCTGTAGGGACTTCTGACTGGGGCCACTGAGGAGCACGCACTACCATCTACCCCTTGGCTCACCTGGAAATGCGATGATCCAGTCTGGGTCAAACAGTGGCCCCTTTCCAAAGTCAAACTGCGCACTCTGGAAGCCCTCGTAGAAGAACAGCTTGCCAAAGTTCACATCACCAAGACCACCAGCCCTTGGAAATCCCCAGTCTTCATGCTGAGAAAGCCCAGCAAGGACAAATGGAGGCTCCTCCACAACCTCCGCAAGATCAACAAGGCCATTGAGCACATGGATCCTCTCCAACCTAGCCTACCTTCTCCATCAATGCTGCCATCCTTGATATTAAGGACTGTTTCTTCAACATCCTGCTCCACCCTCAGGATGCCCCTCGATTTGCTTTCTCCATTCCCTCCCTTAACAAAAAAGCCCCACTCAAAAGATACAATTGGCTTGTATTACTGCAGGGAATGAAGAACAGCCCCACTATTTGCCAGTGGTACATTGCTCACATGCTGTTCCCTATCTGAAACTTGTTCCCAGATGCAATCATTCACCACTATATGGATGATATCCTAATCTGTGCATCAGAAAAGACTTAATTGAACATGAATGCTAAAAAGACCATTGAAACTATTGAAGAAGCAGGGTTTGAGATTTGTGAAGTAAAGATACAGTACACCAGCCCATGGACTTAGCTCAGACTCCAGATCCGTGAGAGGACCATCGTATCCCAGCAACTCACTATCCAAGACGACCCAAAGACTCTAAGGGACTTACACAGTTTGTGTGGATCCGTCAATTGGGTACATCCCCTGTTCAGATTTCAACAGAGGACCTCGTCCCCCTCTCGGGTTTATAAAAAATATTTTTGTGTGTCTCTGTTGCCAGCTGTTTTTCTGTGACCCTGAGAATGTACAATTTTGTTTCCCTAGCCCAGAGATCTTGAAGGAAAGGTCACAAGCCGTCTCTTCTTATGTTTTCTTCATAGTTTATTATTTCTTATCAATACATTCTTCTCCTGCCCTGCAGAGATCTGTGCAGCAGGACAAATTCAGGCACTCTCCTGAATACCAAATACCAAATAACCAAATGCTCCTGCCCTCAGGGTGGTGTGGACATTTATACTACAATCCACGTAATTAGTATTTATAATACTTCTCCAATAACTATTATCCATGTTAGAAAGTTAGACTCTATTCTAAGCCAACTATAGCGTGCCAACTCACAGCAGAAGATGGAGTAGGTGAGGAAGAAGGAGGAAGCCCAAAAGCCACGTGGACTTCTCTATCTTGTCTTCACCTGCTTACCATCCTAAAACCCCCATATATCTAAAATTCTCACCCTGTGATAAAACTACACACTATTCTACTATCTAATACACACTCTTGAAAACTCTGCTTCATTCCAGAGCTTAAAAGCCCTTTTTCCATGAACAGAGGTTAAACCCACTGTTTGTCAGAGATCTTAAAATCTCTTAAACATGCAAAGAAATATTTCTCATAATTCCAGACTCCGACACCCCCCTCTTCAATCTTCTCTGCAGTGGAGAAGACCTGGACTCTTCACACACCCTCACACCAGAAGCTAGAGATTCCATTACCAAAGCCCAGGAGGCTCTGCCTTCACACCAAGCACATCGTGTTGAGCCCAGCCTGCCTCTCCAGTTTGCCATTCTGGGTGAGGCCCCCTGTTTCTACGGGTTGGTCTTTCAATGGGATCCACAACTCAAAGACCCTTTATTAATACTTGAATGGATCTTTCCAAACAATCAGCCTACAAAGACATTAACCACTCCTCAAGAAATGATGACACATTTAATAAAAAAGGCTAGAACCCCCCTCTGCTCTCTTGCAGGGTGTGAGTTCACATGCATATACTTGCCACTAAATACTGGAGATCTGGATCATTTGCTCCATACCAATGAAAACCTCCAGTTCCATGACGTTGGTGTCTCTATGTTGTTTTCTTCACGTGTCTTCACCATTTCTTTTTCTCTGACTCGGGAGAGGATTGATGTCTGTAGTCTTCATCTGTGAGCTGAAAGAGTTATTCTTACCTGGGCCTGCATCAAGAATTTTCCTCTCATTGTTAGTCATGTGATCTCTGCTGGGAAGCAGCCACGCTGGGGAGGGATGTGTGGGAACCCAGCGGTGACAGGAAGCGGCCAGGCAGACTCTCAGCAATCCATGCCGTGGCTGGGCCCAGGCTCCCCTTCCCCCCCCATCCTGGTGGCCAGGCTACATGGGCCCGGCCCGGCCTCTGCCAGGAGAAGGGGCAGCTTCTCTCTTCTGTAGAAAGCAGGAAGTAAGAGAGAGCTTTTCGCGCTTCTCCTTTCTTAAATATGGTTCATAGAGGTGTGTCCAGCTTCTCTAATTGGTTCTGTCAGGCACAAAGGAAGCTGTAATGTTCCTTACAAGGAAAAATCATTTTGTGGCTGATGGATTTTTCCCTTATCTAAAAACCAAGCTATGTTAAACCACGACACCTCTGAAGTTTGATCTACCCCAAGGACTGTATATTTTTGCAATGTCAAGATCTGACTCTCAGTAATGTCCATAATGTTCATCTAAGGTTTTGACTTTGCTTTGGGCCTGTAATAGGTATATACTCAAGTTTGTTAATCAAATCTTAACTAACTGTGCACACCTGGCCAAGGCTTTGCAGGAGAGGGAGGGGGAAGCCGCCTGAATCAACAAAGGTACTTTGAGCAAGATAAACATCATGCATCCTGTCTGCAGAAAATGTAAAGGGTTTTTTGTGTATTTACACAAGCCAGTGAGGAGTAAAACAAAAGATTAAGAGAGAAGGATTATGCCCCCCCTCCCCACGACCACCAGAAGACAGGAAGACGACCCTTAACAAGAAGAGTCGCAGATACCAGAAGAAGAGAAGTATAAAAAACCAAAGACTGAGCTGGGGAGGTTGCGTGCCTTTTGGTGGAACAGGAGATTCCTGGGCTGCCCAGCGCTGTTTTGCTTATTGCCGCTTGCTTAATAAAATAATTTTCTTAATTGGCTTGACTCTGTCGGATTTAATTAGACAGCTAACCTATAACAGTGCCCACCTCTAAAACCAGAGACTGTTGGTATCTATTAGCATTTTCTCTGCTTAAGGACTGTCTGCTTATCAGAGCATAGCTGTTAACTCTGGCCCTGGGGTCACCTTTGCTCACTTTCAGCAGTCTTGGACTGTTTAATGTAATAAGTTATTTGCTACTTTATTCAAAGGAAGCAGCCTGTAATGATTACAGGGCTACTTTAATCCCTGTTTCAGTTTTCTATTTATAAGCATTCAGGCTTTCAGGCTGTGAGTTTCTATATCAACACCATGCACCACGGAGCTGCCTCAGGAGATGACGTCATTGAAGCGAGCAGGTCCCCAGCCCAGCTCCCACAGCAGTGCAAGTTGTGCTTGGTGATTTCTAGTATCGGAATTAGTCAAAGCAGATCTACCACAGCAGACTCAACAGTCAGACAGCTCTTGCTCAACTAGGTCTTCCAAAGAGGAAGATGAGATCACAGCTGTCTTGAGCAGGCAAAAGAAGGGAAAGATAGCCAGAAAGGCCATAAGGGAACATAACCCAATAGCCAAACGTACTCTGTCAAAAAAGGAAAAAGAAGAAGAACCGATTCTGCAAGCCCTGTTACAGCAAGCAGTTGGCAACCAGGGGCCAATATATGTAAAGGTTCCACACTCCATTTTCGAATTAGGACAGTGGAAAACTACTGTGGGGAAATACAAAGAAAATCCAGATAAAGTGGCAAAATTAGTAGAAAGGGCAATTAAAACACAATACCCTGACTGGGCTGATTTGAAATCTTTGTTAGACACATTACTTGATCCCACTGAGACACAAATGGTTAATAAAGCTATTATAACGTCGGTAGAGGCAAGTATAGCTAATGGGTTGATCCAAGGCACAGTTACACAGATATTTCCATTAGAAAAACCTGGGTGGGACCCAAGTGTACAAGAACATATAGCAAGGTTAAAACGATATCAAAGTCTTGTTGTATATGGATTAAAACATGGTGTCCCTAAAGCACTAAACTGGTCAAAGCTTTACGAAGTAAAGCAAAACTATGATGAATCATCCACTGATTTTTTAAACAGGTTAAGGGAAACGGCCCTCAAATATACAGATCTAGATCCTGAATCATCTGATGGGAAAGCACATCTAGTTGTCTTGTTTGTGGGTCAAGCTACAATTGATATAAGAATAAAGCTGCAAAAGATAGATGGAGTTTAAGACAGATAAATTGCTAGAAGTGGCCTGGAAGGTATTTTGAGACAGGGGCCCAAATGAAAGAGTTAGACCCCCAACCTAGTCAGAAGGCAATTCAGGAAAAGTTACCCAAGAAAATTTCCCCTATGGACAAAGATCAGTGTGCCTATTGTAAAAAAATGGGGACATTGGAAGAATAACTGTCCAGTATTGAAACAAAAATCCCCAGTTCCCCAACTCCCAGTAGTACAAAGCTCAAGCTCAGAATGATGGGGACCAAAGGCTTCTCCCTCAGCAGAGCCTTAAGTTGTAGCTAAGCTGTTGAAAGACAACATCGAGTTTTAGTAGATACTGGAGTGGCATATTCTGTGTTAAATACCTTAGAAGAGAAACTGAGTCAAGATACTGTACGTGTTGTTGGGGCAACAAGGGTAAGCAAAACATGGCCTTTCTTCCAACCTCTAAAATTCAAACTGGGGAAGCACTGGGTAACTCATCAATTCCTCTATATGCCTAACTCCCCATAACCATTCCTGGGGAGGGATTTGTTAGACAAATTGGAAGCATAAATTACATTTAAAAACTGAAAGGGTCTTGTCCTGGTTTAAGGCAAATTTGGGAAGAAACCTCAGAGTGGGGTGGTTATAGAAAGCAAATCCAAACTGCCCCTCCCCCAACTGGTTCAGGAAAAAGATTTCCTTGGAGGAAAGTGGAAAAAAATTGTTTATTTAACAAGCAAAGCACTTCCCAGTATGACAAATGAACAATACTAAACAACAAAACCTCTCGCCACTCCAAAGAGATGATGAATTCAGAAAGTCTTTCATGGGCTGTAGCTCGGTTCACTCAGTTGTTGTCAGTTCCTCCGGTGCTGGGAAATGCCAGGCTCAGGCCAGGCCCAGTGGGCCACGGGTCTGAGCTCCTGGTGCTTTTCTGGGTTTTCAGTCCAGAGCAGGTTCAAACAGTTACAAGGAAAAAGAAGAAAAAACACAATCCAGAGAACTTCTCTGCTTCAGCTAGCCAAAAACTAACAAAAAGCAAAGGAGAGCTCTGTCCTGCTGTCTGCACTGCAGACAACACAGGCTGTGTGTGACGGAAAGCTGAAAATTCTTATCTTAATGTTTTGAAAACAACCACCTCAGACATTCCACTGCTTGTCCTTCACTCTCAGATCCTTTTTAAAGGTGCAAAACTTATTTCTGAGCTAAACAGACAAATGGGTGTGAACACGGTTCACTTTCCTGGTAAAATTTAAAGAGTTTAATAAAAGACAATAAGAGACAAATAATAAAGCAAAGGTTTCTTACGGCCAGGTGCCTTAGTGCTTTGCCAAGAGCACACCTGCTGTGTCCAAGACACCCGCTTAAATCCACCAGCCTGTTACATATTCACAGATCTACACGCATATTCAAACTTTTCAAAGAACTTATTTCCATGTTTCTAGGAACTGTTTTACATGGCCACTCCTTGGGTCTGCCTTTTTAGAGCATGCGTTTTTCAGGTTTAATTCCTTTTTATCGTCTTTTGATTTAGGCTTTGGTCACTTTTTTCACAGGTGGTGAAAGCTGAGAGTAGCTTGGGCCCTTTGGAAGTTATCTTATATATTCAGGCACACCACACCTGAATTCTAAAACTACAGCAAAAAGCCATTATACATATAACATTCATCTTTATACTTGCAAAAAGCCAATACTAAAATATGCATTTATAACAATCCCCCCTCTCCTTATTTTATAAATTGACTTGAGCAATAATCCTTTTTTCCTGGCTTCCAGTATTTGTTAATTTTTGTCCCAAATTATCTTAGCTTCTTCAAAAGGGGCTTCCATATTATTTTGCTTTTTTAATACCATGATTTTTTGTGCCATTCCAGAAGTAGCCAATTTTGGGTCTATAGGCATTTTTACCACATGCATGCCGTGAACTATGCTGGTGATTAGCCAAATTAGACAGGGGATCAAACAAGGAAGAAATATTAAACCAGCTGTAGCACATAAGAGGAAGAAACCTAGCTTCTTCCACCATTCTACCTCCCAACACATTATCCCACCAGCTAGCGGTTATGATTGATTCCCATTTTTGGACCGGTACATGAGCTATCTTTCTGATATTATTTGCGATTTCTAGAATGGCATCCCCATTGTCATCGATGTTTAAACAACAGTCTGATGTATTAAATTTCCCACAAACACCCCCTTCTTCAGCCAACAAATAGTCTAAAGCCAGCCTGTTCTGGTATATTGCAGCTCTGGCTTGGCGTTGATGACTGTCAATTCCATAGCCCTGGCTGTTCCATTGGTTATGATTTCTACAACAGCTTGAAGTCTTATGATGAGATTTAGCATGTAAATTGGGGTTTGATATCCCCAACTTCCATCTTGTGCCCAGGTAGCTGGCCCATATGTTTCCAATATGCATTCAGGGGGCCATTCTTCATACCCCCATTTTTTATATCCTCCAGTTAAATCCCTTTTATTTCTTTTTAGGTCCTCATAAACTGGTATCTCTAGTTGATCTCCATCTGGTCCTGGTAAAAGAAAAAATCCTGATTGATTGATTCCCAGAGTACAACTCCATTTCCATTGTGAATGGAGCCTTGTATATGCCCTTCTCCCACATATCCAAAATAGGCCATCTGGTGTTTTCCAAAAATTGTCTTCCTGTTGATTGATATTTTCCCAAAATTTGGATACTTCTGGGATTCCGAAATAAGGATATTTCCCTGTATCATTACATTGAAAGAGTCTAGTTTCATTATCATACACACAATTTGTCCTCTCATTCTTTTTCTGAGCCCAATACAGAGTTGGTTCCTTTGGGATCCACAATGTAGAAGTTCCATTACTAACTTTATACCTTTCACAGGGAGAGTTCCCTACTTCATTAGGGAGACCTTTCTCAGTTCGCTAGTGACATTCTTCTCCTATTACTGTTGAACTTCAAACCCACCCTTCTGGTCGGTCCCCCCTCTTATATTTGTCCGGTTCCATTTAATGAGTTCTACCAGGCCTATGCTACTACCCTTCCATGGCCATTCTTCTGTCATCAAGGCTCCCCCACAGACCCAACAGTTGGTTATGCTAAGTTCCTTACTTATTCTCTCCCCCAATTCCACAAACAGGTTCTTTTCCAATCTTGGAATATCTTTTTCCTCATTTAACTGTTGTTCAATCTTTGCGTATAGGTCTTGATGTGAGATTAATGCAGGGCTAAGTTGCCATGCTGGTTTTTGTCTCTTTAATTACCACTTGTTCTTTTACCAAGTCTTGGACTTTTTTCTCTGATGGCAATTGTGAAGCAAATCCATTTTTCTCCTTTTGGACAATTGCTTCCCAATCTGTTACCACTTATTCCTAAATTTTTGGTAATCCAATATTTTTTCCCTTTATGCACACAGACACCTAATTTGGATGGGTCATAACAGTGAATGTTGATATGGGTGTGGGTAATAAGGAAAGAACCCCGGCGTCTTTCCATGTAAAGCTTTCGATAGCATTTGTAACATGGCCTTGCTGGTGTCCCGAAAGGGAAAAGGATAACTGACAGAAGAAGGAATAACAGAGGTCCGGCATGGCTTATACCCCCACCTCCCTTGCCTATGGGGTTGCTTCCCATAGCAGGTGTATAGAATCTTCTTGGTGGTGAATAGAGGCCAACCCGGTCTTGCCCTCTATTTCCTTGTCACGTCCTTCTTTGTAATTTCCAGGCAAATTTTATTTGACACCTTTCAACTGTATACTCTCACTGTTCCTCAGGTACTTCCCATTCAACAGGCACTATTAATTCCCATCCACAAAGCAAAGTTATTATTTCAATTGCTTGAAATTCTTCCTGGATTGCATTTGTGCTCAACACTCCCTACAATGAGAACGTCCTTTGTGTGAACTACAATACCAATTTTTCCCACAATTTAAACACTTATTATTTTTGACCCAACAGGGTGCATGGTAGGGCACTGATGGAAGTTGTGGCTCTCCCTTTTTTATACAAATCACAGGTTAAAGCTAGAACCGGAGAATCTTCTGCCCGATTCAGTCCCGATCCTCCTGTTTGAAGTGGAAGTATTCTTTCTCAAAGTGGATATCAGAGGTGTTTTAGAACTTGTCCAGACAGCACTTGAAATCACTGATACAGACTTGGCCTTACTTCCCAGTTAGATGTGACTCTTTGTACATCCCTTGGATTGTTTGGATTGTCCCAGTCCTTTATCACCCAGTCCCCGCTTAAGAGTCAATTTGGTATCACCCGGTTTGGATGTTAGGTCTATTCTTCAGGTTTCCTCACAGGTCCTTTGATCCCGCTGGAGTGGATCCAACCTTGTTCTCTGGTCTGGGTTGTGGCCTTAGTCATCAGCAGTACCTGAAAAGGTCCTTTCCACTGTGGAGTGTTACAATTAGACACGAACGAACAGACACACACACAACACCTTTCCTCGAGCAAGGCAGAAGCAAAAGAGGAAGTTTATTATAAAACTCTGATTTATATAGGTTACACACACTGTCCCCTTGATTGGTCAAACAACTGACCTCCTTTGAGACCACACTGGTCAAACCATAGGTCCATCAACTCTCACTTCCTTTTAGAAAGGAATGTAAGTAATCATTGTTTACAAAAATGTGTGTGTGAAATCTGGCTCCAGAAGTTCAAAACATCAGAAGGCTAGACGAAACATGCAAAAGCAAGGGCAACATCTCACCCTTTTTCCATTTAAAAAAGAAAAAGAAAAAAAGAAAAATGAACAATGTTCAATGTCCATTTGTGGAGGAATCATCAGAGTGATTACTCACATCGTCTACATCTGAGTCATCTCTTGATGATCCCTCCATCTGATGATTTTCAGTTTGGTCACGGTTTCCATGTTGCCCATTGGCTGGATCCTGTCTCTGCGGTCGCAAGTCAGGACGGACACACCTCGAAGGTACCCAGCGTGATCCAGTATCTGTGGATACACATGCATACCCTCGCCCGGAAGCGATAAGGTCGTAAGGACCTTCCCACTGTTTGGTAACTAAATTTTTCACCCGGACCTTTGCTCGAGGCTGAGGTGTCTCGTCCAAAGTCTGCAACGAGAGATGATGGTTCAAAATGACAGGATTATTCGAGTTTTGAGGCACAGTAAGATGATTGATAGTGTACAATGCCTTTGCCAACCGACTCTGCGGGGTGTCACCCTGCATTCCCCGTTTTTGTTTTTGAAGAACCCGCTTCAGAGTGTCATGAGCGCATTCTACGATAGCTTGACCAGTTGGGGAATGAGGAATACCAAACTTGTGTGACACACCCCACTACTGCAGGAACTGCCACACCTGCTGCAATGCGTAAGCAGGACCATTGTCGGTTTTCACAGCAGAAGGTATGCCTAGAACAGCAAAGGCCTGCCTCCAGTGGGCAAGGACATCCCGGACCTTTTCTCCAGTGTGAGCAGAGGCCCACATGGCAGAGGAGAATGTGTCCACTGTGACATGCACATACTTGAACCGTCCGAACTCGGCAATCTGGGTGACATCAGTCTGCCAAAGCTCCAAGGCCCTAAGGCCTCTGGGGTTCACCCCAGCCGGTAAAGGCGCAGCCAGCATGTGACAGTCATCACAGGACTCGACAATGTCTCGAGCCTCAGTAGGCGTCAGTTGAAACTGCTTCTGCAAGGTATGTGCATTCTGATGGAAAAACCCATGCGATGCCTTGGCCTGCGCGAGCGTGTCAGGCTGAGGTGCCACCCACGCTGGGTTAGCCAACTTGTCAGCCCTCGCATTACCTTCTGCTACAAACCCTGGCAACTCAGTGTGACTTCTCACATGCAGGACATAGTATGGATGAACGCGGTCCTGAATGGCACACCACAAGGTCTTCAGTAGATGAAACAAGGCAGGATTACTGACCTCCTTTAAAACCGAATAACCCAACCGCTGTTCAATGTCAGCCACATAGGCTGAATCCGTGACCAAATTGAAAGGTTCCTGGGAAAACTTCTCAAATGCCATGACTGCAGCCCTCAATTCAACCAGCTGGGCTGACCCATTCTCATGGCCTTCCAGAACTTGCCCCTCAGATCCATCCCTCCAGGTAACAATGGCCTTCCCTGTTTTCCCCGAACCGTCAGTGAAGACAGTGGGTCCTTGCACTGGTTCCTGGCTATTTTTGGGCCGCAAAGCAATTTGTGTGAATTTCGCTACCTGTAGTAGCTTATGACTGGGCAGATGGTAAGTGACCTGCCCTGAAAAGTTTTCCAGAGCGCTCTGCAGAGACACACTGTTTGCAAGGCTCCATTCAAAATCCTCCCTTTGTATTGGGAGTATGATCTTTGCGGGATCTGCACCCATCAATTGCAAGCACCATTGCCGGCATTTGATTATCATTCGAGCAATCAGCTCAAACACTGCAGTTGCCGTCTTCTGCGGCTGATGAGGCAGAAGAACCCATTCCAAGACGTGCAAGGGATCAGACCATTCGTCATTCCATTGGCCAATGATACCTGTGGGATGTGAATCTAGAGTGGTAATGAACACAGTGATATCAACGGCAGGATCAATGCGGTAAACTTGGCAAGCAGAAACAGCTTGCTGAACCTCCTCTAGCACCTGACGTGCCTCAGGGGTCAATGTTTGAGGTGATTTCAAATCAGAGTCTCCCTTTAGTAAGTCAAACAAAGGAGACAGTTGTGCATTGGTCAGTCCCAGGTACGGACGTAACCAAGTGGTGACACCTACCAATTTCTGAGCATCATTCAGTGTCTTCACCGAATGCACAAATTGCACCTCCTGGTGTTGGATTGTCCGTTCCAGAATTTTGACCCCCAAATACATCCATGGAGGTTGTTGTTGAACCTTTTCTGGAGCCACTTGCAGCCCATTTGAATGCAAAGCTTTGAGCAACTGAGGCTGTATCCTCAGCAACTCATCCTGGGTGGACGCAGCCACCAAAATGTCGTCCATATAATGATACAGACGGGCTTCAGGGAACTGCTTGCGAACTCCAGACAAGGCACGGGCTACATACTATTGGCATATGGCCGGACTATTCCGCATGCCCTGGGGCAAAACTCGCCATTGATATCTCTGTGCGGGCTCAGCATTATTGATTGCTGGCACTGAGAAGGCAAATTTCGGTCTGTCATCAGGATGCAAAGGAATTGTAAAAAAACAATCCTTTAAATCCACGATGAGGATTGGCCAATCTGCAGGAAGCATGGTAGGTGATGGCATGCCTGGCTGTAACGTTCCCATGCCTTCCATTGCAGCATTGACTTTTCGGAGGTCTTGTAACAGCCTCCATTTCCCAGACTTCTTCTTGATGCAGAAGACAGGAGTGTTCCAGGGACTGGTAAAAGGCTCCAGATGACCCTGGTCCAACGGTTCCTGCACCAGGTCTCGAACGGCAACTAATTTATCTTGAGGGAGGGGCCACTGGTTTTCCCAGATGGGTTTGTCCACCAGCCACCATAAAGGAGGCGTAGGACACTCTGCGCCCTTCATTGCAGTGGCCCCCATCAAAAATACGTCCCAATGTGCACCCCCCACGCGGCCAGTACGTCCCTCCCCCAGAGGTTAATAGGACGTGCAGTGACATGAGGCCGAACCATAGCTGTCTGTCCCTCTGGGTTCGTGATCTTCACGGGCAGCTGGCTCACATAGCACTGCGTCGGTCCTCCCAATCCTGCAATTGACGCCTGCACCGGTTCCAAAGGCGATTTTGGAGGCCAGGCAGCCAGGGAGATAATTGTGACGTCTGTGCCGGTGTCCAGAAGCCCACTGAGGTGGATCTCTGGTGATGACACACCAGGAACAGACAGGGTGCACATCTTCTCAGGACGGTTTTCAGTCAGGACAGTGGTCCAGTGGACCTGAGGCGGCCCAGTGGATCCAAAGCTGCCCTCTCCTTGCGCTCAGTCATCCGCCCTAGGAACAGAAGACTTAAAAGGCACAAGTTGAGCAATCTTTGTTCCTTTTGGGATAGTGACAGGAGGAGTAGGGGTAGACACCATTGCACAGATCTGTCCCGTGAAATCTGCATCAATCAACCCCATGTGCACAATGATGCCCTGAATGGTGGCACTAGATCTTCCCATAAAGAAAGCACTCATGCCTCCACCCAAGGGACCAACGGCATCAAGGGGAACCTTGTGTATTTTTTCAGAGCCTATAACAACAGTGTCTGCGGTGCTCACATCCACTCCCGCTGATCCGCGGGTACTGGCTGTGAGTTGGCTAAGCAGACCTCCATCGGCTCCTGGGTCCGGAGAGAAACTTGTGTCTGAGCTCAACTCCCCTTCGCGCTCTGCTTTCGGTTTCCCGACCCCTGCAAAACCTGTCCACTAACATGAACAGTCGCCTTACAAACATTGGACATATGATTCGGCCTGCCACATCGACCCCAGTAACACAATGGAGGTGTGACCTTTTGCCCCTTCTTTTTCTGTTTCTTACCACTCTTGGCATTCCCATGCCACAGCTGCCCACCCTGCGGCACTGTCCAAACCGGTTGTACGGCAATTGCCAAGGCAGCCACCTTCTGGCCAAAGTCACCCATTCTCGCACAGGCCTCCACCATGTCAGAGACAGAAGGATCACCAGGAAGAGCCTCTATGCTCCTCCTACAATGAGCATTGCAATTGGTCCTCATCAAGTTTCCAAGCACTAGAGCTCTCACTTCCAGATTCCCCACTTGCCTTTCAACAGAGACAGTCAAGCGCCTTGCGAATTGCAGGAAGGGTTCATCAACTCCCTGAACTACAGTCGCAAACGCCTGCTTTGGAGCGGCCAATTCCATGGTCTGAACCAATGCTGCCATGCCTGTTTCCTTGCATTGCTTAAGCACCAGTGGATCAAACCATAGGTCCATCAACTCTCACTTCCTTTTAGAAAGGAATGTAAGTAATCGTTGTTTACAAAAATGTGTGTGTGAAATCTGACTCCGGAAGTTCAGAACATCAGAAGGTTAGACGAAACATGCAAAAGCAAGGGCAACAGTGGAGTTAAAGCAACTCTAAGGCATTTTGTTCATAAGATTTCTAGGAGAGAGTTTTTCTGAATGGAAGGAGCAGTCATTATCAAGGGAACAGTATTTGGGGCGTGGTTTGGCAGAGGTAACCATTGAGATTTGGTCCTCCAAAGTGGAGGGGTGGAGGCAGGACCCTGCCCAACCGGGGCTGCCAAGGGGCTAAGCATTCCTGTAGAAATCTGGACATACCACATCCCACATGTGGCCATGAGGCCGGAGTAGCTGTCCCCGGTGCAACTGGTGGCGACTTCGGCCATCTGGAGTCAGGAAAACCGGTAAAAAGGCCATCAGAGATATGGGCTACCTGTGGGGAAAACCAGTATTCTGGCATACCGGGATGGGGGGCTGGCGTGGCCTGTGCTCTGCCAAAAGTGCCGGGGCTGCCTGGGCCAGTGCAGGCAAGAGCTAGGGCTGTCAGAAAGTCATGGTGGTGGGAGTGGGGCTGCAGGAGCCAGCAAGAGGCTGCGGTGGAAGGGGTCAGAGGCTGGGGGTTGCCCAGAGCCAGTAGGCAGAAAAGCAACAGTTGGGAGGGACCAGCGGGAACCAGGAGACAACACCTCAGTTCCTTCTCCTCCCCTCCTGTCCACTTCTCGCCTTGCAAAACCACCTCTACTTTATCCCCCCCCCCGCCCCCCCCCAATACAAGGACAAATACCCAGCCAACATAATTCTCAGGGGGCTTTTCCGGGGTGCATCCGCCAGCACCCCCTACTTTCCCTCCCCAGTTCCTCTAAAAGTGTGCAATACCCCAAAGGCATATCTTAAATCAGTATATAAATAATTCCATTTTTATGTGCTAAAGTATTCCAGTGAATTTCTGTCTTGGTTTGGAAAGACAGGGGTGTCTGCTAGGGAACCAAAAAAAGAATGGAAACTTCCCTTGGATTTGTTATAATCTTAAAATTGAAGGGGGGTCTCAGGCAACAATGTGAGGGTAGAAATAACAGTTCTTTACTAGTTAGTCTAACAAGGTAAATTAACAATAATAACTATAATATTGACAACAAACAGAACTAGAGAAGAAAAGAAAAAAAACAACAACCCAGTTACAGTTTTTCCTCTGGCACCACCCCCCCCCCCTCAGTACCGTTACAAGCTACTAGAGCAAGCAGCAGTCCTGGGAGGATGAGATGTATCCGAGGCTTGGCAGTGGCTGGAGCTGTTGGAAATGTCCTGGATGGGCAGGGGCTGCAGAACACAGCATGGGGAGACCTCGAACAAAACTGAAGAAGCCGTGGATGCAGGGCAGGGAGGGAACAGGTTCCCAAAATCCTGGGGGACACACGAAGAGACGGTGGTCCAACAGAGCTCCAGGTGGGATGGTGAGAGCTCTCCACCGTGCCGAGACGAGCAGCTCTGGCCGTTCTCCCGAGAGCAGAAAATTGCCCAGAGGGAAGTGAAGATGGTGCCTCCCTGTCTCTGCCTTAGCTGCTTCTTTTGTTTGGTCCTAAGCACCCATGAGTACCGAAAAGCACCCAGCCATCAGCTTCTTAACAACTCCTGGGAAAAAAATTCTAAAAGAAAGTAACCCAACTCCCAACAATTTCTTATAATAATATTTTAGAAGGAATGGGGAAGGTTTGTAATATTCCTTCTAATTCTACTGGTACACACATATGGGACATTATTCTATCCCAAACCTGTCTCTTATAAGATCAATATTTAGTCTTTCCCCATCTCCCTCCAAAATGTCTGTGCCAAATCCCTCCTCACTTTCCTGGCCACGTTCTAACACATTAGTTGTTACCCTCCCTTCCTCTGACACAGCCCCTATTCCCAATTTTATCTCTAAGTCTTTACCTAATAAGTTGATGCCTGCTGTAGGAAGCAATAAGACATCTCCCATCCCTATTTTGGCGGCCCCGGTCACCACCACGCGTCTTCGTGCCGGCCCCCGAGGTCTCCCCCCGGGGAAGCCACTGTGGCTCGTACAATGCTCCCCGCCCAGGGTGGGCAAGGCAACGTATCCCCTGCACCTCCCAAGCTGAAGTTTGTTCTGTTACTCCTAACTTTTGGAGTGATCTTTCCCCTCCCCTCTGCTCTGGTGGGAGTTCTGCTGCCTTGTCTGGGGTGATGTTGTGAGGTTTGTATCCCCAATCGTCTGTTCTGTTTGGGCTGGAGATGTTCTTCAAGACTGGCTCGGGGAAGTTTTGTTTTGGTTTTGTTATCAGTGTGCAGATAATAGTCGGAGGGACACAGACATACACTGCTGCTTTTGCCGCTGCTTTTGCTGCTGCTTGCTTGCTTTCTTGCTTGCTTTTACTCCTGCTTAGCTCTTTAGTTAGTTTAACTAGACAGTCCAAGATTCCTCCGGACTGCTTTCCTTTTCCTCTCTCCTTCGTGGAATTATTCAAGCCTGCTCCGGACTGGGACCTGGGAAACACCGAGAGTCTGCACTCTGTGTCCTGCAGCAGCCTGCCCAGCGCCGGAGAGACCAACAACAGAGCGACCACTCCCCAAAGAGAGACTTTCTGAATTTGTTATCCCTTCAGAACGGTGATTGTCCATCTTGTGTGTTGGGGGGTGCTTTGCCTGTTAAATAAACAGGTTTCTTTCCACTTCTCTCCGAGGAATCCTTCCCGAACTGGTGGGGGTGGGGAGGGGCCGTGGGAGTTTGCTCTTTGAAGGGGCCCCTTTGGAAGTTTCTCTCCAAACTTGCCCTAAACCAGGACAAGAATTGGCACCCAATGTGGGGCTCAAGAGAGTGGAAAAAAACTTGTTCTGATTGAATTTCAGTTGGCATTTCTCTGTATTAGTATAAAGCATTTAATAGTCATGGTTTTTGAACTGATAATGTCTCTTGGGGTGAAAGCTTGCATGTATTTCTGGTCCCTAGGGTTTTTTGAGATTATAATACCTCTATGGTCCTTAGGTTTATTTTCTTATCCAGAAATAGCTCTAGTACTGTTCCTCATACGTAGCTTTTACAGCAGAGGAGCAGTGACTAGAATAGCTATCCTGCTGGGTTTGGTGGCAATAATTTCTAGGAAGTTTATAAAGGTGCTGGGGTCTGTTCCAGGTATGAATGGTTCATGGCTATGGTTATGCACCCAGTTTGTTTGAGGAGGAGGAGCAGGGGATGAGGCTTTTCAGCCTTTGCTTTCCTTCTTCTCTGAATCTGTTACATTCCTATGGGAGAATGTTCAGTTTCCTCTGAGTGTTAAAGAGACTATCTTCCTGGTTTTTAATCTGGTAAGCTTTTTCTATACAGTCTGCAGCTTCTCTAAAATGAGGGCTGAGATTGCTAGAGGGGCTGAAGAGACCTCTAACCCAGGAGTAAACCCAGGTGTGAAAAATCCTGAGTGGTGTGGGAAATGGGAGGATATGGGCCAAATCCTGAAGGAATTCTCTGACCCTATAGTCTGGGACTTTCCACATGAACAAATTCAGAACCCAGCCAAGGTGGGGAAATACCTGAAAGAGAAGTACCATGATGACCCTAAGGAAAAAAAAAAATCATTGCAGTAAGCTGGGCCCTGGGATATGCTTATCGCACACTGCTAGATACTGTAGGGCAGCAGACAGAGGCAGGGGGGCAGGGAGATAAATCAACAGCTATCTCAGTCACTCAGGCTGCAGCCAACCCCTCAGTTACTAAGCCAGTAGCTAAACCCGACAGTAAGCCTCAACCAATGGCCGTTGCTACTAGCACGAGAAGTGGAAAGTGCACAGACAGGACTGATCAACCAGTGGATGATGATGATGATGATGATGATAGTGGAGAAGGACCCTCAAAACCTCCTGACAGAAAACCAGCAGTCAAAGCAACCGGCACAAGATCAGAAGCCAATATCGAGTCCTTTTCCCTGAAGGACCTTCATGGCCTAAGGAAGGATTACACCCGACGATCTGATGAATCCATAATTAGTTGGTTAGAACGTCTTTGGGATGCTGCAGGTGAGGCTACAATCCTGGATGGCACTGAAGCGAGGCATTTAGGATCCCTGTCACATGATCCCATCATCGACCAAGGAATGATGAGGGGGGTTAACCCTCACAGCCTCTGGGCACGGGTCCTGGAAAGTGTAGCACAAAAATACCTGTGTGCAGATAATCTTTATATGCAGCAAACCCAGTGGAAGACCATAGAACAAGGGATCCAACGCCTGAGAGAAATGGCAGTGGCTATTATCTTCTCAGATGACATAACAACTAGGAATCCAGACTTGGTACCATGTACATCCATCATGTGGCGAAAACTTGTCCGACTTGGGCCACACGAATATGCTTCTGCTTTAGCCATAATGAAGCGAGATGACAGGGATGAGACCGTGTTGGATATGGCAAAAAAGCTCCGAGCATATGCAGATGGTGTACATGGCCCAACGCATGCCAGAATTGCAGCGGTGGAAACACGTCTGCAAAAATTAGAGGACAAGATAGAGGAGAATCATCAGAAACTCAGGGAGGAGATTAAAGAGGACCTTCTCCAAATCTCGGCAGTACAGATCAGAGGTTCTGGTACCCAACACAGACGCTCCCCAGATGCAGAGAGAAGGTACACCCTACGAGCTGAGCTGTGGTTCTTCCTGCGTGACTGCAGAGAGAACATGAGGAGATGGGATCAAAAGTCTACTGCTGCTCTGGCACAACGGGTGCGTGAATTGAAAGAAAGCAAGGCTCAGAGAGGAAGTTCCACCAAAAGAAAAGCAGCTCCAGTTGCCCGTAGCCAAACTGCCAGGTATGATGATGATGATGCCATGTCCGACCCTCTTGAAGGAATCTCCAAGACATATGTCCAAGGGAAAAAGGATAACCAAGCTTAGAGGGGCCCTGCCTCTAGCCAGGTAGAGGTTAGGGAAAACCGTATTTTTTGGACGGTGTGGGTTCGTTGGCCTGGCACATCTGAACCTCGAAAATATAAAGCTTTGGTGGACACTGGTGCACAGTGCACGTTGATCCCATCAAGACATGTGGGGACAGAATCTGTTTCCATTGCTGGTGTGACCGGGGGCTCACAAGATTTTATTTTGGTGGAAGCTGATGTGAGCCTGACAGGGAATGACTGGAAGAAACATTCGATTGTGACTGGCCCAGAAGCCCCATGTATTTTGGGCATAGATTACCTCCAAAGCGGGTATTTCAAAGACCCAAAAGGACTCCGGTGGGCGTTTGGAATAGCAGCTGTAGTGACTGAGGGCATCCAGCAATTGAACACCTTGCCTGGCCTGTCCGAGAACCCATCTACTGTGGGACTTCTGAGGGGAGAAGAGCAGTAGGTACCAATTGCCACTTCGATAGTGCACCGCTGACAGTACAGAACAACCAGAGATGCTGTAGTTCCCATCCATAAGATGATCCGAGAACTGGAGAGCCAAGGGGTGGTCAGCAAAGCACACTCACACTTCAACAGCCCTATCTGGCCTGTGCGCAAATCTGAAGGAGAATGGAGATTGACTGTGGACTATCGTGGCTTGAATGAAGTGACTCCACCACTGAGTGCTGCTGTGCCGGACATGCTGGAACTCCAGTATGAGCTGGAGTCCAAGGCAGCACAATGGTATGCCACTATTGACATTGCCAATGCATTTTTCTCCATTCCTTTGGCAGCAGAATGCAGGCATCAGTTTGCCTTCACGTGGAGGGGACTGCAGTACACCTGGAACCTACTGCCCCAGGGATGGAAGCACAGACCCACCATCTGCCATGGACTGACCCAGGCTGTACTGGAAAAGGGTGAGGCTTCAGAACATCTACAGTACATTGATGACATCATTGTATGGGGGAACACAGCTGCAGAAGTGTTTGGAAAAGGAGAGAAAATCATCCAAATCCTCCTGGAAGCTGGTTTTGCCATTAAGAAGAGCAAAGTTAAAGGGCCAGCTCGTGAGATTCAGTTTCTAGGAGTGAAGTGGCAAGATGGACGGTGTCAGATTCCTAGGATGTCATCAACAAGATCACTGTGATGTCTCCACCAACCAATAAGAAGGAGACACAAGCTTTCTTAGGCACCATAGGTTTTTGGAGAATGCATATTCCAGAGTACAGTCAGATCGTGTGCCCTCTTTACCTGGTCACTCGCAAGAAGAATGATTTCCATTGAGGCCCTGAGCAGCAACAAGCTTTTGCCCAGATTAAGCAGGAGATTGCTCACGCAGTAGCCCTTGGCCCAGTCAGGACAGGACCAGATGTGAAGAACATGCTTTACTCTGCAGCCGGGAGCCATGGTCTGTCCTAGAGCCTTTGGCAGAAGGTGCCTGGAGAGACTCAGGGTCGACCACTTGGATTTTGGAGTCGAAGCTACAGAGGGTCAGAAGCCAACTATACTCCAACAGAGAAAGAAATCTTGGCCGCCTATGAAGGAGTCCAAGCTGCCTCAGAAGTGATTGGGACAGAAACCCAACTCCTCCTGGCACCCTGACTACCGGTGCTGGGGTGGATGTTCAAAGGAAAGGTTCCTTCCACCCACCATGCCACCAGTGCTACATGGAGCGAGTGGATTGCTCTTACCACGCAGCGTGCCCGTATTGGAAACCCAAATCGCCCTGGGATTTTAAAGATAATTACAAACTGGCCCGAAGGTGAAACTTTTAGTGTCACAGATGAAGAACAAGAACCAGTGACACGTGCTGAAGAGGCTCCACCATATAACCAACTACCAGCAGAGGAAAAACACTACGCTCTTTTCACTGATGGTTCCTGTCGCATTGTAGGGATGAACCGGAAGTGGAAAGCAGCCGTGTGGAGCCCCACACAACAGGTAGCAGAGGCTACTGAAGAAGAAGGGGGATCAAGCCAACTTGCGGAACTCAAAGCTGTTCAAGTGGCCCTGGACATTGCTGAGAGAGAGAGGTGGCCAAAGCTCCACCTCTACACCAATTCATGGATGGTAGCCAATGCTCTGTGGGGATGGCTGGAGAGGTGGAAAGAGGGCAACTGGTGTGGAAGAATGGTTAGAGAATAAGGGACATGTGAATCTACATCAGGTTGCAAGTGTAGAGTTAGCAAAGTTTAAGACTCAGCTAAGCTGACAAGGTCACCGTGCCCTTGTAGGAGAGCGTTATAACAACAACAAAGTTTTGTAGCTGATAAAGGGGGAAAGGAATGTTAACACTGATCCACAAGTGTAAGAAACTAAGAGGAGTTAACGTTTCTGTGAGCAGCGAATGATTAGCTTGCTTTTGCACTACGTATGAGCTTCATTATGAATTATATAAAAGACATAACTAACGGAATAAAGTTGAGACTTACTGATCTCTCATACTGAGAGCGGTCTGTCTCCCGCTGACCTCAACAAATGTCGCCCGTCCTGGCGGATACGTGCTGCCGAAACCTTGCAAAGCTGCAACAGCGCTGACGGTATCAATGAAGAAGCAAGCAGCATATGATTTATTTACTTGCTTCCCAGAGAAGCGTTAGATTAAGAAAATAAATCTTCGTAAGGAGCTCCCTAATCCTTTCGTGTATAAGACTTTTATATTTTGTGCCTTGAGCTGACCTGCTATGAAGAACTCTGCAGAACTCTGGCTGAAGAAAGCAAAACTTTACATTCTCGAGTGACAGAAGAAAAACAGCCAGAGGAAAAGACTGAAAAAATAGGAAGAGACTCTGAAACTCTGCATAAGAAAAGTGCTGTAAACTCGACCGAGAAAAGAGGAAACC
>JAGMWU010000027.1:4579349-4595609 GCA_018697195.1 Certhia americana | reverse complement strand
CAGAAGAACTCCCACCAGAGTAGGGGGGGAGGGGAAAGATCACTCCTGAAAAGGTTGGAGAGACAAAAAACCTTTAGCCTGGGCGGTGCAGGGGATACGTTGCCTTTGCCCACCCCGGGCGGGGAGCACCGCGAGAGCCACAGCAGCAGTCGGGGGCAGAGCGCGGGGGGCCGGCGCGGAGACGCGCAGCGCGGCAGTGACCGGGGCGGCGGTGGGCGTGCGCGGTAGCGGTGGGCAGCGCCGGGACCACGGCAAGCGGCGGCAGCGCAGTGCCGGTAACCAACAGTGCGGGCAGCGAGTGCGTTCAGCACGGACGGGCACAGGCGGCGCGGCGGGGACCGGAGTGCAGCACGTGTGACTGGTGCAGGCGCGGCGGCTACAGAGCCAGCCGCGCAGGGAGAAAAGGAGAGAAAGCACTGAAAAACGCAGTGACTGCGGGAGCACGGGTGTCCCCCCCCTCCGCGGACACGTCGAGGCTCAGGGAAAGCGAGAAAGTGCTTATCTCGGGTGCAAACATTGGGAAGCGCCGTCCCAAAGCAGGGCCCGGGGGCGGGCCGTTGCCGGAGCAAAAGTTTTTTTGGGTTTGGGTTTTTTTTTTTTTTTCACGTCTCCAAGGAGACGGGGACGGGGAGTGTCCAGGACTCAGAACACCAACGAGTTACGGTTGTCATAGAAACCACAGCGTTGCACAGCAGCGCCACCAGTGGTGGAACAGAAACATTGCAGCATTTTAGAAAATTTCATTTCAGATAATAACCTGGGGAAGAGAGTGTGTTTGTATCTTAACAGGTGCAGAACGGAAAATTAATTTGAACAAAAAGCATGAGACTTTGCTGAAAAAGAAACAAATGAGAAACAACCCCAAGAGAATAGAGACAAGAGCATGCAAATGTGAACCATACTGCTGCTGACATCACAGACTTTGGCCATCTTTTATATAAAGGACTGTAAACTGAATTTTATATAAAAATGCAATACAAATTGTTTTGGAAATCACAGAAATCACTCTACTGATCACAACATCCAAACAAGTTCCATTGCAATTGCCAAAAGAAGTGTTGCTCATTACTGAGGACAAATTTGGCTTGTCATTCCTCAGACATTAAAGGTAATACAATGCAATATTGAAAATAAAAACATAAAAGCAAAAGATCTGTTGATTAACATAATCAAAATTAGAGTGATAATTTTATCACATGGAAAAATAAAAAATCCATAATTGTTCTTCTAACAAATGCAATGGCAAGAGCAGTGCTGAAACAATTGGATGCTGTGTTCAACCAATTTGAGAATTTCATACACATGGAAAACGTTTCTAAAATTAAGTTTGCATGTATTAATAGATATTGTAATTCTTTTAATGTTTTATATCTGTTGTAAAGTGGCATATTATAGTTAGTTTAGAGCAGAGTTTAACCTTCTAATATAGATAATAGTTATTAAAGTAAAATTTAATTAAGTAAGGTATAAAATAGTAAAGCATTTATCTTTTTATTAATAATAGAGAGTCGAATAATTTTAAAACGTATAACACATAAAATTAGCAATGATAGTTACCCAAAAAGAAAACAGGGGAATTGTGGAAGAATGGTTTAGAGAATCAGGACATGGTGAATCCCACATCAGGTTGCAAGCGTAGAGTTAGCAAAAATTTAAGGACGCCAGCTAAGCTGACAAGGTCACCGTGCCATTTTAGGGGAGAGGCGGTTATAACAAACAACAAACAAATTTTTTGTGAGCTGATAAAGAGGAAGAATGTTACCACTGATCCACAATTGTAAGAAACTAAGAGGAGTTTCACATTTCTGTGAGTAAGCGATGAATTAGCCTTGCTTTTTTGCACTAAAAAGTGGATGAGCTTCATTAGAATTGTATAAAAGACCAAACTAACGGATAAATTGAGACTATCTGATCTCTCAGATTGAGAGCGGTCTGTCTCCCCCTCCTCCCGTGCCCCAACAAAACGGCAGCATAGGTGAAAAACCATCTGGGCTGCTAAGGATGAAAGACAATCGCTACAGGGTAAGAGTTGCCTGTGAAGTCTGACCAACGTAAGATGCTCCATTCCCACAAAATTAGAGCTACGTGAGGACACCAAAAAATAAGCAATAGAAATCATGCGTGCAAAGATAGAAGTGTCGAAAAATAGACTTAGATAGCTTTTGAAACCACAAGGGAAGTTGTTCCTATCCCCCGTCGATAGCCCATGATGCCTCAGGCCTCAAGTGTAGGATGCCCCCTATAGTGTGTGCACGAGAACCGAGAGGGGTTGATCAACCATGGACATCATTTCTCACAGGTAGTCCACGACTGTGAGACATGTGCGTTGCCATCAAAACGCATGGCCAAGAGGCTCAAGCCCCTCGGACAAAGTGGGGGGTGGGTCCAGTCAAGTTGGGGCAGGCTGTGCAGATTAATACATCACAAACGCCCCAAACCCAGCGCCAAGAGCAATCGCGCCTACGTGGTGACCATGGTGGAGGCCACCACTGGATGGTTAAGACCCATCATTTTGTTTTCACGCTACTACTTTGCTTACTATGCCCGAAACACCATCCTGGTCCTGGAAAAGCCATGTCCTGTGGAGCATGTACCCCTGGAGGATTGAGGGGGTTCCGACCAGAGACTCATTTCAAAAACAGCCTTATCAACACCTGGGCTGAAGAGAGACATGGTAATTGAGTGAGGTGTAAAACCATATCCCTACCATGCACCGCTGCCGGCAAGGTGTAGAGGTACAATGGACGTTAAAAACACCCAGTTTGAAAGCCTTGGGTGGGGGATATCTTTTGTAAAAAAACGGGAGATTACTTTTAAAATAACAAAGGCCACCTGGTTAGTTAACCAACTTCGGTTCCACCCAACTGAGCAGTCCTGCCCAGTCTGATCCCTGAAATATAATAGATGGAGATAAACTCCCATGGACATGGTCCCAGAGGTTTGTTAGAAGACTTGTGGATCAATTCTGCCTTTGAGTGCAGACCACACCCATTCGTGGGTTTGTCTTTGCCAAGGGCCTTGGGGTGGACATGGTGGATAGCAGGAGAGATGGAACAACACGAATGTTGACCTCATGGAGATTCTTATTTTGTGATGATTACATGATTGTAAGTGTTAAGGGCTGAGCAAGTGAAATGAGGAGAAGGAACTGTGTGTTGTTAAGGTCCCTAGCAAGTGAAAGAATGGTGTTTTGACGTGGTAAAATGAAGTTGGGGATCCTGCAAGCTCTTCTCGAATCCGAGGAATTCCCCTTTCCTAACCGGTGGGGGTGGGGAACGGGCCGTGGAGTTTGCTCATTTGAAGTGGCCCTTTGGGGAAGGTTTCCTGCGTTTCTTTCTCACTCTTCTTTCCCCCCCCAAACTTGCCCGAAACCAGACATTGCCTGCTGTAAGACAGCCTCTTCACACGGCTGCTTGAAAAAAACACTCTTTGTGTCTTTGCTAATGAAAAATGCCCAGCTGTTCTGTGAGAACAACTTTTGTGTGTGATCTTATGTCTGAACTGTCTCACCCACAATAACTTATTGCAAAATCGCTCTGATTGATAGCCTTTCCTGGTTCCCGTCCTGCGGTCCAAGTGGAGGAGTTCCCGGAACGCCTCTCGGTTTTCCTCCTTCTCCTCATTGAGTTTACGAGCACTTGTTCCAATGCAGAGTTTCAGAGTCCTTCCTATTTTTTTTTTTCAGAGTCTTTATCTTCTGGCGTTTTTACAGTCGAGTATGTAAAGTTTTTTGCTTTAACTAGATAAGAGTAGCCTTGAAAGAAGAGCTGTCGAGAACTTTCTTCTTGTGTTCCTCTTTGTCCTGGTTATAGACAGTTTGGGGGAGAAACTTCCCCAAATGTGCCCTCGGAGAGCAAACCCTCAAACGTCCCCATCCCCCCCCCCCCCCCCACGTTTGGAAGGACCTTCCTCAGAGAGAGTGAAAGAACCTGTTTATTTACAGAACATGAGCACCCCCCAGCAAACCACACAAAATTGAACACACTGGATCACTCACTGTTTCTAACTAGATAACAAATTCGAAAAGGTCTCTCTCTTGTTGGTTTGCCTCTGTTATCTTCTCTGGTGCCTGGGCAGACTGCCGCAGGCCACAGAGTGGCAGAGGCTCTTGGGGTTTCCCAGGGCCCGTCCGGAGGCAAGGCTTGAAGATTCCACGGAAAAGGCGAGAGTGTAAAGGAAAAAATAGTCCTGGAGGAATCTTGGACTGTCCCCTAGTTAAAACTAAAGAGCTTAACAGAGAGCAAAAAGTCAAGCATAGGAAAACAAGGCGGCAAGCAGGCAGCAAACGCAGCAACAAAACAGTACCACCTGTGGTCTGTGTCCCCTCCGACTATTCATCCACACATGATAAAAACAAACCAAACCAAAACTTTGCCCGAGGCCATCTGAAAAACCATCTCCAGCCCAAAAAACAGAACAGACAACTGGGGATACAACCGTCACAACATTCACCCCAGGACACCTTCATTTATTTAATGCAAAAGCCCCATGCAACGAAAAAACTAGTAGCTTCTTACGAAGATTATTTCCCTGTAATATCATCTGACGCTATCTCTAAGGAATCAAGTAAATAAATCAATCTGCTTGCCTTCTTTCATTGGGGGATAGACCGGTCGAGCGCTTGTTGAAGCTTTTGCAAAGGTTCCATCAGGACTCTCCCTTCCTCCGCTGAGGTCGCCTGGGGTGGCGGGCAGATTCTAAATCGTCTGCGTGGTTACCGTCTACGGGGCTGGGGGCCGCCCTAGACACCCGAACCAAACACTCTGCGTCCGACCCCCGTGTGCTTCTCTCCCCGCCTCCTGTGGCTTCATGGCCAGCTAAGCCTTGTGAGGGCCTCTCAGTCCCTGCTTCTTTGGAATTATAAAATCTATTTTTTTTTTTTTTGTTTTTTTCTGTTGTGTATTTTTCTTTTTTTCTTGTTTGCCGCCACTTTTCATTTCTTTCGTCCGAGAATGTAACACAGTGTTTCCGTTTTCACCCCAACCAGCCAGAGATCTTGGAAGGAAAGGCGAGCGTGAGGGTTTTCCCTCTTCATATTTATATTTTTTTCTTTCATTTCAATACCAAAGCTAACTAACAAAATGTACAAATGCCCAACTAGCTCTCTAACTCTACGAAATACTAAAAGCCTAATGTTTTTCTAATGCCTAATGTCTAATGCGCCCTAACAAAGTGCAAAAAGCTTAATGTTTCTCATGTATAGATGTCCCCTAAATGCTCCCACAAAGTGCCAAAAAAGCTTAAGTGTTCGCCCCACCCCTCAGGTGGCGTGGATATTTATACTACATTCTTCTACGTAAATCGTAATTTATAATTTCTTCCCTTCACCAATAACTATTAGCTAATGTTAGAAGGTTTAGATTCTCTAGTTCCTAAGGGGACCAACTATAATGTCCACCTCACTGCAGAAACATGGAGGCAAGGAAGAATGAAGAAACCCAAAAGCCCATGTGCTTCCCCCTCGCATCATTGCCTTTTTATCTGTCTGCCATCCTAAAAACCCCATATATCTCTAAAAAATCTACCGCCAATGTCGTTGATAAAACTATGCATTATTCTACGATTTATTTACACACAAGGGGCTTGAAAACTCTGCTTCTTCAGAGCTTAAAGCCTTTTTTTTTTTTTTTTCCATGAACAAGGTTAAAAAACAACTGTTTCAGAATTCTAAAATCCTCTCAACATGCCAAAGAAGAAATTCGTCATATTTTCCAGACACTCACCGTTCTTTCCGACACCTGCTGATTCGGGGCGCCATTTTTTGGGGTCAGCGGGAGACTTAGCATTCAGTATGAGTGATTATAAGTCTCTGACTTTTTTTGTTTTTTTTTTTTTTTTTTGTTTTTTTTTTTTTTTTTTTCCCTTTCCGTTAGTTATGATCTGTTTTATTTATTATACAATTAATAATTGAAGCTCATACTAGTGCAAAAGCACTAAATATTGGCTACTCACAGAAATGTTAACCAACCTCCCTCTAGGTTTCTTTACACTTGTGGATCGTGTTAACATTCCTTTCCCTCTTTAAATCTCATCTACAAAACTTCCGGTTGTTGATTATAAACACTCCTCCCTACCAAGGCACAGTGCCTTGTTCAGCTTAGCTGAGTCTTAAACTTTGCTAACCTCTGCACCTGCAAATTGCTGCGCAGTATTTTCTAAAACACTCTGTCCCAGGAGGAGATCCGGCACCATAAAGCCAGAATGCAAACAAGATAGGTGTGGGTTGTGAATGAGGCTGAACTAACAAGTTGCAGAGTGGGTCGTTTGACAGAAGCCCTCAGCGGAGTGGGGGTGGAGGGCACCTCGTTGGAAAGAGGGAAGCCTTAACCTCTCTTTGACATTCACAAAGAGACCACAATTCCTGGCATGGACACAGGGAGGAGCCATGTCTCCAGACTTTCCCTTCCCCCGGTGTTTTCCCCCCCTTCCACCTCCCAGGTCCCGTGGGCCCAATTCACGCACGGAGAAGACATGGTTCCCCCTCCTCTCCCCTTTCTTCCGCCCCTCCAATTCATCCCCCCCAACAAGCAAACAAAAAAACCACCCACCCTCTTCAAACAATACGCTGAAAGTCCTTTTGCTTTAAAAACGACATAAAACCTCTTTCAAAATGCAAATAAACTACAACACACCTCGTCTAGAAATAAACTTGAATGAACAACCTTATTACATATACGCTCATACATTCACATTCATCACGTCACGACCAAGACAACAAGGAAATAAGGTAGCTGTTGGTACGGGTTTATATTAATCTACCCATTGTATTGCAAGTTCCCTCAAAATCTGTTGACAAAGCCTGATGTCCTTAGGTTTTTATACCCCAATCCAGCAATTTTGTCCAACCCCACCAGATTGCTCCTTTGGACGTACAAAACACCCTCATCCCAGAATTTTGGGGGCCCTCACTTTTTATCCTTTCCTCCCAGTAGTTTTTTGTGTCAGGAAAACTGTCCCGTACCCCGAGGGTAGTCCAAACCATGCCCCCTTCCCAGGACTCTCCCTGTTCCCAAGTACCCCGAGCGTCCAACGTCCTCCCAGGACTCTTGTGTTGAGGGGACCCGCCCGCCTCCCCTAGGACCCTGTCCCATCCACACTTTCCAAAGGTGGATTTTCTTTCCTTCTCCTCTCTCTCCCGTATCCTCTCTCGCGCCCTCACCTTTCGCGCTTTGGGTCCTTCTCTCACTGGCCATTTCTCCTTTCCTTTTCTCTCTCTCGTGAGATAACGTAACTGCAGTTAACTCATGGACTGCCACTCACTTCCATGAACTTTCGCAGGATCTGGAGGATAACCATTTGGCGCGTCCTCACTCACAACATCATTCATCCTCCTTTTACCTACACCCCAAGAAACCATTTTACCGGTGTTGTATTTCTCCGGTCCTTCATGGCACAAGAATTAATGGAGCTAATACCACGTTTTTCAATTAGGTGAACCGCTGTTTAAAATCCTTTTCCTTTTGCTTTATTTGTCCCCCCTGTCCTCAGGTGTTTGACCTGCTAACTACCGGATCGCACGCCAGAGGCGACGGAGCAGAGACCGCCGACTCCAGCAGAGTACCGCGTCCTTTCCCCCCATCTCTGTGGTCCTCCAGGTCTCAGAGGGCAGGTGTTAAAGTTTCCAGGACGAGCTTCCGTTCTTCCCCAAATTGTTGAAAAACCACAGTCACGTTTCCTGGTAAAAATTTTAGAAGTTTTTAAATAAAACAATAAGAGACCAAACAATAAAGCAAAGGTTTCTGTAGCGCTGCCCTGGCAGATAGGGCTGGAAACCTTAATTCAAACCATGGGTCGCTCTCCGTCCGTGCGCGGGGACCCGTCCCCGCGCCCCCAATTACCCACCCCTCAGTTGGGTTTAGAAAGAATCCCATTTCCAGAAAGTTCTCACAGTTCTTGTTGTTGTTATTGGTTTTGTATTTTGTGCTTGCAACTATTTTCAATATTCCCCTAAATCAACCTTCCCCCATTGGACGATCCCCCACTTTCCCCCCCCCCTCCACTCTAAAAAAAACACCCCCTCGCCCCCGTGTTGTCTTATACTTGCGGGTTACGCTGACTTTTCCCTTCTTTTGCTCTTTTTTTTCTTCAGTTCAGTCCTTTCCCTATGTAACCTGGCACCGGCTTATGGGTTGTTTTGTTATTTTTCTTCTTTTTTTATTCCGTTTTCTCCATTATTAAAAAGTGCTGTTTCTTTTCCTTCTGGATGACTGGAATCAGAGTGTCCCTCTCCTCCCACGAAAGAGTCCCGCCATAGGGTGGGTGACCCCCCGAGATGAAGGTGGGTTAGTGTGGGTTCAGGGGATCCATTCATGGGGATTTTTTTTTCATCCCCGGGAGCCTAGAAGTGATTGGAAAACACGCAATCATCTGGGGTGCCGCTGAACAGGGACTCCTGACATCAAGGGAGACGGTTCAGGAACCCGCCCTCCTGCCTCCAGCGTGGTAGTAGGGAGTTTGCCCTTCCTTCGGTTAGTGCCGGGCATGGGCGAAGCGGGTAGGACCTTTGTCGCCGGAGAAGGTTGTGAGGGAAGACACTTGCCTGATCGAAACCTTCGGAGAAGTAGGTGAAGAGCCGACCATCCACCCATTTTTTTCTTCGTTTTAAGTTACGTTTTTAAAAGTTAAGTTTCTAAAAATGGTTTTGAGATGTCCACTAACCGTAGCATAGAGAGACTTTTTATAAACACTCTTAAATTTTAAAATTTGGCCCGAAACCGGGCATGAAATTTTGCGAAAAAAGAACTTAAAAAGCCTTGCCTCTTCCATTTTAAAAACAAAATTTCTGGATGTGACAGAGACCGCGATATGTGGTTACATCGGGGACTTTTTGGGATTCGATCAGGGAAAAAAATCATTACTTAGTGGCAAAATCGGAAAACCGTCCCGCTCAAAAATGTTCTGATCTTTAAATCCACATTTTGACCCCGTGGTCCAAAAACGAAATAAAAAGATACCTTAGTTGAGGTCGCGGCAGAGTGGCAAAAACTGATTCGGACTGTTAAAACAATTCAAACACGAACGAACATACACAAACACACACAAACCCTTTCTCTTTCTCTTCGGACAAGGCGAAAAGCAAAGAGGAGTTGTATATTATAAAACCCTCTGATTTATTATAGGGGCTACACCCAACACTGTCCCCTGCAAATGTGGTCAAACAACTTGCCCTCTTGTGAGACCACACTACTTCTAAATGTCAAAAAGCCATAAGGTCCATCAACTCTCACTTCCTTTTAGAAAGGAATGCATTAATATCGCGTTGTTTTTACAAAAATGTGTGGTGTGAATAGCTCTGGACATCCCATAATTCAAAACATCAGAACTCTAGACGACACATTGTCAAAAGCAAGGCCGACCGGAACTGCCCGGGAAATTGCCGAGAAAATCCTGTCCCCCGCCATACTTGTCCCGTGAAAAAACCCCACAGGACAGATACAAAAGAGAATGCAATCGCCTGTGCCCCAGGTTGGCCCAGGGAGAAATGCAGCTTTGGGGCTGGTGACCCCGCTAACTTTGGGTCCGTCGCGCCATACGCTCCACTTGGAGCCGAGAAATGCAGGTGCGCAGGCTGTTTTTCCGGATCCCCCCCCCGCATCGCGAGATCCCACCGCTTTCCCCCTCACGCTCTCCAGCTCCCCCGTTTCCTCTATTGATATATAAAGGTGGGGGTCTAGTAGCTCTTTGGTAATCGTCTGTGGCTGTGACAACCATCCGACCGCTGTTGTAACAACTCCTAGCACTCCTCTGGGAGTACCTAAAACCCTCCCGTCCGATGCCACAGAGTCTGTCGGGACCAACCCCTTCCCACCCCATTGCCTGCCGATAGTATTATTCAGTTAAAGCGAGGCCCCGAGCGTGCTCCGCTGCGCCGGAACTGGCATTTCCTCCACCGTGGCTTGGGGCCGGCACCCTGGGGGGGGGCCTTAACCGACCGGCCGGTGAACCGGAAGATGAGGCCCGCCGTCCATGAATGGCGGCGCCCATGTTAACCGGAGTTATGCAACAGCTAAGCACAGTAAAACAAAGTATAAAAACAAAAAACGGGGTTGCTTCCTGGGCAGGCAGCTATCCTCCCCACCTTGACTTTCTCCAATGCCTCCCTCCCTCTCATAGAGGAAGACCTTCAGCTGCTGGAATCTAGAAAAGAGGGTGTGGGAATAATCAGAACAGGCAGCTATTTGAAAACAGGTGATTGGGAATAGCTGACGAAGTTAATTTGATTGCCAGTGTTGGCGATATCACCAAAGAGGATCAACTTTCTGGAAGCGTCTGTCTTTCACAGAAAGTAAAGAATTAAGTAAACATCTAGAAGGGAAGCAGTGTGAAGAAATTCCCTCCTGTATTTCTGCCAGCCTTTAATAGCACACCCGAGCAAATTTTTTTTCCTGCCCATGGCCGAAGACCCCTCATGATATTAGGTACCATCATGACATCGGGTTGTTAAACTCCCACTGAACTTTCTTTATTTGCGTTATGGGAGTTTAGGGTGGAACCGGTTGTTGGTATTTGGAAATAAAGAGCTGCTTTCTTCTGACTTGTTAGATATCCAGCCGAGAGCAAGGTCTAAACACTAGAGTCACCTGGGCAGGGGAGGGAGCTTATTAATAGATCCCCCGGAATAGACAGGGCTGAAACCCTCCCTAGACCCTGTGTTAAAATGATAAAAAGAAGCTACTAAAAAAGCCTTAAAACTGCAAATTCCGAAGGCAGATAAGCCCCAAATGTATGTTTGGCAGGACATAAACAGCAAGGGTGTCCTAACAACCCTATATGATCATTTTTTTCTTTTTTTGGACCGGCTAAAAGACAGAACATTGATAAACAAGTAATCAGAAACCAAGTGAAGAAGAGCCCGAGTTAAAAAACACTTGCTGTGGTTATGCCAATTTCTGAATACAAAAGGGACCTTAGCGTGCTATTAAACCCAAAAAGAAAAACATACAGAGCCAGAAGCCTACCATCCACTCAAATGGGTGAGGGCCTTGTAAAGACTGGGTACCCGGCAACATACAGCTACGTCCAAGCACAGATTTTAAGAGCTTAATGGCCTTGATAATTTCAAAAAAACGCTAAAAAGAAGGAGCACGAAAACAATAGAACTGGAAATTGTTTATATAACTGTGGAAAAAAGGGACATTGGGGCCAGGAAACTGTAATAAAACAAAGCTGACATCCAAAGAGGGTGTGGCTGGCTGCAAAAAATGAACAAATACTAACTGCTCTCATCAAGTGGCAGGCTTATTCTGTGTCCATTCGGGAAACCCTCCAGCAGATGCGAGGGAAACAGGAGCAGCGTTATGACCCAGGATCCCTGTCACCCAGAACCAATAAATAGGATGGAGGTGTCAGTAGGGAAAAACAACCAAGACCATGGAATGCCACAGCTGCAAAAATCACATCAATTTTGAAAACCCCCCTGCCTGCTTAAATGCCATCAAACAGACCACGTTCACGTTGAGAGTTTTGTCAGCGGGTTGCGCCCGAGCAGTGTGCTAGGATTAGTTACCAGAACCTTTTCTCACCACATGGGGCTGCCACAACTATTAACCTGGATTTTTCCGCTCACGGGGGGGCTTTTTCAAGAAGCCTTCTATTTCAATTGTTAAAAGGAGACCACACACACCGTCCCCCCCACACACTCCCCACCCTTAGCCCACAGAAGCAGCCGGGTGTAGTGGG
Source organism: Certhia americana (assembly GCA_018697195.1). Lineage (NCBI taxonomy): Eukaryota > Metazoa > Chordata > Aves > Passeriformes > Certhiidae > Certhia > Certhia americana. The sequence goes on along the minus strand of JAGMWU010000027.1, from coordinate 4,583,930 downwards.
GGAGGGAGAAAGCAGAAAAAAGAAATCCCCCACAACCTACCCATCAAATCATTTTGAAACCCCGATGCAAAATCTATGGTTTGAGCAGCTTTCCCAACTCAATCACCAGAGTTAAACCCTTTTTTGTTTGCCTGTGTATTAGGAGAGCGTCCACATCTCTATATGTATTAATTTTTGGTTCAATGGTAAAAGTTTAATTCCAGATTCTTTGTTGGGTTTTTAACTCGACTTTTTTGTTATGTTGCAGAATTGTGAATCAAGCCAGAGGAGGATTTCTCAAATTCCAATAAAATTTACCAACAAAAAAGAGAAAGAGTTTATAGCGATTTGTTAAACCATTAAGGAATAATTTTTTCTTCGGTCTTTTCCCTAAGAGAAAACAGCAAATCCACCACACAAAACTGCATAAAACACAAATTATATATAATGTGCAAATTTTTTCACTTTCAATGTCGAGAATGAACAAAAACTCTCCCTGTCCTTTTTAACAATAATTTTCAGTTTACTCAATTGTTTTTAAAAAGTGAATTCCTATATAAATTGAAAAAATATGTTTTAAAGCTTATTTTTGTTGTTTCAAGCCTAGCGTTTTCCTAAATTAAGAAGCTAAATTTTTTATAGATGTCAAATTGAGTTTGGTGTTTTTTCATCCCATATGTTACTTTAGAAAAGCCAACAGGGCTACAAAGTTATTAATTTAATAACCTTATTATAAAACTAACAAATTCAGCTTTTGTTCTAAGAGACAATTCTACAAATGCCTTAAGAGAAGCTTAAGTGAGCGGTCATATTATTAATTATTGTTTGCCCACCAAACGCACTACCAAATTCTCGAAACACAGGAATTAATAAAGTCCAGACACAATAAATAATAAATCCGATCAAACTGAAATTAATTTTTGGTTTTTCTTTGAGCCTCACGTTGTCAATACCACACCTGTAAACAACTGAAGTGTAATGTTAAGCTAATCATAATATACTACAAGTTGATTTAATTTTTTTGCAAATCTATTATCTCTATTAATTTTCCTATATACATAAATTGTAAACGTGCTCTCAGCTAGGTCAAAAAATATAATGTGATACAAATATTTCCTAAACCTCCCCACATTCCTTAAATCAAATTTTTAAGAAGTTACTTTAAAGCCAAATTCCTATTGTTCCAGAAATCAAAAAAAAACGATCTATTTTTAATTAATTTTTCAAATCCAAGCAATAAATTTTCCAAAACAATGCTCTTTATCATGCCCTGACTTTATTTGCCCTGGGTTCTGCAAGAATGGCCCCCACGAGGACAATATTCCATGTGCATTTTTTAAAATATGATAATCTATTCACCACTGTGACCGACATAGCCTCCTAACTCTCCTAACAGTTTAAGTTTAGAAAGTGTAATGTCTTGGGATAGCTCTCCAATAAACGCACTGCAAAAGAATCACAGTAAGTTACACACCTTTTAATAAAAAATCATCCAAGGAAGGTGATCACACAAATAAACAAATGCATATTCATACCCTGTCACCTCCTCTCAAAGAATTACCTCTTTCTTTTCGAGGTAATACACCGCTTCGTATCTAATTGAACCAAAAGGCTATTTTAATAAGCATGCGTAGTTTGTTTCTGAATATGAGTCGGGGGTCACCTTAATGTGGGGAAGGTTGCGAGCCAACCCAAAGGGAGAAGTAAAAAACTAGTCTTTCCTCTGCATCCTAAACAGTTTGGAACCTGTTGATGGATACGTGATAAATGACCTCCTCCTTAGGGAAATATGTTCCTGTATTCCCAGGTACGCTAGTAAGATTTTTCTTCGTTCTTCATAGGAGAATAGAGGGATCTGCAAGCATCGCGTTGTGTTTTTAGAATTGACAAAAACCATATTCTTAAACCCCAAACATAGAAAACTGAATGTAGACAGGGGCGAAAAAAGTGGAGATTGGCAGTATAGATAACGGAATATGACCGAGGCGAGTTATCTCAAAAAAGAAAAGATCTAATAAAATCCTCTAAATCTGGCATCAATACGAAGGAATCGTTGACAGGAAAAAAGCTCAATGCCGACGTGCGAAGAATAGACTAAATGATTTAACATGAAACAAGTGTGAACCAGGTCAGAGCGAAGCGTGCGCAGTTCATCAAGGAAAAAACTCGCCTCCTCTTCCACGACAGCGAGAACCAAAAGCAGAGCAATCTCAAAGGTAGTGAGGCTACGGACAACTCAAACCGACCCATAGGCCGGCATGTGAGAAGAAATACGAGAGGAGAATTGCAAAAGGGATACGGATGGACAGATACCGCAAAAAGAAGAAAAATTTAAATAATAAAGAAAAGGGGGGAAGTATAAGGGTATAATAAATCTAATGTGATGTTTTTAATATGTAAGAAAGTATAATTAATGTAATTTGTGACAGTAAATAGAGGATGAAGCTATATAGTCTAACTTGAGGTTTAATTGTTTTTTTTCACACCTTTTTTCAACCAATCCTAAAAAAAAAGATGAATTTAACTATTGTGTTTTTATAAAGATTATAATTTACTTTTCACATCTGTAATGTGTTGTTAGCAACAATTTTTATAAGTGGGAAAGTTAACAGAAGTTTCAATACGAATAAAAAGCACGTGAAGAAGGAGGATACAGGATGAAGTGTAAGCTCTATCTGAATGGTACGATGAGGGGTGATAGTGGTAAGAATAGAACTTGGAGGACCCCCCGGAAGAGAGGAGAAAGGGAAGGAGAAATAGAAAAAGAAAGTAAAAGAGAGAGTGAGCAGAAGGATTGGTTTTACCTAAGAACAAAGGTAATTAGGCTGAGAGTAAAGACATTAAAAAAGGAAGGCTTTAATTATTACATTTAATTCCTACCACATTAAAATTTCTGACCTATACTGTTTGACCCACTCTTCAACCTATGTCAAATTTTAAATTAATGTCTTGTGCATATTCCCTTCATGTTTATAAATCCATATAAAATATTGTGCCAGGTTTTCAAAACAATCGAATCATGATGTTAGTTCAAATTAGTCAGAAAAAAGTTCAGGGAAAGACAAATGAAGCAACAACGCTAAGTATCCAGCAGACAGAAGGAAGAAACTCAAAAACTGCAAAACAGACCCGAAGAAGCACCTGAGGGAAAAAAAATCCTCCAATATCATCATAAGATCAACAGGAAAAGCACATAAAAAACTGGACCTGTTGATCTTATTTGTACTTCTATGATAACAGCTGTGTTTGTTATCTTGTTCATTCAAGCTCATTTTAAAAAGAACTTTTGGAGGAAAAAAAAAACACAAAAAAACACCCAAAACAAACAACCCAACAATACAAAAAAAACCAAACAAAACAACCCCCCGTTTTTTTATACTTTCTCTGTGAGACACTAATTTTGAAGATAGTGCTGCTGGGGAAAAAAGAAGCTTTGGGCTGAAAATCAGTTAAAATGTAGAGGATAGATTAAGAGAGGAGACTGGATTTGATAGAGCTAATTCTCCCACGGTAAGCAGAACAACGTCATTGGCCTGTCAGAGTGTTTTATGTTATTTGTAAGTTGGACTTGTAAAAACAACAAGAGTGAGTGCAAGAAACCCCTCTAATCTCAGAACAGTCCTGGGAACAAAAATTTCCAAGGAGTTCAGTTATCACGTACCACCAATGTTAAAAGTTTTAGAACGAGGAATACCTAGTTTTACCTTTCTTCCTGTTTGGGGTTGAGCCACGGGGGGAGTCCCCGACCAAATGAGACCCCACCCGTACAATCATTTCGAGAAAACAAACTAACGCATGGGGGCTTTAATAGCCTTTGTTTGTTGGTATTGGTTTGTCATTAGCATATGAAGCGAGAAGAGAGAGTGGAAAGTGTATGATATTGCAACATTTTGTTTTAATTAGTGTAGTTCACATTCTTGTTGGATAAAAGACCTCTGTAAGTACCTGGTTTTGCAGTAGCAGTTATTAGGAGGCTATCACCACGCAAGACTGACCCCGGTAAAAACCGTGCACTAAACATACAGCTTTTTTCTGAAGATTAAATGTAGAATACGAGAGGTCTTTTGTGGTCCCGTCACAAGTTGGATATCGATATTAGATCAGAGATTTCATATTTTTAATAAATCATTTTTTGGCGAGCCAAAGGCAGAGGAGGACTCAGGCTCTCGTGCTGAAGGGCCATCGGGGTCTTGGACCCCGCCCTCCTGGGCGCCCACCCAATTTTCCCTGGTAAGAGTGCCTCCTACTTCCCCTTGACAAAAACCACCCCCAGGAGAGACCCATGATCAGCCCAAAGCTTAGACGGACAAAAGAGGTGATGTGTTATTAAAATATTTTGGGAAAAGGTAAACGTTTGAATACAGGGCAGCTTGTGTACGTATAAAGAGACTCTTATGCGAAGCAAGAGGCCATAGTGGTTTTGTGTAGAATCTCCGCGAGGTCTTGGGTATTGGATGGTTCTTTGTTGTATTTTGGTAAGAGCAGGCTGGGGTAACGGCCAAGTAGCTTTCCTTTCAGTGTCCAGATGTGGGGGCAAGAAGCGGCCGCAGAGTGTGGTCTGGTTTATTGTCGTATTTGTTCTGGGGGAGGGGTAGAAAACGT
>JAGMWU010000027.1:4556824-4569348 GCA_018697195.1 Certhia americana | reverse complement strand
TGTACGGTGAAGCCTCCTAAACTTTCTGGCATGAGGGGTGAACGAGGATCCCAAAAGAAAGGCTCAGATGGTAAGCAGACCAGTCATTTACCTGGGCCTATGAAGTGAGATGCTGGACAAAGAACCTTAGAGGAAAGGATCGCTTAAGGAGGCATACGCCCAAGACACACAGCCTCAGCCGTGAAAGACATACCTGCGGACACATTTCTAGGGCATGACAGGGTGGTTGCAGACTGTGGTCATTTATATATTATGGAAGCTTGTTAAACCTCTGGTGATGCCTTGATCACGGAGGGGAGCAGGTTACTTCAATGGACAAAACGAAGCAAGCGAAGCCTTTGACCAGCTGAGAAGGCTCTAATGTCAGCCACAGCATTGAATTCCCGATGTGAGTCAAGCCGTTCTTTTTTTTTTCCTGGTTTTTTTTTTTCTCGGAGATGAAGCAAGGAATGCTTTAGGAAAATAGGCACACAAAATCTGGCCTGGTAACGAAGTGCAGTGGGCATACCTATCAAACAGATGGATAACAAAGCTAAGGGGTGGCCAGGGGTCTCAGAGCTGTTTGTTTGTGTGTTTCTTTTTTTTACCCTTGTTTTTTTTTTTTGTTTTCCATTTTTTTTTTTTTTTTTTTTTTTTTTTTTTTTTCTTTTTTTTTTTTTTCTTTTTTTTTTTTTTTTTTTTTTTTTTTTTTTTTTTTTTTTTTTTTTTTTTTCTTTTTTTTTTTTCTTTTTTTTTTTTTTCTTTCCCTTTTGTTTTCTTTTTCTTTTTTTTTTTTTTTCTTTTTTTTTCTTTTTTTTTTTTTTTTTTTTTTTTTTTTTTTTTTTCCCCCTCCTTTTTCTCTTTTTTTTTTTTTTTTTTTTTTCTCTTTTTTTTTTTTTTTGCTTTTTTTTATCTTGCAGCAGTTGGCAGTGAAACATCCAAGAAGAATGCAAGTTCACCCTGGGCAAGAAGGTGCTGTGCTAGTGTCCCACACGGTCTACAGTCATGGCAGCGAAAGGGGGGCATTGGCTCTCCCCACAGAGTCCTGACGTTAACAGGTTATTAATGGTAGAAACAAGATGGATGTTGAGATTGTGTAACTAACATTGTGAACCAGCTGACTCCTCAGCGGAAGTATGGGAGAACCTGTATCCATGATGCATAGAGACCATTGAAGCACCACTCCAGCCGCCGGATCTGAAGGGACCCGTTTGAGGATGCTGAGACCTGGTTCACTACGGGAGCAGCTATGTCATCAGGGGAAAGAGGAATGTGGTATTGCCGTTACCACAAGCAAGAGAGGTAAAGAGTCTGGACCCTACCAACAAATACCTATGCACAGAAGGCTAAACTAATTGCCTTAATTCGAGCCCTAGGCTGGCAGAAGGACCAGGAAATAACTCTACACAGGACTCCAGGTACGCATTTGCGTAGTATGCACACGGAGCCATTTGGAAGGAGCGAGGACTGTTGAAACTCACAAGGGAAGAAATTACAGCTATGCCCAAGAATACGAACTTTGGCATGAAGTCCAGTTACCTGAAGAGGTAAGCCATCATGCACATCAAAGCGCCCAAAAAAGCTGAGCTCTTGGAATCTGGAGGAAGGGACTAGCTGGCGGATAGGGAGCAAGAAAGCAGCTAAAAGGTGAGTACCTGATAGACAATGAGGTCGAATTAATTCAGATGGAAAAATTTCTATTGAAGGTAAGCCATATACAATAAAACGGACTAAGAAACTTATCAAGGTAGAGAAGGCAAGGTATAACAGGAGGGAGGGCTGTAAAGAAGAAGGGAAACTGTAGTGCCTACTATTTGTGTGGTCATCTCGACCGCGGGAACATGAGAACAAACACACTGGAGATATAGATGCCCTGCGTAATAATTTGAAAGAAATAATTCATGGCAGGAAATGCAGCCCTGGGCACCAGTGATACAATAACTCGTCATGTGTAGCCTTGCCTTACACAACTAATCCAAAAAAATACCCAAAGCCTCAAGTGGGACAAATGGGAAAGCTGTGGACCTGGGCAACCAATGGCAAATTGATGTACAGAACTGCCCAGGAAGGGAGGTATGTTACTGTTAGTTTAATGAGACCTTTTTCCGGATGGCCAGAAGCTTTACTAGCTAGGACAGCTAAGGCTCAGAGGAGGGGAACCACTGTTGCAAGAAATAATACCACGATTTGGAGTTCCAGCCACCATATCTCAAGATAGGGGGCCACACTTCATTTCAAAAATGTACAGCAAATAAGTCACCACCTGGGATAGACTGGGACTTGCATACCCCATAGACATCATCCACTAGTGCTGCCAAGTAGAAAAAATGGAACCAATTTGATTAAACAACAAAAAACAAAATTGGGAATGTGTGTGGGCAGAAGCAAATTTGCCCTGGCCCCAGGGCTTCCATTGGCTTATTGCGAATTAGGACAAAACCAAGAGCAAAAGAGAAGCTAGGCCCTTTTGAAATATTGTCTGGAAGGGCCTATGCAGTCAAGAGGGAACAACACCATCAAGTAAGGGGGGAAAACCCCCCCCCCCCCCCCCCCCTCCCCCCTCCCCATACATAGATTATGGCGGCCCTAAATAAAAACTTAGAGAAATTGAGAATATGTGGATGGAGCTCAAAACAGAGAAATAGATGGGCCAAGAATGATGTACAACCTGGGGATCTTGTGTACATTAAAAGTCTTTTGCAGAAAGACCTTGGAACACCGCAGTGGGAAGGCCCATTCAGGATGACTCCTCACTACCTTCACTGCAATCAAGTCAAGAACAGAAGGCCGGATCCAATCAACATCCCGAGTGAAGAAAGCCCAGAGGAACTTGGAGGTAACACCAGGCAAGAGGAACTGAAGCTGAAGCTCACGCAGAATAAGAATAAATGACTAATAGTATTATGGACATTAGTGGAAGGGGGGTTAACTATTGAGTAATTACCTTAGCTGTAAACACAACAACCAAAAAAAAAACAAAAAAAAAACACAACAAAAAAACACCAGAAAAAAAAAAATGAGTGAACGCAATACCACGCAGGTATAATGTGACGGGATATACCGGTGCCAAAGGAAGAGCTATGACCTTACTCTCGTAAGGGTTAATCAAGATGCTAAGAGTCACAAAGGCAAGCTTGTGGGAAGGAAGAAATGTTTGGGATGTAAGGTATTGGCCAAAAATTTTTTTCGTGCAGGATGGCGTCCCGAGGCTTACCACCACCCATGAAACCCATCCGTTTCAGTCCTGAATGCTGTGACAAATGCTTTGAGTATAATGTCCTCCGTAGGATCAAAATAGAGGGGTGTGCAATAAAAGATATGACATGACTTTAAATTACCAGGTAGGTACTGAACTCAATAAGGATAAGAACAAGATATCCACCAGTGCCAAGAAGGCTGTGATCACCCAGATGCCAGCTATTCCAGAAATAGAGGAACAAATGGGACTTTTTTCCTATATACCAGGATTGGGCATTGCTATTTAAGAAGCAGGAATTCAGAAGCTGATAGTTAAACTCAAAGTGGTATTTATACCACGAGTTAGAAATGGGAATAAAGGTAAAGATTCTCACATTTGGGCAGAACGGCGGCACAACCATTTTCTCAGAAACTCCTTTATGGATTGGGACACTTGGCTTAAAAAGAAGTGCCTCCTAATATTTCAGGAGTAAGATGAGACCTCACTGGGCTGTTGGGGCAGGCCTGGGATTTGTTGAAAACAATAGATTCGGAAGTACTATGAATAATAACTCAGTAGGGAACGAGTTAGTTAAAACTACAGCAACTCTTTGCAAGCTTCTCTACTATACTAACTCGGGTAACAATCAGTGGAAAATGACCCAAATATTACCAGATGGGAAAACAACAGAGGAGGGCGGGTGTGAGATCATGAGGTATAATTAATGCATAGCGAACAGCTGTGAAAAACACCTCAAGCGCTCTTAGGTGTACTCAAGCACAAACTGTTGGATGCAATCAGTGGCTGCTCAGTTATCAGGCAAGGTGCAGAGGAACATTCCCTGTGAAATCGAAAGGATCGTTAGGACAACTGCCTTGATAGTGGAGAGGGACTTCCAGTCTTGGTGGGTATTGGTCACTCACCATAAACCCTGTGACTGGTTTTAGTTGGACAGCCATTGTTAACGGTATAAAAATGCCTCAGTGGACCTAATACATCCTCAAAGTCCCTTAGGATTAAATCATGAGGGAACTGTATTGTACCTTCTGAAAACCAGGATGTGGGCATCGAGAAAACTGAAGGGGGAAAATGTGCAACCCATTAATCCTTAGAGTCCTGTACCCTGTGAAGGGACAACCAGGGATACATGTATGGTGAGGGCCAATTAGAACAGTGAACAAGACCACTTGTTTTGTGATAGGATCCACTTTCCTAACGTGTTCTATGGTGTCACCAGCTGTTCTGATTTTATCACCATATCATACAGGTCCGCAAACAGAAACACTTCACTTCGCGTACCAGGTACTTGGATCAAGTGTTGCGTCTGTCTAGAGACCACAGCGTGGTCCCATTATAAGGATAGATTTAGGTCGACCTCAATTCAACTTTGTGTGTTTGCAATTTTGTTAGAATCAAGGGATGTGCGTTTTCCTATCGTGCACCCTGTAATAGCACATATATATAACAGCTACTATCCACTGTGCAGAAATACTGCCGGTGCCCATAGGAATGAATTTACTTTAGTTGCTCTAATTGATGAAACATCACCAAATTGGGGGAAATCTTAAAAGAAATAGAGATAGCGGGAAAAAGACTTTAATTTACGATATCACATGGACACAGACACCACTCACAAGGGGTCTTGGAAAAGGGGGGCTGGAGGACATCGTCTATCATGGTTGGATGTGCTTTTGGGTGCTTCCGGCACAAACTGGTATACTGACACCTTAATCCACACCTATAGTTGTGGTGCTTATTTCAGTTAGCATAAGTTTTGGTGTATCTGTTGTAATATTTGTTGGAATGGAAGATGCTACGCCGAGTAGCAGCTTTAAACATCACTATCACACGGTTGTATGACTTAATCTGAGAGACATAGCTGTACGACTTGGATAGTGATGAAGACTCGGATTATGAGTAAAGGAATTTACTATTTTAAAGAAGAAGTGGGAAATGCGACACTAATTTTGAAGATATTGCTGGACTTAGCTGGGAAAAATAAGGCTTTGTTGAAATCAGTTAAAATTCGGGATGGTTACGAGTAGTGTCTGATGTTGATAAGGCTATCCCAGATCTAATAAACATCATTGCCTGTCGTTTATGTTTGTTGTAGCGGGCTTGTAACCGAAAAACAAGGGACTTGATCAACCTACACCCCAAAAAACACAAGAACAATTGCAGGACCTCTGACTCAGAAACAGTCCTGGGAACAAGAAATTCCAAGGAGTCATTTATCCGTATCCATCAAAAGGTTAAAAGTTTAGAACGGGAAGACTAGTTTAATTCATCCTTTGGGTGGACCACTTCCCCACATAAGATACCCGACTCATTTCAGAGAACAAAAACTACGCATGCTTAATAGCTTTTTTGTCAATTAGCATACGAAGCGGAGAAGAGGAGGTGACAAGGGTATGAATATGCATTTGTATTTTGTGTATTCAACATTCTTGTGGATAAAAGGCTTTGTAATTACCTGTGATCTTTGCAGTGCATATTGGAGAGCTATCCCACGCAGCTGCCCGGCCGTCAATAAACATACACTTTCTAACTTAACTGTTAGAGAGTCTTTTGTCTGTCACAGTTGGCTATCGATATTAGATCGATATTCATATTTTAATAAATCACATCTGCTACTGATATACAAGCTACCAGCACCGACCATCTACAGAAATTATAGACCAAGGCCCAAATTAAGACTGATAAGAAGAATTAATTAAAGCCACAGCCAAGAAACACACATGCTCTAAAAAGGCGGGACCAAGGAGTGGCCATGTAAAACAGTTCCTAGAAACATGGAAATAAGTTCTTTGAAAAGTTTGAATATGTATGTAGATCTGTGAATATGCAACAGTGAAGCACCTGGTTGTAGCCCAGATAATTTAACTGGTAGCTTCCTCAGGACACCCACCCTCAGCGACTTTTATGAGAGAGACCATGCTGATTCAGTCATACGGAAACAGAACTTTTAATAAGGAAAAAATAACAAATGAGGCAGTGTGCACAGTATAAGGAGCGTATTGAAAAAGCGCAGGGTCCAGGGTAACAGCGGTTTTTATGCACGTAGGAAAGAGTGGGGTTACGGCAGGGATCCAAGGGGACAATCCAATGGGGGAAGGCAATTAGGAATATGGAAAATATTGCGGCAGAAAATAACCAATAATAATAACGAGAACTGAGAACTTTCTAGCAACAATTTTCATATACCAAATGAGGCATTCAGCGGTGGGTCTTAGCTCACCCTAGCTGACAAGAGCTTTCCCATGGCTTAAAGCCAAGGTCTTCACCCTCCTCCGTGGAGCAGACCCCAACACAACAGGCTGGTGTATTTAAAGGGGTGTCTCGGACACAGCAGATGTGCTCTTGGCTGAATGCCATGCACCCGGCTGTAAGAAACCTTTGCTTTATTGTTTGTCTCTTATTATCTTTTATTAAACTCTTTAAATTTTACCAGGAAAGTGAACTGTGTTTTTCACACCCTAGTTCTGTTTGTTGCTAACACTATAGTTATTGTTATTTTATCTTGTTAGACACACTAGTAAAGAACTGTTATTCCTACCCTCACATCTTTGCCTGAGACCCCTCTAATTTCCGAATTATAACAATTCGGAGGGAGGAGGTTTTGTATTCACCAGTCCAAGAGAGGCTCCTGTTGGGTTTTTTTTATTTTCCCAGCAGACACACCTGTTTTCCAAGCAAAGACACATGCACTTCACCTCTGGCCCAGAGGTCCCTGGATATCTGAAGACAAACAGTGCACATTGCTGTCCTGAAGGGTTACTGTGATGGCGGAGGCCAGGTCCATGTCGGTGCTGCCTGCTGTCTGTGCTCACAAGGCTTTTGCAGTCATGAGTGCAGTGAGGCTTGATTTGCTATTCACTCGCAGCTTGATTTGCTATCCATAGGCAGCTGTCCTCCGCACTCTTCTGGCAGTTTCTCAGAGGGACCACTGATGTAGCTGGAAGCGGCCCCCCCTTCTTTATTAAATCTACACCAGCATTGTTTTACATAGGGCTGTCCTTTCTGGCAATGTTAGCATATGCCTGATTCCGCAGAACCTCTTTTTTTTCAGGGGCATTTACTCGATCTGGAACGAATGCTCACTGTAGCGAGAGCCTCTGAAAGCAAAGTCATATTATGACCGGCAGTGCCAATTCCCTGACAAGCCTTAAGCATTTCTACCACAGTGGGGTCTCGCTGGGGCCGTAAAACCTTTTGACAGTTGGTGTTTGTGTTTTCCACTGCTAAGTGCTTCAGTAACATTTCTCATGCGGTGGCATTGTCTATTTGTTTATCTAGGGTAGCTTTTAACTTATCTAGAAACTTAATAAAAGGTTCATCAGCTCCCTGTCTTATGTTAACAAATGAAGTTGTAGCGAGACCACTGTCTGGCACTTTACAAAAAGCCCACAGAACAAGCTCTTTTGACTGCCAAAGACCTTCTGCAGGCAGACGAGTCTGCATTGAGGTTGGCACACATTGGTCCTCCCCCATAAGAGCTTTGGCACTGATCAGTCACAGTAGTTGAATCTGTAGATTCAACTTTCCTGCCATGTTTTTTTCAAAATCTGTTTCAGTGTCTCTGCAATGGTCTTTTGTTTCTGGGATACACCACTCCCCATAGTTCTCGGCTGCTACCTTCCATCCTGTGGAAAGGTTGATGGGCGTGCCACAAACTTGGTTTCAGCTCCTGGGCTTCATTTTGGCCCCCCTGTAAAGTTCAGCCAAGTCACTGTCACCAGTGCAACCACTAGCTCCCTTTCAATCCCTGATGCAGGGCACCATTTGTGAATTTATTCAAAGAAATTAGTTGGTTTTATACACTTCTTCAAGGCACAGTATTTCCTTATATAGTAATTCTCACTAAGTGACCTATCCCACATTGCCACATCAGCAACAAGCTTTCTTAATGTCCTTCTATGGGGTGATCATGTGCTGTTCCCCCATCTGTCAGCTTCCAGCAGACTCATCTCTGCAGGGGTCTGCCGTGTGTCACCTCCTCCCCCCAAGGTCAGGTGGAGACAAGCCTCTCTGTGCCGCCATGGGCTTTTTTGTGCTGCCATGTGCTTCCGCAGGCGCGTCCCAAGTCCGGCAGCTCAACTCCATCCCATCTCTTCCCACAGAGACCTGCTATGGTTAAGGGTGCAACCCGTCGCAGGTCTTCCCAGATGGCCACGGGCTGGTGAGAGCTCACCAGGCACCATCAGAACTCTACCTGGTTCTCCCAACGGCTTCTTTGGGATTAGTCACATCATTGTACTGGTCCACCAATGAAGATATTGAAATCTACTCCTATAATTTACATTCAACCCTTTGGCTCCTACCTGCTCCAAAGATCTCAGGTGAACTCATCTGGTGCCAGTGCTGGCAGTTGGATGTTTGGAGAAGAGAGACTCCAGAAGTAGTGGCCTAGGGTCTCATCTTGGTTTCCAAACTTCCCTGTCTGACCAGTCAGGAGGCACTCTGGCTGTCACACTCACCACCAGAGACTAACTGTTGGGACCAAAGCCCCTTGCAGTGGGCAGCTCCAGTGAGCCAACGTGTGCACTATGACTCCCTACACACCCCACTCACACACAGTCTGACACATTTTCCTTACCGGCTTGACCCCAGGTTTCCCATAGCAGATTCTCAGACCTCTGGTTCCTTTAAGTAATTTTATCATAGTGCAGCAACAGAATAACAGCTTGAACTGGTGCATCCAGGGAGTCTGAGGATGGACCCCGAACAAAGGACTACCTGGGCTTTTTACTCTCATAATCTATGCATGAGACAGGCAGGGTTCTTCCAGCTGAGTTCTCATCTCCTGCTGTGTCTCTCAGTGTCCTGTAACCTGGCTAGTGGCACAGGTCCCTGCGTCCTTTGTTATGCAAAGGGTTGGTGCCAGCCTCTTGCCTTGGGGTCCCACCACCCAGATCAAAGTGCAGCTGCACACTGAGCTGCCTGCACTAAATTTATTCTTCAACACCATGTAAATCATTCCAAATTGCTCCTATTTTGATCCTTCTCTATATTCTTTAATCTGCGTAGTAATAGAGTGAACTTTGTAAATCACATTTTCACAAATTCATATTAAACTCTGCTTTTGCCACTACCTTTGATGGTGTTTCTTTAAGGGGATAAACCACTTATTCACAACAGGTCCTTAGCACAAGAAAGATATGGACCTGTTAGAGTGGATCCAGATGAGGGCCACAAAGATTGTCAGAGGGCTGGAGCACCTCTCCTAAAAAGACAGGCTGAGACAATTGTGTTTTATCAGCATGGAGAAGAGAAAGCTCTGGGGAGACCTCATTGCAATATTCCAGTACCTTAAAAGGGCTTGTAAAAAGGAGAGAGGGACATTTTAACACAGGCAGATAGTGACAGGATAAGGGGCAATGACGTAAACTGAAAGAGGGCAGGTTTAGATTAGATATTAGGAAGAAATTCTTTACTCAGAGGGTGGTGAAGCTGTAGAAGGGCATCTCACCCCCAACAAGTTGCTTGTTAACTGGTCAGATAACTCAAACAGGACAAGCTATCTTGTAGTGAGTTATTTTGGTTCCATGGGGTTAACGTTAGTCTGGCAGCTCCCAACTGCCAGTAAACATCTTACTGTTGAAGTGAAATCTGGAAAGATAAATTGGATTTCTGACTGACAGACAACTCACTTTACAAACTATAAAAGCCACACAAAACTTTCACAAAGCAGAAATCTTCTACACATTCCCTGGAAATGTGTGGGGTTTCTCCCCAAAGCAGGGACACCTGCTTTACCGCTGTTCCCCCAGAGATTAAGTGAAAGGAATCTGTGCACATTACAATCATTTATGTGGTAAGTTACATTTGACTCCTAATCTATACTATTTCTTTTGCTAGCTTTAATATAGCTACTTTGATATTGTGCGCTGTTTACGTAATCTACTAGTTCTTTTAGTTTTATACTGTGTAGTAACTCTGATTATGGTCTTTTGTCTTTTATCTCCTTTCTGTTTAATAAATAATTCATTTTTATAAATAGACTTGATCTGCCATCCTTAGATCTTGCAGGCCAGAGTGATTTCTTAAATTTAAGCTGTTGCCGAAAATCTGAGGCTAAGGCAGGTCTTGTCTGAATCTCCCACTCATCCCATGACAAAGGCACTAGCACAGTTTGCCCAGAGAAGCTGTGGATGCCCCATCCCTGGAAGTATTCAAGGCTAGGTTGAATTGGACCCTGAGCAACCTGATCTAGTGAGTGACATCCCTGCCTATGGCAGGGCAGTTGAAACTAGATGATCTTTAAGGTCCTTTCCAATCTAAACCATCCTTCCCCCACTGCATGCCTTTCTGCTGATGGTCTTCTATGTTTGATAACCCCTAATGGCTTGAGAAGACTTTTCCAACTGACATGTACCTTTCCATGTTTTGAGTGGTTTTTTCCACAGCCAGAGAGATTACCTGTGCTCACAGCCTGATAGAAATGAATGAAATTAAGCTGTGAGTTGTCCATCTATAAGTCACCTATTTCTGGGAGATTTTGACAGTAAAACAGGTAACTGTAGACAGCAACACCTATCAGGAACCAAGAATCTGAAAGCTGCAGAGAAGTTTCCATGTGTCTAGAAGTCCTGGATATGTCAAAAACTCGGTCATCCTATCTAAAGGAGCAGTCCAATGGACCATGCTGGGACTTCCTGAGGCTACAAAGCAATTGGCTGCAAAGACTCTTATCATCTAAAGAACTCCAGAAAGTAAAGAAGGCAAGAAGCCTGCATTACTCTTTCCAAGCAGTGAAAATACAATATCCAACTGAATAGTGTTTTGTTTGGTTTTTTTAAAAAAGACATTGGCAAATCCCTTGATGATGATAAAACACTCCAATTAATTTTGTTCTATTGTGAATACCCACACCCACATATTACACTAGGCTTCAAGAATTTGGAAGAGATGGGAAAAGTCCTACTCTTCTAGGGATCATTTAATATTGTGTATAAGGCCTGGGTAAGATGCAAAATATTACAATCAAACTATGTTGATGCCAAGTTATGGTAAAAATTTTGAACTTGACAGCTACTAGAGCACACAGCTTGTTTCTGCACAGGAAAATTCTTCTCCCTATATGAATCTATAAAAAGGTTGTTAAAGCAAGAATATAAAAAAACAGTACTAATAAAATGAAGTTCAGTAGAAGAGCACAATAAGAGTAAATAAAAGTAAATGAGCATAACTCAAAGTGGAGAAAAAAAGAATTTTTAAACAGCCTGAGTTGGAAAATTTATTGAAGACACCACATTGATAAAATTGGCATTTTTAACATGTTGATATGGTTTGTATCAGTGGGATATTGCACTTGGGCTGTAATGAGAACATAAAGAATAAAGTTGGTAGATGGGGTGGGAGTGACACCTCAGATAAAATCCACTACTTGGTTCTAAGTTGTTTGTTTAGTGATTCAGGGTATTAACTGCACACATATCAGTGATCTGATTGAACTTAAAAGTGGTTTTTGACCAAGATAGGGTTTAAGTCATGGAGTAGAACTGGAAAATAAGAGATTTTGCTTAAATCACAACAAAAAATTAAGTTACAGGTTATTCAGAAAAAGAAGCTGAGGGTTTCAGCTATGAATAGAAAAATTGCCTCCAAAATCTTAGACTGTAATTTTTAAAGGCATTGCCATAAATATATATCTTGGGTTTGAGTCAAATTTCAAGAGAAAACGTCCTGTAATGAGTGTTTCCTCTAAGGAGAAAGGACTTCAACAACTCCCTTTCCTTCTGCCAATGAGAGAAATGGATACTAGGAGGTAAAAGTGAAAGAAACCATCAAAACTCTTTATTAACAAAAAAGAAATTGAATAGATGCTAGATGTTGAAATTGTGGAACCTTACACACCCCACTCCCCCACCAGAAAGTCAGTAACAGTCTTCTCTTGCCTACAGGCACTTTCCCCTTTGATGTAGTCATTGGTCACAACAGGCAGAGGCGCTGGTGAATCCCCAGCTGGGCAGGGCAGGTGCGATGATTCTCTCACGGCTGAAGGGGGCACTGTGGCACGAGTCCAGCCCTCTCTCTCGTGGACAGTGGTAGATGTAGCCAGCAGAAAGGGATGGAGAATGGGGTTCTCTTACAACTCACAGGGGCAGCTGATCCTGGTGCCCCCTCTGGATAGTCAAAGGGGCTGTAGCAGGAAACTTTGTAAGCAGGAAGTTGGAACAGCAGGGCAGGCTGCCCCAGGGCAGCAAGCAAGAGGCAGCAGAAACTCTGCAGCTGCAGCTGGACCATGGTACCTCCCAGCAGGCAGGGATGAAACAGCTTCTTGCCTTTTTCCAAACTTGGAAATGAAACTCGAGATTGTGGATGTTGTATTCCCTTTAGGAATGTCTTTCCCCCAAAACCCCTCCCC
>JAGMWU010000027.1:4520283-4556814 GCA_018697195.1 Certhia americana | reverse complement strand
CTGGGCTGGCAGCTTGTGGGGGGGTTAAAGGGACAGGAGAATCTACATGTGGGGCTGACAATTCTGTGTCTTTGAAACTCCATACCTGAAGGCCTGTCAAGAGCCTTTCTTTCCTAGGGAAAGCTTCTCACTTGCCCAAGGAAAACTGTGTAAACATATTATCTAAACAATATCTTTCCTCAAAACAACAGGTGGTGTTTTTTCATTCTTGTTTTCCATACCATAGAATATATTGTTTCTTTTACTTAACCAATGGTAATAGGGAAGGTGGTGTTCCCATTCACCAATCACTTTTTACTTAGCGAAGTACCTTATATAAGGTATTCCATTTGGTTAATAAATATTCCTCTTTTCAGCCTTCTGATGAACTTATTTGGAGTCTGATGTTTCTGTTCATAAATACCTGTAACACGAGATAATTTTAGTAAGGAGGCAATATAAAAGTGGATCTTTATTTGGAGGCCTCCAGGGCAGTTATGGAGAAGGTCCACTAAAGTCCACCCACATCGGGTGAATACAGTTTTTATACATTTAGCAAATTATCATAATTGACCAAAAAGCACCAATTAGGAGGACAAGTGGTGATAGAATTCCCCTCCAGGTCAAGGCCCTTATCTGGAGGCCCCTCCTTGGTACTACTTGTACTTTGCCCATGAAATGTATCTCAAAGACTTGTTCTCAACCTTGGTAGCCAGGAAGAACCAAGACAGGATAGGGGCCTTGTACTCCCTGGGGCTTGGAGTTCTGGAATTTGTTTTGTCTTTCAGCTTGGGGAAAGGCCATGGAAAATTACTGGGAAAACTAGTCACTAATACAACAGGGCTACAGAACTACAAATATACGTGCGAAGAATACAGAGAACATGTAAAAGAAAAAAAAGGACAAAAACCCAAACGGCATCAGCTACAGTGTAACAAAAAACCCCAGAGCAGCTATAGAGGTACAGCAGGGGCTGTGCAGAGGGTGGGGGGGCAGTCCCCCCATCGGGAAAATGAGGATGTTCCTGGGTCCTGGTGATGCCTTCTGGAGGCTAACTTGGAACAGAGACTAAACAGAGCAAAAGGATAAAGTAGAGATTTATTAAAAGGCCTCAATGGGTATACTTGAGCCACACAAGAGTCTAGCTGGACCACACTCAAGATGCACTCCAAAATGGTCACAAAATGAACAACCAATCATGAGGTCTCACACTTTTATTAGTTCTGGTCCATTAGCATATTAGAGTCAGTTGTCCAACCATAGCTTCAGGTTATGAAGCTTAATCCTTCTTGTTTTTTCTTCTCACTTCACTGTTGTTTTTGTTCTTGGGCCTGAAAGTTGCCCTTGGCATCATGCTAGAGAAGGAATTGTTTTGTCTATCTACTCTGTGAAGAGAGCTTAGTAGCACTTAATATGAAACCTAAAACTACCCACTAAAACTGCACAGAATCTAAAAAATATAAAAGCTAAAATTTAAAGCATCACTGGCATGGCGCGCACTGGCTCTGGACTCACCAACAACAAAGCAGCAAAAGAAGCCCAGCCAGCAAGATCAGTCACAGTGCTGAAACAAAAATAAACAACAAAAAGAAGCAGTCCAAGCCGACAGAAACAGCAAGATCCTTGATCAGAGATACCAGCCACTTGTGTCCAGTTGAAGAGCAAGGGCTCCCTCTCATCCAGCACCCAACTCCCTCCAGAAACCCCTGCTTGGCTCCCATTCATCATGACAGCCCGAGAGCCAGGGAAGATGGGTGGTGGGGTGGAGACAACAACAATCCCAGGCACAAACAAAAGAAAACAGATCAAAAACCAAAAAAAATGTTGCTGTCGGGACGGACGCAGCACACACAGAGCGACCCGTGACAGACTCCAAGAAGGCCTTTTTTATTGTGCTCACACATCCTTTTTATACATTTCTCACCCAAGCATTCTCTGCATTCATTGGATACAATAAAACAGCCCTATGTGTTCATTGGCACAATTACTGTTTTGGGAAAGCATTGACAAGAATGCTCAATCATAGATAAACATCCTATTTTTCTACCCGCAGGTGTTCCTTTTTTTTCTCTGTATCCTCACTTTCCATGTCAACTGTTGTATTGTATTACATTATCTATTTGCACTGGGTGTTGGTTAGATTGCACTGAATTATTATTTTGCACTAAGAGATTTGTATCACATTTGGTTTGCTCTATCACCCTCCAAGGCCCTGTGGTGTTTTGGTTTCCCCCGGGTTGACTCCTCCCTTCGCCCCTCCGATCATTGTTTTCCATTGGCTCCACCTCTTTCCTCCGCCCCTTCTCCCCCGGGCCTTTGAAAAAGCCCTGTTCCACTTGGCTTTTCCTCTTTCTCCTCACTCTGCCCGGACAATAAAATCTGTGGGACCTTTCATCCTGGGAAGAAAGGGCACCTCTCGTCTTTTACTTTTGTCCTTGTCCGTGTTCACCGAGGTTTAGAGCTAGCCAAATAGTCTCCCTGAAAAGACGAACACCCTCAGCTGTCACCCATCGTGAGGCCTCCCACTCAAGGTCTGAGACCCCACGCAGCAGCTGGAAAGCCACGTGTGGATTTTACAAGCTTTTTGGACAGCCAGCTACCTCAGAGTTCCCCTTCTACATTTGTACAGGGGCACTCATGAGGGTGGAATAGGTAAACCCCTCCTTGATCCAGATGGGTCTATTCTGGACAAAGGACTTCTTTTGCAACCGATATAGCCAGCCGGAGTCCCAGGAGGGGTAAGTCCCCCCACAGGATCAGTGGGGACCACAAAGGGACCCCTGGTTGTTGTGGGGTTTCTGGAGCACAGAAGCCTCTGGCGTTAAGGAAGGATGCAGACCATGTGGTTTTCACCTCCTGTCTCAGGCTTGGGGAGAGGAAAAACTGCAGAGTCTTCCCTAGAGTTGGCTGTGGACATTTTATACTTTGTTGCAAAGAAGGTAGATTCAGTTGTGCAGTTTGCAGTTATGGGCTCAAGGCTTTCTGTGCAACAGAGAGGCATTTATAATGAAGTCCAGAATCTTTTAGCTAGTGGAAGCGTTAAAGTTTCCAAAAGAAAATTATCTAGGTTTGTTCATTGGTTGTGCTTTAATTTCCCACAGTTTACCCAGCAAAATGTAAACTTTGTCTCTGCCTGGGACAAAACTGGAAACAAATTAACATCGAGGGTGGAACAGGGAGATAAAACAGTTTCCAAATTTCTCCTGGTGTTCCTCTTAATTCAAAAGGAATTGATTAAAAGGGAAATGAAGGAACAGCCACAGCAAACCCCCATCCTGAGTTGCCCCCTACCCCTCCTCCCAAACCCTCTGCCCCTGAGCTGAGAGGGACACAGGAGGAAAACCAAGAGACACAAGGTTCCTGGCACAGCCACTGTTTCCCTGGCCTCCCGCCTCCTGCTCAGGACCCTGGCTCTGCCAGCAATGTGCAGGCTGACAGAGAACCTTCCCTGCACCCCTCTAACCTAGTCATTTCACCTCCAAGTTTCAAATTTGACCATGTGGGTGATTTTCAAGATGGCGCCAGCCACATGGCTAGCGCTCCTTCTTACGCTGCTTCTTCCCACAATGCCTTTGTCCCACCTGTCCCCTTCTGCAATCCTTTCCGGTCCCACAACCCTTTCCTTCCCTCGGACACCTCCTCCCTGCCCCCCACATGCTCCCGCCCTGCGTGATGTCATCCTGTAACCCTACCTCCAGATTTTGCAATCCCAATCCCCACAGGGGTAGGGTTGGGGTCAGGGGTGGGGCCCTTCCTGGTTCTCATGGGGGTGAGGCCTGGGCAAGGGGTGGGGCCAGGGGAGGGGGTGGTACCCTTCCTGGTTCACAAGAGGGATGGGGTGGGGCCTGGGAAGGGGGTGGTGCCCTTCCTGGTTCCCACGGGGGAGGGGGTGCCCCCCCCGCCCGGTTCTCACAGAGGTAAAGCTGAAAGGGGAAGCCCTGGGGTTCAAAACCAAGGGGAAGAAGCCTTATTTACAGCAGCTCCTGTCTCATATACTGGTAAGGGAAATGTAATTAGAGGCTATCAACATTTCTCCTACTAAAGCAAAAAAGAATTATGCAAAGCCCAAAAAGAATTTGGCAGAGACAGTGAAATTTTTAAAAGCATGATGAGAGCCACTCTAACATCCCTGGAATTTGTTTCAGCTCAACTCTGAGATCTCTTCCGGTGTCTCCTTACCCTCAGTTAGATCTGAGGGAGAGAACCTGGAAGAGATCCCTGGAGGGACTCCTGGTGGAGCTTAAGCAAAGCACCCAAAGTGCAAAAGATATAGAGGGGAATGATATCACCCAAGAACATTTATGTGGTGAAGGGAAGTAAGCTAACCCAGATGATCAGGCTTGGGTACTACAAAAATTCTTTTTAGATAAAATCAGTGTAGCAGCAGAAAAGAGTTTTAACCAGTTACCAACAGTTGAAGCAAGGGGTAGTTATATTAACATTAAGCAGCATGCTTCAGAAAGTGTCTTGCAGTTTGTTGACCATCTTTGTGCATAAATAGAGACAAGTAGAGGACTCAGTGGCACAGGCAGAGTTAATTAGGGAGATGGCACAGAGAAATGACAATGAAGCCTGTCGCCAAGTAATACAGGGACTACTTCTTGATCCTTCACCTGCACTGGCACAGATGATAGTGATGTGCTCCAGAAAAGCAGAGCTGCTCTGTACACAAGAAACAAAGCTAAGATCAGCAAACCCAAAGACTGTAGCAGCTGTGTCACCAAGAGTGAAGAGGCAATAAATGTCCCCAGAACAGCTTAAACACATGTCATGGTTTCAGCTTGAAACTGAGCGTAAACAATTTTATGTCTTAGTTTTGGTTTGCCAATTTGAAATTTCCCAATCAAGAGCAAAGCAGGCTTAAACTTAAAAGGAATAAAACTTTATTAACTAACACTAAGAGGAAAAAAACAGAAATTAGAATGAAACCTTCAAAACACTTCTCCTCCCTCCACCAACGATTCACTTTCTTACTCCAATATAAAAAGACAAAACTTGAGATTCTCAGTCAGTTATCACTCTTAAAATTATAATTTCTCAATTCATCAAGGAGAAAGGAGTCTCTCTGAATACCATAGAGATTTTTCACAAGATACCAGTTCTCTTGCTTTCGCACTCCACAATTGGCCTGCTCGGGGAAAGAAATGTTGCCATTGTGAAGTCCCTCCCATGAAACAGCCTTCCACAGCAGCTCATGGGCCATACCAGTTTATTAGGGTACAGTTTAAGGATGCCTCTTCTAGTATAAAACAAAAGTTCTCTTCATCTCAAGAAACAGAGGTCATCTTCTCTCAATGGGCAGGGCATCATCTCTCACTTTCTCGGTCTTCCTCTGTTCAATTTTCTCTAGTAGCTCACAACTATGACTAGAACCTTGCATCCCCCTAAAAAAACACTCCATAAGTTACAGGGTATTTAGTCCATTCTCTATGGCCTCACAAGAGAAGTCCAACCTGACCAGGCCACTCCTTCAAACTTCCTTGCCATTTAAGATTTTCTTCTCCCTTCCTCTGACATTAAGTCTCATGCGGTGTCTTTTTATATTTCATCTCGTCTCCTCTTTTTCTCTGGGTAAGATTCATGCTTTGGAAGTTTCATCTGGTTGGGAAAAAAGTGAGCACAGGCCGCAGCCAGGACAAGGCAGTCACATGATGCATTGCAGTGGTGCTGGAGCTGGGCCAGGATCTCATGGCCTGCTGCTGCCTTCAAATCCAGCTGTACTGAGAGAGGGAGGCTAGGATCTTTTTTCCAGCCCAGTCAGACTTCAGATGTCTCACACCAGGGCTGATCACTTCTGTTTTCTTTGCCCGGCAGATGCTCGGCCTGGCTCAGCTCCCAGTTTGCTGCGTGGGCCATCCTGGATTAGCAGATCTCAGCAGCCAGGACTGGCCTGAGCCTTCCTCCCCCCCCTCACTGCCTCTCCTTCCCCTTTGCTTGCCAGGGGTGCCAGGGGAGGGCAGGGGGAACCCCGACCCGGCCCGGCCATGGGAAACAGCTGGGCCAAGGTTCTCAACTCACCCCACCAGAAACTAGAAGAGAGCTATTTCCGGACTCTCACCTCAAAATGCGTAGTCACTAGAGGTGTGTCCAACCTTTTCATTGGTTTAATCAGGTGTCAATATTACAAAATCGTCCAGTCAGAGCTAAATCATGACAACACATCATCTGCTTCCACTGTAAGAAGCCAGGACTCTTTGCCAGTGACTGCCCTCAAAGCCAGCAGCAGAAGAAGAAAAATCAGAACAATGGACCTACCAACAAACAGAAAAACTAGGATGGGAGCACGAGCTCATGCCATGCCACGATATAAATTTAGAGAGCTCCACAATAAAGAAAACCTCCCTGAAAAGAGAAAAGGGGAAGGAAGGGAGGAGGGGTGCGGGACAACAAAAGGAATATATACTTAACAAAAGCTGGCAGCCTCACAAGCGTTTCCAGCTTGTGACCACCAAAGCCTTTCTTTTCAGGTCTACCTATTGGAAAGTCATTGAAGTGGACCTGCTGCCGGAGGACTCACAGGACTTGATGATAGATCACACAGGACTGGACAGTGAGTTTTGTTATTGGGGACACTGCACACACACCTGTGGAGATTGAGGTGGTTCCCGTGACCATCAAGGGAGACATACCTAACCTTATTCTCCTAGTGCATTGCCGTCAGCCACCCTTCTATTTGGCCCAGGGGCAAATCATCACCCAGGCCATACCCATTCCAGCGGAAATCCCAGTAGATGACAATGCACTTGATGTCTACTGGGCTGAAGTGGTTGGCAAGGACAAACCCATGATGGGATGCAACCTAACCCGTGGAGCAGACCATCTCCACGTAAAAGAGTTGCTAGACACAGGGGCAGATGTGACAATAATACCCGAAAGGGTGTGGCCGTCACATTGGGATTTGCAACCCGTGGCTGGCAAAATCCAAGGTATGGGAGGAGTCACATAGGCAAAAATCTCAAAAAGCATCATACAAATTGAAGGGCTGAACAGGAAATTGGCCAGTGTCTGTCCATTTGTCACCAACTACAAAGCTCCCTCATGGTGGAGAGACACCATGTCCCAGTAGGGGGTTCAAATTAATTATCCCCAAGACACCCCAGGATTTCTGGAGGTGGCCACTGTGGAGCGCCCTACGCACAAGTTAACATGGCTGGATTATACCAGTTTGTTGGTCTGATACCCCAGTCTGGGTAAATCAGTGGCTGCTCAGCAAGAAAAAGCTTAAGGCGCTCGAGGAGCTCATAGAGGAGCAATTGGCCAAAGGCCACATAGAAGAGACAATCAGCCCTTGGAATTCCCCAGTCTTTGTGATAAAAAAACCAGGGAAGAAGAAGTGGTGGCTCCTCCATGACCTCTGGGAAATAAACAAAGTAATTGAGAACACAGGGTCACTTCAACCAGGGATGCCTTCCCCAACAATGCTTCCCCAAAACTGGCAATTGGCTGTCCTGGACATCAAGGACTGTTTCTTCCAAATTCCCTTACACCCAGAAGATGTCCCACGGTTTGCCTTCTCGGTTCCTACCATTAATCAAGAAGCCCCAATGAAACGCTACCACTGGAAAGTATTGCCTCAAGGCATGAAATGCAGTCCTTACATCTGCCAGCGGTACGTGGCTTCATTGCTGTTCCTGGTTCATGCCCAAAAAACCACTACATGGATGACGTGTTTGTGTGTGTCCCCGATGACACTACACTCCAACACACACTTGACCTAGTGGTTAAAGTTTTAACCTCTGCTGGATTCCAACTGCAGGAAGACAAAGTTCAAAGGGTGCCACTTTGGAAGCACCTGGGCTTGGAGATCACTGCACGGACCATTGTTCCGCAGAAATTGGAAATTGATAGTGATCCCTAAACCCTAGCAGATCTCCACTCCCTGTGTGGATCCTTGAACTGGGTCAGGTCCTGGCTAGGTCTCACCAATGAAGACCTAGATCCCCTCATCAATTTATTGAAGAGGGAGAGAGAGCTAGTTTCTCCCAGGAAACTGACCCCAGAGGCAAAAGACGCAATCCAAAAAGCACAGAAGGCTTTGACCCAGAGGCAGGCTCACCATTATCAGCCCAAGCTGCCTTTCAAATTCATTGTCCTGGGAAAGCTACCACACTTAATTTTCCAATGGATCGAAGGGCAGAAAGATCCACTCTTAATCATAGAATGGGTCTTCCTTTCCCAACAGTGATCCAAAACCATCGCACAGCCACAAGAGCTGATAGCTCAGCTGATCCAGAAAGCCAGGATGAGACTGCGTGAGCTGGCTGGTTGTGACTTTATATGCATTTACCTCCCAGTAAAACTTACTAAGAAGGGAAAGAACTCTCCTGAGAAGTTGGCCAAAGAGATGTTTGAGCACCTGCTCCAAAACAATTCCAACCTCCAACTATCTCTGGACAGCTACAGTGGACAAATATCAGTCCATGCCCCATCACACAAGTTGTTTAATGAGGAATTCTACCTCATTCCTCCTGAGAAAAGGAGTCATAGGCCTCTCAAGGCTCTCACAGTGTTCACTGATGCATCTGGGGCTTCCCACAAGTTGGTGATGACTTGGAGAAATCCCCAGACTCAGCATTGGGAAGCTGATGTTGAGTTTGTGGAGGGGTCACCCCAGGTCTCTAAACTAGCCGCAGTAGTGAGACCCTTTGAGAAGTTCTCAGAGCCAATTAATTTGGTCACCAACTCAGCCTATGTGGAGTGAGTAGTGTCCAGGGCAGAGCAGGCAGTTCTCAAAGACATTGAGAACGAACATCTCTTCAGGTTACTCTCAAAACTAATTTATTTAGTCTCATATCGAGAGCATCCATTTTATGCAATGCATGTGAGGTCACAAACCGATTTGCCAGGCGAAATCACAGAAGGGAATTGCAAAGCTGATTCCCTTGCCACCCCAGCAGAAATGGCACACCTGGATGTCTTCCAACAAGCAAAGCTAAGTCACCAGCAATACCATCAGAATGTGCCAGATCTAATCCATCAGTTCCAGCTGGCACTGAGTCAAGCTCGAACCATTGTGGCTACCTGTCCCAGTTGCCAGCTCCAGGCCATGCCATCGCTGGGTATCGGGGTTAATCCCCTTAGGCCTTGGGAGCTGCGAAGTGTGGCAAAAAGACATTATGCACATTCCCAGTTTCGGTCGCCTCAAATATGTGCATGTAAGCAGTGACACATATTCAGGTGCGGTTTATGCCTCTGCCCACACAGGAGAAAAGCTGTGCATGCCAAACAACACCCGGTGCAAGCCTTTTCAGTGCTGGGGATCCCTAGAGAAATCAAAACTGACAACTGCCCAGTGTATAAGGCCAAGGAGTCCCTAGAGTTTGTCCAGCAGTGGGGAGTGGAGCATAAAAAAGGCATCCCCCACTCCCCCACAGGCCAAGCTGTAATTGAGCATGCCCACCAGACACTCAAACAAGTCCTGGCTAGGCAGAGAAGCTCAACAGTGTGGATGTCACCACAGCAAAAGCTCTGCAAAGCCATGTTCATGATTAATTTCATGAACTGTTCATTTGAGAATATGAGTCGGTCATTTCCACAGCAATAATCAGTTTAAGTTATTGCAGCGTCCACCAGTCCTAATCAAGGACCCATAAACTTAGGAAACGAAAGGCCCTTTTGAACTTGTTACCTGTGGGCGTGGCTAGGTGTGCGTATCCACCCCCGCAGGCCCACGGTGGATACCCCAAAAGTGGGTAAAATCTTTTGTTCCCCAAAACCCAGCACCAGCAGGAGGGGATGACAAACAAGTAACTGTCGCTTCGAAGAGAAGACGTCACCGGAAAAAGGAGAGAATACCTTCTGAAACAATCTGGTTGCATTCCAGCAGACCCCTGACTTTTAATATGCTAAAAATGTTTGTTTTCTTTTTAGAAATAACCTACCTCCCATTCAGCCTCATGATGATCTCTGTTCAAGTTGTCATCCTGTTCACGATAAGCAGTCTGGCAGCTGTGTGGATTGTCCCTCAACCACGCCAGAACATCTGGGTCACCCTGGCACAGACTTTTCAACAAGAAAATATATGCCTGTCCACTGCAGCAGCAAGAGACCCTATGTCTACCTTCCTGGTAGAGATCTTATTGCAAGCTGGAGAATATCCAGCCAGTTTTGACATGCCCATGCCTGACCCAGGTCCCAAATCATACTACATCCAACAACACGAAACCCATCAGCGACGGGTTGTCATGATTAAGAACCCCATAGAAGAGTGGCTACCAAATTTGCCCAAAGCAGCTCAGGAACCCCAAGAATTAGAGCTGTTAGTTTCCTCCCCAGCACCATACTGCATTCACTTTATCTTAACCCCATTATCCAACACTGAAGCCTTCTACCACATACTGCAATATCGAGTTCACTGCCAAAAAGTGGTGTGATATTCTAAGCCATGTTATAGCAGACAATCCATACCATTCACATCACAAAGAAGCTCCCTAAGGGTCTGTTTTTAATTTGTGGAGACTGGGCATGGGTAGGAATCTCATCTTGGCATTTAGGAGGGTGGTGTACCATCAGGTGGCTGTCCCTATTGACATGCAACCAAACCTTAATTGGTGAATGGATCTGAAAAAACAATTCAGCCAACAGAATTCAAAAGAGAAATGCTGACAATTTGGACCCAAATTTCAATTCAGAAAATTTTCATTGGTCCAAATCAAAGAGTTGCTGCATCCCTGTTCCTTCCACGGGTCACAGCAGCCAAAGCTCTAGGTGAATTGGGCCAGCTAGAGTGCTGGGTAGTCAAACAGGCAAACTTAACATCCACCGCCATCAGCTCCCTCCTAGAAGATGAGGACATTACCAGGCAGGCCACACTCCAAAATCATGCAGCCATAGACTTCCTCCTGCTGCTGCATGGACATGAGTGCCAGGAATTTTCAGGATTTTTGCTTGAATTTAACCTCGAAAGCACCCAATGTCCACACAGCTCTCTGAGAAATGAAAAGCAGAATAGGACATGTGAAGCAGGAATCTGAAGACTGGCTTAATGGACTGTTCAAGGACTGGGGACTCTTCAAGTGGTGAACTTCAATAGTTAAAACAGTTCTGTTGTTTATTGTTGTCCTTCTCCTAATTGTGTTAGCGTTCAGAGTTTTACTCTGCTTAATTTTAAAAGCCATCCACAATTTAATCCCTGCTACCTCACAAGTCAACCACACAAAGTTTGTGGACCAACAGCAACCAAACTGGCCCGCAAATCATAAGTGGTGGACAAACTCATATTCTGAATTAGAATAAGCCCGACACCTTTCTTTAACTTTATTTTAACAAAAAAAGGAGGAGGTGTTTTGTTGTACTACATTATCTATTTGCACTGGGTGTTAGATTGCACTGAATTATTGTTTTGCACTAAGGGATTTGTATCACATTTGGTTTGCTCTATCACCCTCCAAGGCCCTGTGGTGTTTTGATTTCCCCTGGGTTGACTCCCCCCTTCGCCCCTCTGATCATTGTTTTCCATTGGCTCCACCTCTTTCCTCCGCCCCTTCTCCCCCGGGCCTTTGAAAAAGCCCTGTTCCACTTGGCTTTTCCTCTTTCTCCTCACTCTGCCCGGACAATAAAATCTGTGGGACCTTTCATCCCGTGAAGAAAGGGCACCTCTCGTCTTTTACTTTTGTCCTTGTCAGTGTTTGACGGGGTTTAGAGCTAGCCAAATAGTCTCCCCAAAAAGATGAACACCCTCATTTAATGACCTTGTCTTCTTCCCTTCTTGTTAACTCCTCTGTCTGGCTCACAGACCAACTGTGAGCTCTCTCTACAGTTCCCTCTTTTTGTATTTGAGTGACAAACACAGCTGACAAGGATTTTTGCAAGGGCCTTTACAAGAATCCTAGCAGACAGGGGAAACACAGAACAATAATTACAACCACTAAAAAAATTAGAAGTTCAGTTCTTACCAATGCTTTCAACCATCCAGTGATTTCCCTCCCTGAAAAGAAACCATTCAACCACCCCCATCCTTCACCCACCCACAAGTGATCTAGAATGCTCCTGTGAATTGACTCATTGCAATCTGATAAATTCACAAACATAATGTGTCCTGATGTATGGCCTTATCCAGTGTCACCCACACACTCTGTTTTGGCTGTGGGACCATCCATCCTGTCCCTTCCTGTGTGCTCTACGTAAGGCTTAATACAGCAAGCAGGGACCCAACAAGAGCCATTATCTGTCAGAACACAAGCATATCCCCTTTCCCAAGTTATCAGTTCCGCTGGACCAGTCCACATTCCAATAAGTAAATCCTTAACATCAGTTTGCCTTTCCTGTAAGGAGAGCAGACCTCTGGGATTGTGTTGGGGGTTGGGTTATTTTCTTATAGAATTTTTTCCCAGAAGTTGCTAAGAAGCTAATGGCTGGGTGCTTCTCGGTATTCATGGGTGCTTGGGACCAAACAAAAGAAGCAGCAAGGGCAGAGACAGAGAGGCACCATCTTCACTTCGCTCTGGGCAGTTTTCTGCTCTCGGGAAAGCAGGAAAGCTGCCAGGGGTCTGCTCGTCTCAGTGCGGCAGAGAGCTCTCACCATCCTTCACCTGGAACTCCATCGGACCACCATCTCTTCGTGTGTCCCCCGGGATTTTGGGAACTCATTTCCTCCCTGCCCTGCACCCACGGTTTCTTCAGTTTGGCTCGAGGTCTCCCCACGCTGTGTTTTCTGCAGCCCCTGCCAGCCGGGACACTTTCCAACAGCTCCAACCACTGTAAACCCTCGGATACATCTCATCCTCCCAGGGCTGCTGCTAGCTCTATTAGCTTGTGACGGTACTGAGGGGGGGTGGGGGGTTACCAGAGGAAAAACTGTAACTGGGTTGTTGTTTTTTCCCTTTTTCTTCTCTAGTTCTGTTTGTTGTCAATATTGTAGTTATTATTGTTAATTTACCTTGTTAGACTAACTAGTAAAGAACTGTTATTCCTACCCTCATTATCGTTGCCTGAGACCTCCCCTTCAATTTTGGAATTATAACAAACCCCAAGGGAAGTTTCCATTTTTTTTTTTTTTTTTGGTTCCTAGCAGACACCCCTGTCTTTCCAAACCAAGACAGATTGGTACCATAATATTGAAGGATGTGAGTCGTGACAGTTGGGACAAGAGGCAAGAATTGACTTTGCTTCACTATGTGACAATTGCTGCAGTAATGTCTGAACACCTTGATGAAAAAATTGATGAAACAAAACAGCCTGTTGTAACACATTAGGAACAGTTCTGACTGTTACAGCAGCCACAAGGGAATCCACATAGACATTGCCTTCAGCAAAAAATCCAGGTAACAATGTATGGCTACAAATCCAAACCCTGCTTGAGTAAAAGGCCATGACTGAGTCCAATGAAGTTGTGAAATTATAGTTACATCTTCTCCTGTGTCAATCAAACCTTTTGTTGTTATGGTTTCTGGATAATATTCCTTGGCCATAATGATGCACTCCTTTTCTGGGTGTTGATCTGTTGCTTCTACCAAAAGAGCACTCAACCCCTGCCCTATGGGACCATAGGCATCAAGGGGCACCATAAAACCTTTCAGCAGAGGTTTTAGGACTACTGCAAGAGCAGCCATTTTATACTCTACTGTCCCAAATTATTTAATGCACATTTGAAAAGAAAATGATTTAACATTTATGAGGACTAAAGCTGTTAAAGGCATACAGAGAAACCAGTATTAGAATGGGTGTCTTGGTTTGGCCTGATTGGCCAATGTTTAATACTCACACATAATTAAACCAATGAAAAGGGTAGATACACTTTCATGAACACACATTTTAAGACAAATACTGCAGGAATAGCTCTCTTGCTCTCCCGGTTGAAGTACAGGTAACAGGGCCCAGCCCAGTCCCACCAGCAAGGCAGGGACGGGTCAGGCAGGCTCTGCTGTGGGCCAGGACCCTCCAGAGGAGGCCACTGAGCCCTGTCCTGGCAGGCCTGGGCCCTGCCTCTGCTGCAGCACTAGCCAAGCCGGGCTTTTCCCCCTTCTCCTGGTGCATCCAGGCAGGGAAGGGCCAGGCCTGCTCCACCTTTCATCCCTGGTGGCTGCCGGGCAGGGGGAGGGGAAGCCATTGGCCTGTGGCGTGTTGCCACTGAGCCCAGCCTGGCTGATGAGACCCCAGCCACTCCTGGCCCACTCCCAATGTGGCTGCTGAAGAAACCTCTATCCGCAAGAAAGTGCTGGCTGCAAGTTGCCGAGGAGCTGTCCCGGAGCTGCAGGAGATTATGTGGCTGAGACCAAGAGGTGGATCTCCAGGCCCAGGGTAAAATATTAACCCTTTGCAGTGCACAGAAGAGACCTCCAGGCTTCCATCCTCTTTTGAATGAGAGAGTCAGTAGAGTGAAGACATGTAAAGAAACCACATAAAGGCATCAAGGTCAGTCAAGAAAGAGTAAAGTTCCAGATGGAAGGAGTATGGGGAGCTGCTTTCAGGCTGAAAATCTCTTGTAAGCTATGGTGATTAACTATAATACATTGATATATTTCCTTTAAACCATAGAGAAGTATGGGGAGATGGAAAGTTCGAATTGTAGACCTGAGCAAAGCAATGCAGTGTTAAAGTGAGACAATGTTGAAGTGACTGTGATTCCATGAGAAGTTTGAACAGAGAGATGAAGTGATAAATAGTCTTTGCCCCCAAAAGAAGAGGAGAATCTCTGTTCCCTGAGATGAAGATGATCTCAAAGGTAGATAAAGTGAACCTTTGCTTGAACAGTTTATCTTTAAAAATTAACACCCCCCCTCCAGTACGTCGATATGGTCCAGAGGCACAGCTGTGAAAGGACTGTGAACATGGGAGGAGCTTCATGAATGTGGATCTTCTGGGCAGCTGTTCATGAAAATTGAAACCATGAGAGAACTGTTTTCTTGTGGGGGAATTTTCAAACAAGAGATGCTTTCCCTCCCTTAGTGAACTAAAGAAAGACTATTTTAAAGGTAGAAAACTGACTGAGATTTCTGAATGTTGTTTTCTGTACGTTTTCAGTTGGAAAGAAAGAAGGTGTGGGAAGGGAAGAAGAGTGTTTTGAAGGTTTCATTCTAATTCTTGGGCTTTTTCCTCCTTTTAGTGTTAGTTAATAAAGTTTTATTACTTTTAAATTTAAGCTTGCTTTGCTCTTGATTGGGAAATTTCAAATTGGTGAACCAAAACCAGAACACAAATTGGTGTTTCTGCCTGATTTTGAACTGAAACCTGTCAATGGGTGCTTGCTTTTATGATAACCATTTGGCACATCCAGTGTTTGAAATCCTTACCAATAGATTTTAATGTGTCTTAACCCCGCGGCAGTCACTTTGGGCACTCACACTGCCGACAAGTGGCCATGGTGAGCTGTGGGTGGACCCTGCCCACCGCCCCCTTCTATCTTGGCTGTGCTGTCGCTATCTCCCCGCTGCTGCAAGAAGTAGGAACGAGATCACAGCTGCTGTTAGGGGACACTTAAATCATAATTATTAAACATCTCCTTCAATAGCTGTTTAAAATAGGGAGAAACTAGGCCACTGTCTTTAAATGCTGTCCTTAAGTCATTAATCTCATCATGTGTCATAGGCTCCCATCTAGGGTTTGTATTTTTTCTTCCATATCTTACTGTCATGGCTATAAGTTGTTCTTTGGCCATATTGAAAATTTATCATTTTATTATGATTGCTGTTTTTCATCTTGTTCTTTTGTTGCCATTTGTTTTCTTTTTTCCTATTTATTGCATTCTTCACCACAGAACTTAGGAATGTGATATATTTTTAGCAAAATTATCATCATCTTTGATAGCTGAATTTGGATTCGTTCACTAAGTATAACATTAAATAATATTACTTAATGTTAGTTTACTGTTCCATCTAATTAAATTTTTCATAGTCATACTTTTTCTCTGATCTGGACAAATGGACTATTAGAAAGAAAGGGTAGAAGTGTCATGACACACGCTAACACAAGCGGGGGTCGTGATGGTTCGTTTTCCCGATCTCAGAGTGCAAAAGACACACAGCAAAGGTGACTTTCAGTTTAATCACAACAATGCACTTTTATTGAGTGCCAACAACAATTATGCAACAGAGAGAGGGAGAAAGAGTTAGGGAAAAATAAAGAGAAAAAGAAAGAGGGGTATAGCTACCAATGAAGAGACAATGTCCTTGAGGCCTTCTGCCCATAGACGTGTCTTCCTTCCATGAGGAGATCTCAGAAGTCCTTTGCAGAAAAGTCACCCTTTATAGTTTTTTGGTAAAGCGAGTAGTATCTGGCCAAAACGATAAGCTGAGCAGTATTATTGTGTGGAGGGGAACCATTATCCCGAGAAGCAGGTGTAAATGTGCAGGATGTACCATTACACACCAGTACCGGCTTGGAGCAGCGTACCATGGGATAAAATGAGCACACTTGCAAACAATCGCTTGGCAAGCATCCGCCTCAACCAGGCCAGAGCCCCTGTCCCAAGTGAATGGAGTCCTCGGGGTCTGAGTCTCTGTCCTTGAGACGGTCATGAGGCAAATGAGGGAAACTTGGGACCGTCTCTTACAAGAAGCTACTATGCACCATTTGTTTCTCCAATTTAATATCCTTAGAAAAAAAAACAACTTAAGGTTGATTTTTATCTGAAACAAGAAAGTGGTCATATATTGTCTTGGGGAGGTTTATTATCCCATGCCATTTTTTGTGGAGAGGGCTCACAGTTGGTCTGTTGAAATCTCCTTCCTTCAATGCTTTCCTTCTAATTTCTGCCCAATTAATCGTCTTTAAGCTATTTTCTGAATAAACTCTTGAATTAAAATTCGATGAGTCTCTGATACCTAGAGGAAATAAATTTGCTTTTTTTTCTGGATACAATTGAGCTGCATCCTGTAGATCTGTCCCTTCTCTCTGTATTTGTTTATAAAATTTTTAAAGTCTCTTCTCCCCCATTGCAATAATAGAAGCAGCCAGAGGTGGCGCTGCAGCTGGAGGGCACGGATCTCTATGATCACAAAATGGCATCTGCAGCAGTCGGGGTGCTCCATGCTAGGGGCCGCCATCTTGTTCTATGGAAGCTCCCTCTAGGGTGCCGCCATTTTCTTGCATGGACAACTCTCTTGCACATGCGCTGTGTTGCCATAAACAAACCTCCGGGCCAGCACCATTTTTTGGAGCCGGGCGTCCCAGATCTTCACTCAGATTTTCAGTTGAGAAGTTAGAGGGACCGCTGTTTAGTTTGAAATTATTGTTCCCAATGCTGTGAGGGTCATGCATGAGTTTGAGGGGGTTACTTGTGGGCTTGCTGTCATTGGCCACAGGTGCAGAGGGGCTGGCCAGGAGAGGGGAGTGGTCAGCTACCGCAGCAGAGGGGGGACTGGCTGTGGTTGTGGTGGAGGGATGCCCACTGAGAAGAATAAAAGGGCCAGGAGATCTTCTGCTCCCTTTTTAAGCCTTTATTAGATCAGCCTGGGTGGGGGCTCGAGGGGTCGCGTTCACCGCCACTGCTCCCTGCGGACAACGAAGAGGAGGAGGTGCAAGCAGCTTTGCCCGAAGGCAGAGCTGAGGGCTCCAACCTCACAGGAGTCCGCTAGGAGTGTTCCGATTTATGGCTTGTCGAGGTCTAGGGGGTGTCTTTGAGAAGGTTCTGTTGTGGTTATAGAGAGATGACAAAATAGCTCCACAATAATCTGTTGTTCTGCCCAGTCTTCCAGGGTGGTTTTGTACACTATTTGTGCATCGGCTTTCAGGCTTCAGGGGTCTGCATACGGTGGTCTCACTTCCGGTAGTTGCCTAGATTTATGGGAGTCTACATAGTTTACATACTGGGTGGAGCTATTTAAATCTCATGTGTAGAGGGGCAGTGGAGGTGGGACCCGATGGGAACAGGAAACAGGAACAGGATACAGGTAACTTGGGAGAGGGGATACCGGAACGCGAAAAAGGATACAGCAACTTAGGGTAAAGATACAGTGTGTGGGGGGGTACAAAATAAGTGATTGTTAACACGAAATAGGATACAGCAACTTAGGATAAAGATACAGTGTGTGGGGGGGTACAAAATAAGTGATTGTTAACATTATTTAATAGTCATACTAAACTATTAACACAACAAAAACAATAATTATGCAACAATAACATAACAAACAGTAACTCTTAACTCTTTCTCAACAATATCCCCCTCTTATACTTCGATTGGGCTCTTGCCCGCATCAACTTTCAATTTTTGAATCTTGTGAGTGTATTTTTCTAAATTTTTGGTACTGGTTATATATTTGGATGGCAGTTTCGTGTCCCTGGTTCTGATTTTTAGTTTCCATTAACATAAATTTGGCTTGTTTTTCCTCAGTTGTCTTAGGGATATGAATACTAGCTTGCACTGTGGTTGTCACTGTCCTGATTATACAGGGGAGTAGACAGGGAAAAAACAAAAAGCTAGCAAAAGTACAGACAGCAATAAAGGCTGCTTTCTTCCACCATTCTCCCTTGAATGACCAAAAATCATTCCACCAGTCTGAGTTCCACAGAGGAGTCCATTCTTGGGTGCCCACATAAGCTACCTTTCGTATCTCCTTTGAGATGTTTCTGATAACTTCAGTCTTATCATCTATTTCTAGGCAGCACTCTGAGGAGTTGAACTTTCCACAAATGCCTCCTTCATCTGCCAATAGGTAGTCTACCGCTAGCCAAATCTGGTAGACTACAGCTCTGGTTTGTGCCAATTGTGTGCTAATGTGGTCTAGGGCTAGTGCTGTTCTATTTGACACTATTTCTAGTACTGCCTGGAGACGGATGATTCGATTCAGCATATAAATAGGAGTACGGTAACCCCAGGATCCATCCTGGGCCCAAGTGGCTGGTCCATAGGTCTTGATTATCTCTTCAGGGGTCCAAATTTTTCCTTTCCATTTTTGATTGCTTTGTAGATCTACTACATGTCTCCTCTTTCGAGTGCTTTTTCTTAGGTCATCATACAAGGGGATTCCTAAGTATGACCCTGATTCCTTAGGCAGGAGGAAGAAAGTAGGTTTTATTGTTCCAATAGTGCAGCTTCCTGTCCAGTCCCCAGGGAGGTGGGTATAAGCAGTGCTTCCACAAATCCAGAATAAATGTTCAGGAGCTTTCCAAAATATGTCTTGGGTGTCCATGGGGCACTCCCAATATTTTGAGAGCACTTTCAATCCTTGGAAAGGATTTATTCCTTTTTCTGCACATTCATATAGTCTATACCTTTCATGGTAAATACATCCCTTTTCTTTTTTTGTAGTGGTCCAATACCTATTTGGTTCTTGTGGGATCCATCTGCTCCCTGAATCTTTTACAATTAAATATCTCTTACAGGCCATTTTTCCTACAGGGGTTTTGTATTTTTTACTGTCCTCTTAATACATTCTTCTCCAATCACTCTTGCTTTCAGATCCCATTGTTCTCGCCCCCTTTTTCCTGTGATTTGGGGGTTTTGCTCTG
Organism: Certhia americana; assembly: GCA_018697195.1. NCBI lineage: Eukaryota > Metazoa > Chordata > Aves > Passeriformes > Certhiidae > Certhia > Certhia americana. The sequence continues at coordinate 4,537,449 of JAGMWU010000027.1, read as the reverse complement.
TTAATTTCCATCTCAAAACATCTAGAGGTGTTAAGCTAATTCCTTCCCAGGGCCAAATATCTGACATTTGGGTACTTCCACATACCCAACAATTGGTTAAATTGAGTTCTTTGCTAATTTTCTCAATTAAGTCAATGAATAGATTTTTACCTAGTGCTTCATCCAGGTTTTCTTTTTTTTTACCATCAATTGTTTTTCTTTTATCATGTCATTCATTCCTTCTTGTTCAAAGCAGAACCAGGCTTCCCTTACAGGACATTCACCAATCAGGCGCTGCCTAGATGAGGCAGTATTTTTTGTGAGCCAATAGGTTTTTCCTTCCTCTTGGTAAGTTTCCAATTGTGTATGATCAAAACAGGTGGGATTAATGTTTGTGTGGACCCTCATTAGTGATCCTAGGTCTTCCTCATCATAAAGAGGGTAGTAGCACTTTGTGCATGCTTCTCCACTCCCTCCTAATACAAGGCTTATTGACTGGACTAACATTAGTCCACCTAAGAGTCCGGTATGAGCTAGTTTTTCTTGAGGGAGTGTCATGGCCCACCTTTCCTCTTTAGCCTCACCTGGTCTTGCCTCTTAGGTTTTGGAGGGATGTGGAGGGATGATAGGGTCTTCTCTTTTTCTCCCACCTTTTAACTTAACCACCCTTGGGAAATGTTCTGTGAGGGAAGTTCATGGGGGGGATTTCTTATTTAACTCACTTTATTTGTATCAGAACATTAACAATTTTTATCAAAACATTAACAATTTGTATCAACACATTAACAATTACAACAACCTAACAAATATAGTAATTTTAACAACAATTTTTGCTTCACGGATTTCTGCAGTTTTTGTCTTTTCCTTTTTCAATCTGTCTTTGGCTGTCTCTTAAGAGTTACTTTAAGGCTGGCAGGATCTTGGATGGCAATCCACTTGGGGAAATTCGTAGGAGATTTTTCTGGGTTTTGTTCACAGTTAGGGGGAGCTGGTACTGGTCCTTTCACGCGAGAAATGTGGGTCCAGCCTTTTTCTTGGGTCCGGATAGCAGCATGGGTTACTAGCAGAACCTGGAAGGGACCTTCAAATTTTGGGGTTAATGGGGTGTCTTTCCAGGATTTGATTAACACCCAATCCCCAGGACTGATTTGGTGGGTATTGACATCAAGTGGGGAGGTTTGAGGGAGATACCCTCTTTTTCTTAAATTATTTAGAGTCTTTCCAATTGTCTCTAAGTACTTTCTAGTTATTTCTTCTCCCTCTATATAGTCTCCAGTGCTATAAGGGGTTATTAGGAATGGAAGCCCAAACATCATTTTGTATGGGGATGCCCCGAGGTCTGATCGTGGCCTGGTTCTAATTCTCAAGAGGGTGAGAGGTAAACACTTTAACCAACTCATCTGGGTCTCGGCCATTAATTTGTTAACACATTTTTCAATGTCTTATTCATACGTTCTACTCGACCTGAACTCTGGGGATGCCATGGGGTGTGCAGTCTCCACTTCATTCCTAGGGCTTTTACAATGGCTTACAGGGCTTGGGAGGTGAAATGGGATCCCCTATCTGAGTCAATAGTGTTAACTAAACCATATCTGGGGATAATATTCTCTAGTATTACTCGGGGGACCTCCTCTGCTGTTTCCTTCTTTGTGGGAAATGCTTCTATCCAATGTGTCAGGTGGTCAACTATTACCAATAAATGCTTATATCCTTGTATGGGGGGCATTTCTGTGAAATCTATTTGCACACTCTGGAATGGTCTCAAGGCCAGTTCTCTCCCCCCAGGTTCAGGTTTTCTCATGACTTTTTCGTTTACTTTCTGGCATATTATACATCCCCTCGCTATAGCTTTTGCCAAATCATAAACTCCAAGGCACAGATTTTCCCTCAAGAAATGGTCGCACATCCCCTGGGTTCCCCAATGAGTCAGTTCATGTATCTCATTTAACATTTTTCGGGCTAAATCTTTGTTTAAAAATTTTCGCCCATCTGATGTTAGCCACTCCCCTTGTTCTCCTGGAGATAGTTCCAGTTTCCTTATTGCCTCCCATTCTTTCCTAATAAATATTGGCTCCCTTTTCTCCTCCTGGTTGGTTATTGCTTTGTCTAGTTTCAAGATTCTTACTGGTCCCTCTGAATTTAAAGCTGCTTCTTTTGCCACCTGATCAGCCAATCGGTTTCCTCTGCTTTCTAAAGTGTCTCCTTTTTGATGTCCCTTTATGTGGACTACTGCAATTTCTGTGGGTTTGGTTAGGGACTCCAATACTGATTTTATTAGTCCTTCATGTGCTAGGTTCTTTCCTTTTGAATTCAGGTAGCCTTGCTCTTCCCAGATTTTACCAAAGGTATGAACTATTCCAAAAGCATACCTCGAATCGGTGTAAATTGTTCCTTTTTCCTTTTCTAACAAGTCCAGACCTCTCTTTAAAGCATGAACTTCGCAACTCTGAGCTGACCAACTGGGGGGTAATTTTCCTTTTTCTAGAACCTCTAATTCTCCTTCTTTTGTTTTCATGACTATTGCATACCCAGAATGTCGTTTTCCCTGCACCACTCTGGAGGAACCATCAGTGAATAATACTTTTCCATAGGGTAGAGGCATATCTTCTAAATCTTCCCTCACTTTAGTTTGGAGATTCACTAATTCCAAGCAATCATGTTCTAACTCTTGTGGAGGCTCCCCTGATAAAAACTGTGCTGGTTTCAGGCTCTTGGAGGTCACAAGTTCTAAATTACTGTTATCCATTAAAATAACTTAATATTTCAATGTTCTAGCATCTGTCAGCCACTGTTGAGCTTTCTGACTCAGGACTGTTTTTAAGTCATGTGGCGTGTGGACTCTGATTCTCCCCTGTAGGGTTAGCTTTTGAGCTTCTTCAATTAAAATTGCAGCTGCAACTATGGACTGTAAGCAGGTAGGCCATCCACGAGCTACTGGGTCTAATAGTTTTGATAAATAGGCTATGGGCTTGCGATATCCTCCCCACTCTTGGGTCAAAACACCATATGCAGTCCCCTCTTCAGAGTTGACAAATAAGTCAAATTCTTTCTTTAAATCTGGCAGGCTTAAAACTGGTGCTGCAGAGAGCTTGTCCTTCAGATGATTCAATCGCTTTTCATCTTCAATTGTCCACCTTATGGGTTCTGAACTAAACAATTTTTCATAGAGAAACTTAACACTCTGGGTATGTTGGTCTATCCATAGTTTGCAATATCCGAAGAGACCTAAGAGTTTTCTTATGTCTCTCTTTGTTTTTGGTGCTTGTATAGCTAGGATACCTGATATTCTTTCTGGGCTCAGTTTTTTGCTGCCTTGCTCTATTACATGTCCTAGATAGATCACCTTGGGCTCCACAAATTGCAATTTGTTCCGGGACACTCTTAGTCCCTTGGTTCCCAGAAAATTCAATAGCTGTACACTGGTTTGCTTTACTTTTTCTTGATCTTCTCCGGATATTAAGAGGTCATCTACATACTGCAAAATTTTAACTCTGCTTTCAGGATCAAATTGGCCTAATAATCCTTCTAATGCTTGCCCAAAAAGGTTTGGGGACTCTGTAAATCCCTGAGGCAAGCAGGACCATCTTAGTTGTTGTTTTCTATTTGTATCAGGATCTTCCCACTCAAAGGCAAACCAGTCACGGCACTCCTCTGCTAAGGGACATGCCCAGAAGGCATCCTTTAAATCTATAACTGTGAACCAAGCATGTCTATTGGGTACCTGGCTCAGGATGGTATAAGGATTTGACACTACTGGATACCTAGTAATTGTCCTCTTATTTATCTCTCTCAGGTCTTGAACTAATCGGTATTTTCTCTCTGCCTTTTTAAAAGCTAGAATTGGGGTGTTATGGGGGGACATACATGGTTCTAGGATACCTTCTGCTTGTAAGTGTTCTATGACAGGAGCTAATCCTTTCTTTCCTTCCATGGACATGGGGTACTGCCTAATTCTGATGGGGGTGTTCCTTCTTGAATCGTAATTTTTATTGGGGGAATATCTAAATACCCAAACTTTCCTTCCTCTGCCCAAACCTCAGAGTTAATCTCTCCCAAATCGTTTGTGGTTAGCTTCATCATTTGAACTACCATTCTTCCATTTACTGGGATTATTCCTACCCCTAGCTGCACTTGTAAGTCTCTTCCTAATAAGTTAGTTTCTAGGTCTGGCAAATACACAAAATCTGCATGACACTGTCGAGAATTTCCTTTTACTTCAACATTTTCTATTACTGGTGCCATAAAGGGTTTTCCCTCTGCTCCTAATACTTCACAAACTTTATTACTTAAAAACATACCAGTTGCAAGCTTGTTCATACTTGAACGGTCTGCTCCTGTATCTACTAAAAATTCAACTTCTTCACTCTTGGAACCTACTTCAAAATTTACCAGGGGCTCTTCTTGGTGTTTCATTGGGTCCCCTAATACATACAGCCCCCAACACCCCTAGTCATCACCATCCTCCCCTCTCAAGATTCTTTCTAGGGTGTCTGGCTCTTTTTCTATTGCTTCGTCCAAAGCTAGCTTAGTACAGTCTCTTTTAAAGTGCCCTGCCTGCCCACAATAGTAACACTTCCCGCTCCTTTGAAAATTCTCAGAGTTGGTCTTTGAGGGCCTAACAGGTTTCTTTTTGTTTCCTTCTGGCTGGGACTTTGGCTCCCCTTCACTTGACTGATCTTTGCTTGCCTGGACAGTTTCTTTAGCCACAGCCACCATGAGTTTTGCTTTTGTTCTTGTTTTTTCTTCTTCTCTCCTTAAGTAAACTTTTAAAGCCTCCTTTAACAGTTCATTGATCCCTTTTTCTTGCCAATCATCTAATTTTTCTAGCTTTCTCCTGATATCAGGCCAGGACTTAGTAACGAATTGTACTTTCAACAGTACTTGGCCTTCAGGACTGTCGGGATCTATGTTTGAGTACAATTGGAAATTCCTTCTTAACCTGTTTAACCAGGTGGCTGGGGTCTCATCCTTTTCTTAGGTCCCATCAAAAGCTAGCTTGGTATTATTACCCCGAGGAACAGATTTTTTAATGCCTTTTACCATTAAGGTTCTGTAATCTCTCATATTCTGTCTTCCCTCCTCTATATTTGGATCCCACCCTGGATCTACCTGCGGGAGCTTGTCTTCTCCCCGGGGCCCAAACCTGTTTTCCCTCTCCCAGACCTGCATTCCTGCGATACGGATCATGGCTATCTCTTCGGGGTTAAATAAAATATTTAAAATAGAGTTTAACTCACTCCAGGTGTAAATATTAGGACCCAGGAATTGATCTACTTGGTTGGCTATCCCCACCGGGTCTTCAACTAGGTTTCCTAGCTCTTTCTTGAATCCTCTAACTTCTGAAGCTGTCAATGGGGCATTGACGAACCCTACTCCCCCAACCACTCCTCCCATAGGGACTTCTCTCAAGGGGAAGAGTTTGGTTGCCTTAGATCGTGTATGGCAATAAGGTCCATCTTCAGGATTTTGCCCTTGACTAGGAGTAGGGGTTATAGGGAGTTGCTCATTGTTAATGGGAAGGTTAGGATCGATTTTGGGCATACTTGACTCCCAATCAGGCGGAGGTAAAGGGACAGCTACAGGTAAGGGAGAGGAGATTGGGTTCGCTACAGGGGTTTCTGGAGTTAAAGGAACTGTTACAGGCGGATTAAAAGGAACCAGTAATGGGGCTGAGGGAGAAGATACAGTGACAGTGGGAGGGGCTAAAAATGTAGAGGAGGACGGGTTCGGGCAGAAAGGATTCTGACTGGAAACAGGAGGGTTAAGTGAAGGTGATAAGGAGGCTGGGATAGCCTGGGAGTTGCAAGGGGGAGTCTGGGGCATTGTTGGGTATATGGGAGGGGGAGGCAGGTACTCTAAGGGGTCCCATTTATTACTGGTTCTACTAGTTTCCTTCTCTTGCTCTTTACTTTCCTTAACTTCTACTTTCTGTTCTTTTAACTTGCATAGTTTTACTAGTTCTGTTTCTGTTTTATCTTTTTGCCACAAGGCTGCATATGTTATTTCTTCTGGGCTTGAACCCCTTTTGGTTTTTAGATGTTGGTATAACTGAAAGCACATCCAAAGATCTCTAGTGCCATACCATGGCCACTGTCCTTGCATTTCTAATTTGGGCCAAACCTCCATACAATAATGGATCATTTTAATCTGGTCCAGGCCCTTGGTGGCCTCTTGTGTGTCCCAGTGGCTTAGTATTTGTTCTAACGGGCTATCAGGGGGAATGGTTCTGGTAGTCTCTTCATTCCCTTTGGGGCTTGCTCTTTTACTCAAACACTGCCCCATTTTTTCTTTTTTAGTAAAAAACAAAACCCGAAAACAAAAACTTTAAAGGTGCCCCTACCCAAGCAAAAATAAACAGATGGGCAACCTCGTCTTTTAACTAACTCAAACTCTCTGGGGATAGGGTCCAATCACTCACTCACTCATACCATAAGGCAAAGGATGGGGGTTCACTCACTCCTATACTTCTTTGTCGACGCTGCCGGGGTCCCTAGCACTAGGGTCCTCCTTTCAGGCCTCAGGACTTCCTCTTGCCTAGCCTCCTGCCAAGCCGGACCCATAGTCCGCTCCTCGGGCTAGAGCAGTCCTGTCCCTAATGCTGTCTCCTTCCTGAGTTTTTCTAAAGAGTCGGGGAGGAAGAAAAAGACTCTCAGGGGTTACCTGGGGGTATGCACCCAAGCGGGGCTCGACCCCTTTACCTTCCACCGACCTGGCTTGACCACCCCTCCCCAGCGGAATGGCCTCAGTTAAAGAAATGTGTGTGGGTGTGTGTGATGCCCGCCTTGCCTGCCGTCTCAGACTCCCCACCCTTGTGCTTAGAGCAGTGGGTTTACAGCCTACTTCCCTTTCAGCTGCGGCAGCACACCACCTACAGCGTGTCTGGTCCACCCCTGGGGATAGGGGAACTCCTGGACACTTGGTGCTGGCAGTAGCTGGGGGTACCCTGTACAAAAACTGCCTTCGTTCCCCCCCTCGCCTTGCCTCCCTGACTCCCCAGTCAGTGGAGACTATGAGCACTACTGAGTCGACGTTGAAGGGACCCTAGCACTAGACCACCTGGGATCTTCCCCCGTCCCTGTCTCCGTGCCGTCCACAAAGTTTTGGTCAGCAGGGCTCACCCTGGAACCCCCTGCCCCTCCGCTCCCTGACTATCCCTCTTCCCCAGTGAGGATAGCTTCTGCGTGAGGGCTGAATGTAAGTAAGTGGTGGAAAAATTCCCCCTTTGCCTCCTAGTCACCCCACCCACCAAGAGATGGCTTTGGTGAAGGGATGTGTGTGTGTGTGTTACCCTAGCTGCCTCACCCGCCTGAGCAGACTACCTGCCCCTGTGCTCTCTGGCAGCAAGTTGACGACCTCCCTTCCCAGGAACTCCCTGAGCCGAGACTGAGCCGCGACAGCTAGGGCCTCTCAGCACGTCCTGTGTCACAGACCCCGGGAAGCAAAGGCCCTTCACTGACCACCTGGTGCCGGTAGGGCCTGGGGACCCCCAATTCCAATTCCCCGGTCAGGTCCTCTCAGGTACCCAAGCGAGGGGGGTGTGTTCACTCACACATAACTTAGGTACCCCCACACACCACCCCGGGAGTTACCTAGGTTGTCGCTACAGCCCTTTCCTTAAGGGGGGGGGCCTACCCCAATGCGTGCGACTCACACCAGATCTTGCTCCACATGCCTGGAGGGGGGACTTCCTCTATTCCCTTAGGAGGCCTCAATCACTCACTAGGCCTTGATAGGCCCTCACTCGCTTCCTCCTGGTCCCGGCCGGCCCCCTCTCGGGGGTTCGAAAACGCGGTACTGAAGAGTCCTCACTCGCTTCGGGGGTCCGAGCTGCCGGCCCCCGTCTCATTCACACCACACTCACTCGCCTCCCACTCCCGCCGCCGGTGTCTTACCAAACCGGCGCTCCTCTGCGTTGTCCTTGCCCAGGCTGGTCTCTGGGTCCGGGGGTTGCCAGCTGCTCCTGAAAGTCCCTGAAGCAGGCGGCCGCCCTGTCCAGGTGTCCTCTTCAGGCGTGGCTCTCCCGGACGAGTCCCCAAATTTGAGAAGAATAAAAGGGCCAGGAGACCTTCTGCTCCCTTTTTAAGCCTTTATTAGATCAGCCTGGGTGGGGGCTCAAGGGGTCGCGCTCACCGCCACTGCTCCCTGCGGACAATGAAGAGGAGGAGGTGCAAGCAGCTTTGCCCAAAGGCAGAGCTGGGGGCTCCAACCTCACAGGAGTCTGCTAGGAGTGTTCCGATTTATGGCTTGTCGAGGTCTAGGGGGTGTCTTTGAGAAGGTTCTGTTGTGGTTATAGAGAGATGACAAAATAGCTCCACAATAATCTGTTGTTCTGCCCAGTCTTCCAGGGTGGTTTTGTACAATATTTGTGCGTCGGCTTTCAGGCTTCAGGGGTCTGCATACGGTGGTCTCACTTCCGGTAGTTGCCTAGATTTATGGGAGTCTACATAGTTTACATACTGGGTGGAGCTATTTAAATCTCATGTGTAGAGGGGCAGTGGAGGTGGGACCTGATGGGAACAGGAAACAGGAACAGGATACAGGTAACTTGGGAGAGGGGATACCGGAACGTGAAACAGGATACAGCAACTTAGGGTAAAGATACAGTGTGTGGGGGGGTACAAAATAAGTGATTGTTAACATTATTTAATAGTCATACTAAACTATTAACACAACAAAAACATTAATTATGCAACAATAACATAACAAACAGTAACTCCTAACTTTTTTCTCAACACCCACCCACAGCTTTTTTCAACTCTCGTAATAGATTCATTAATCATTACTTTGTTTAAAATGCGGCAAGCAGGGAGGAGCCTAGCTGCCTCAAAATTTCTCTGTGTCACGGCATCGTAATGTGAGAAATGTTGGTGTGATTTGTGTCAATACAGATCTATTGCATGGGATCGGTATAAAGATAACCTTTAACAAACAAAAGGACGAGACCCAAATAATGCATGGAACCAGAATAACAGAATATTTCTAGTTATCTAATCACAAAATATATCTTGTAGGCCTCACAGCACCATTATGCATTAGCATCTTTGGGTTTATTTGTTAATTTGGATGTTTTAGCCACTGAGTTGACAAAGTTATTACGATTTGCTATGTAACAGTGGGCTTCAGCTATTATGCATTTGCTTTTACAAATTATTATAAATTGTAGCCATTTTTGTAGACCTAATGAAAATTATAATTGCTTTTGTGAACAATATGACTAAAATTGTGCATGAAGCAAAACTATTATAAACTGCCTGCAAAAGATGTATTGCAGGACACAGCTGCTCTTGTGAAATATATAACCAGGAAATAGCTTAACCTGACATTGCAGTATAGCCAGGAAATTGCTTATGTAGAATTATAACTTATACACATGTGTAAAATAGAGATCAGAAAAAGGACGCTGAAGAGGAAAAGGAGCCTTCCTCCTGAAAAAGGACAGTCAACCCCCTAGCAACCAAATGAGCAAGTGCAGCCACGCAAAAACAAGGATGCCACGCAAAGACAAAGAAATGAAAGAGGAGGAGGCTCTGAGGAAACAGAAACTAGAAACTCAATAAATAGAGAGAACTGCTGCACCAAGGTGTGTGCCATTAGTGGAGCAGTGACTCCCTGGTACACCCAGGCCCGTTTGCTTGCTTTGTATTTGCCTTATAGCTAATAAATGAATTGATTAAGATTATCCTGATGGCTGTAATTTATAACAAACTGTTATTTCTTTTCCCATATCTTTGCCTGAAAGCCCCTTAATTTCAGTTAGAATAATTTGGAGGGAAGGGGGGTCATATTTGTTGTTCCACCATGATTTTCAGAGAACATTCTCTGGAAGGCAATGAAGCTGGTGAAGGGTCTGGAGCACAAGTCTTATGAGGAGCAGCCGAGGGAGCTAGGGGTGTTTAGCCTGGAAAAGAGGAGTCTCAGGTGTGACCTTATCACTCTCTACAACTACCTGAAAGGAGGTTTTACCCAGGTGGGGGGAAGCCTTTTCTCCCAGGTAACTAGTGAAAGAACGAGAGGACATAGTCTTAAACTGCACCAGGGGAGGTTTAAGTTGGACATTAGGAAGAATTTCTTTACAGAAAGGGTGATTAGACATTGGAATGGGCTGCCCAGGAAGGTGGTGGAGTCATGGTCCCTGGAGGTGTTCAAGGAAAGACTGGACCTGGCACCTAGTACTACGGTCTAGTTGACATGATTGTGTTAGGTCACAGGTTGGACTCTATGATCTCAGAGGTCTTTTCCAACCTAATTGATTCTGTGATTAAATTATTTTAAGGATTGAGATGCCTGAGACTATGCTATGGGAAACTTGGGGTTGACCCAGTAAGGAAACCTTGTCTGATTCTGAGTGTGGATGTGAAGGAGCTTTGGTCCTAGCTTAGGTGGTCGGAGTGTGACTGCCAATGGCTCCTGGATGGTCAGACCAGAAAGTTTCCTTTACAAAGGTTATGCTTGTAGGCAGAAGTACTCTAAACTTCTCATATGTTTCTCAAGCTACAGGATTCTCTGAGGATCAAAAACATTTGGAAACTTGTGGATTGTTTGACTAAGATATATGTTCATTATTTGGCAGCAACAGGAAAAGCAAATATGAATCTCAGTTGCATGAAAACAAAAAGGGATAGAAAAAGTTTATACAAAATATGATGCTACCATGTTGGGAATAGTCACCTTTATCTGGAACATTTGTGATTCCAAGTTGCTTTATTCCCACTGTAGTGACTTAGTCTGCATGCATACCCATGGTAAGAAAGACTGACTGTCCAAGAGCAGAGAGTAAGGATTTGTTTTCACATTAGCAATGAAATTTCATGCTGCAAAACCTAGGGAATATTCTGAAGAGGAATTCAAGGCTGAATTGTACATATCAAGTAATGAGTACATATCAAGATACTATTTATTCACTCTGTTCTTTCAAAGCTCTTGCCCTGAAGTTATAACAGTAAAGTGCCAGCATATGAAATTAAGACTAAAACAGCAACAGAAAACCTAACTTACCCAGTGGCTTTCCTGCTTCAGGAAGCCTTCATGTCAAACACTATAAGAAGACTTAAAGATAAATCAGTCTTTCAGCAACACTAAGTAGCACTTGTAAGTGCAGACAAAATGACAGTGCAAAATGCCTGACTTCAAAACATATGATAGAGTCATAACAAAATGAGAAAGAAAGTCCAATCCCAAGGCTCCCTACATGATTAGTGAAGAGTTGTCCAGGTCATGACTGACAAGAAGACCAACTCAAGTGTATCGATTAGGTTCCCTGGGAAGCCTGCTCCCTACCCCCCATTAACTATAAAGGAAGCCTCAGGAAATGTGCCTTGTATTTTCAGGACTAAGTTGCGGCTAAAAGTCAGGTGGTGTGAGTACACTTCTCACAGAGACTCATCCCAAGCAGTAGTTCTCACTATACAACACTGCATAACATGTATGGTTGAATGAATTCATCAGCAAGAATGCAAGTATACCCTAGTAAGTGCAAAGAGAATTGGGCTCACAGGGGTTTGGACTTGAGGTTTTTTCTCCATATATACCCTCAAGGCAACATCAAACACTAGAAGCACTATTCTGATATTATCAGAAAAGGCAAATGACAATGTTCATATGATTCTTGAATTGGATAAATGCTTTTTTTTATTTTTGTAAGGTTTATAGTAGCAGCTCATATGAGAATTTTACCTTTAACCATACAAACCAATTAGATTATTGTGTCAAGCTGTTTTTATGGGTCTGGATCTCAGAGAGACGAGAGCAGTAGTTGATTGGCATAAAGTTGTTTATTACATGAATACATTGGTCTGAAGGTGAGAGTTCAGAATGCTTAAAGTCCATGATAAATTTTTCTGGTCATTCCTCAAGCAGGAGCAGCGGCTCCCACAGCTTTCCTTGGTATGAAGTCTCGAGCAAGGCAACATCAGTTTCCTAGCCATTTCCTGGCATAGAGTTCCAAACAGGGCAGCAGCAGCAGCTTCTCCATCTTTTTTCTTCTGTGTGGATGCGTGCAGCAAAAGCAAGCAGCAGCAGCAGGGGTAGGTAGGTAGGTGAATGGTGGCAAATGCAGGCCTCTATTGAGGGTTTTAACCCTAAAATGACCAATCAGCTAAAAACACAATGCTAAAACAATTTTCTCTACATCTATTAGAATTATTCTTTAACATGTAAAAGGCAGTGTCAGTTCTTACCTTTACATATATTTGCATACACTATCTACGTACATCTTGTTTATGTTCTAAATTCTATCTAAAAATGCAAAACAATATTCTACTGTGGTTTTAGTTGTGTCTATGAATCACTGAACTCTTAACTGGAGCTTATGACATTCTGCTTCTATTCAGGCACTTAGGAAAGCATGAAATATATTCTTACTTAGGCTTAATTCTAACTCATTTATGTGGATTAATATATCTTAATTTATCTAAAGGCTTTAACTCAAATTCTACATTCTTCTCTCCCTCTGAGAGACTCAGAGGGGGTATAACTACTTGATTTCCAACATTACTGTAATATTAAGGAATGCTTTATTATAAAATAAGCTCTATTGGAGTATGAATGTGAATAACAAGCTGGCTGTTTATGACAAGCTTGCTTAGAAAAAAAGGGACACTGCAATAGAGTGTCAGGCATTATATGTTGTCCTTTGTTCCCATAACTCATCTACCTTAACCAAAATACACCTACAATTATCCTTTCACTGTTCCGTGAGACGTCCTTAAAATGGAATAGAGGAATATCATATACTGGATTTGATCATAAAGCAATTTAAATTAAAACATTATGCTGAGATCTATTTTGTCTATCATTAAATGACAAACTTGCATTTAGTTCAATAGAAACAGGGCTAAAAAGAAATGCCATAAACTGACATGATAGATTAGTACAACTGATCTTTCTAATTAAGCCTGGCTTCAAGGTCACAAGGGCATTTTCCCCCCTTTTTCACTCTCTTAGTATGTTTCTAGCATGAAAAATAATTTTCTGAACTTCCATTTGGTATTTAATAACCTCCGCTTAAAGTTAACACTAGATTGTCGCCCCTGCTTTTGCATGTTTTCTTTTTAGCCTTCTGATGTTTTCAAATTCCTGGAGTCAGTTTCTCACACACGTTTTCTGTAAACAATGATTGTTTACATTCTTCTCTAGAGGAAGTGAGATTTGATGGACTGTTGGTTTGACCTGTGGGGATTAGAGAGGTTGTACTCTATTCTCCAATCATGGCTCACCTTCGGAAAGTTATAAATATTGAAGTCCACAAAAAAATTCCTTCTTTTTTCCTTCTCTTCCCTGAGGAGAGCTGTCATGTGTGTGTGGTTCCTTTCTTGTCGAATAGTGACAGATTAACACTGGGAGAAGCAATATCATCTTTGCAAGCAATAGGACTAAGCCTGATTTCTCAGTCTTTCATCTCATCCCTGCTTAACATTTGTGTCCAAGAAAGTGTCGGGCTTTCAATGCATCTTTCTCATACATAGCATTACATATCTAAAAAACATTCAAAACAAACTCAATAATATGTAAGTCTATAGTATAGGTACCTGTATGTGCAAAGCCAACTGTGCTGGTTTTGGCTGGAGTAGAGTTAATTTTCTTCCCAGTGGCTGGTATGGGGATGTGTTTTGGATTTGTGCTGAACACAGGGTTGATAATATAGAGATGTTTTTTGTTATTGCTGAGCAGTGCTCACACAGAGCCATGGCCTTTTCTGGTTTTCATACTGCCATGCTGGCAAGGGGGCTGCGGGTGCATGGACAGCTGGAAGGAGACACAACCAGGACAGGTGACCCAAACTGGCCAAAGAGATATTCCAGACTGTCGGAGTCCAGAACACTCTTCTGACTGTCCTGAGTGATTCCAGACCCAGGCAGGGGGCTGGAAAGCCTTGGCAAGGAGTCAAGGACTCCTGTGCCTTTGATTTTAGCCCCTGGGAGAAATTACCACCACTGTGTGAAAAATTACAAACCACAAGAGTTTAAGTAGGGTGATAATTAGCTATGCACAGGGTGAAAAGTAGATTTATGTAGTATTTAGACTGATAAGCAAAAAACACAAAATGGAGTCTCCATGTGGCTTTGGGATTCCTTCCTTCTTCTTCTCCTTCACCATTTTCCTCTGTGGCATGGGCATCTTTGCTTTGCTTAGAGTAGAGCCTGATCTTCTTACACGGGAGCCAGGTATTTGGGATCTTTTGTAAACATAGTGCACGTAACTTTTAGTATAAAGATGTTTGTCACCTTCAGGGCTGGGTTATTCCCCATGAGCTGACCTGCTGAACAGATCTCTGTGGGTCAGAGAAGAAATTGTACAGATAAGGAAAAAATAAACAGCCTTGGAAAAGCAAAGGAGATGGCTCTTGGTCTTTTCCTTCAATCTCGGGGCTGGGCAAAAGACTTTTACACTCTCGGGAAGAACAACACCACATAAAACCCCGAGACCAGATCATATGACATCATTCTCAGTATATAAACTGGGGGGAAGAAGGAGGAAGGGGGGGGGGGGGGGGGCATTTGATATTCCCCAAAATGTGATTAAGACCAAATGAGCTTAGATATCTGAAGGAGACCCCTTTCCTTGCTCTTCCCGTGTTCCCCTAGCTAGCTGTGCTGTGGGGAAGGCAGGAGGTTTCCTTCAGAACTGAAGTAAGACCAAGGGCTGCTTTTCCTCTGGGATGGAAGCTGGAGTTTATTCTTGGCAAAATCCAGGAGGGAAAGAGAAAGAGTGAGGCTTTCCCGGAGTTTTTCAAACCTCGGGATAGGGGAGGGGCGGTATACAGCATCAGCCAATGGGATAAACATTCCAAGGACAGGGAGGGGAGGGGAAAGACACATCACTTGGGGGCGGGGATATCTGGAGACACACATGGAGAGAAACATTTGCATTACTACATATATCGATACCAAAAAATCGATATATTTTTCTTAATAGTTAAAGAAGCAAAGAGAAGGAAGGTGCAGAAGGCGCAGAAGGCGTGGAAGGCATGGAAGGAAGGAAGGAAAGTGCAGAAGGCGCAGAAAGAAGGTGCGGAAGGAAGGCAGGAAGGCGGGAAGGCAGGCGTGGAAGGAAGGCGTGTGTCGGAGTCCAGAACACTCCTCTGACTGTCCTGAGAGATTCCAGACCCAAGCAGGGGGCTGGGAAGCCTTGGCAAGGAGTCAAAGACTCCTGCGGCTTTGATTTTAGCCCCTGGGAGAAATTACCACCATTGTGTGAAGAATTACAGACCACGGGAGTTTAGATAGGGTGATAATTAGCTACACACCGGGTGAAAAGTAGATTTATGTAATGTTTAGGTTAACGGGCAAAAAACACAAAATGGAGTCTCCACGTGGCTTTGGGGTTTCTTCCTTCTTCGTCTTCTCCATTTTCCTCTGTATCATGGGCATCTTTGGTTGGCTCAGAAGAGAGTCCTACCTTCTAACACGGGAGACGGGTATTGGGGATCTTTTGTAAATATAGTATACGTAGTTTGTGGTATAAAGATAATCGTCACCTTTGGGGCTGGGCCTTTCCCCGTGAGCTGACCTGCTGAACAGATCTCTGTGGGTCGGAGAAGAAATTGTACAGATAAGGAAAAAATAAACAGCCTTGAGAAAGCAGAGGAGACGGCTCTCGGTTTTTTTCCTTCTATCTCGGTGCTGGGCAAAAGACTTTTACACTCTCGGGAAGAACAACATCACATAAAAACCCGAGAGGCGTGGAAGGCACGGAAGGCGTGGAAGGCGCGGAAGGCGCGGAAGGCGTGGAAAGCATGGAAGGAAGGAAGGTGTGGAAGGCGCAGAAAGAAGGCGCGGAAGGAAGGCAGGAAGGCAGGAAGGAAGGAAGGAAGGAAGGAAGGCAGGTGCGGAAAGAAGGAAGGAAGGAAGGAAGGCATGGAAGGAAGGAAGGCAGGAAGGCAGGAAGGAAGGATGGATCAGAGTAGAGGAAAGATAGCGCTACCCACGGATCAAGTGATGAGACTTGGTTGTTTTAATTTGATGTCCATTGGTTGGAGTAATGGTTGCAATCTTGATCCATTGTGGGTGGGGCCCTGCGAAACATAGAGTTAATAGTGTTATATACATTCAAGTTAGCATGGGAGGACCTAGATCCCTCCCCAGGGAGGGAATTCTCTGTGTCTGATGCAACGGTTTGGGGCATGCGCAGTCTTCCAATGGAGAACTCCTAAAAAGAGTCAGGGGTTGCTTTGGGGTCCTTGGTGGTCCATAGCCCTCTCTAGGGATATGACCACTGTTTGACCCTGCTTCTTGTGAGTGTATAGCTGTGTCTTATGATGAAAATGGTTAATTTGGCATCCAAAAAGCATTACCTCACCTCTGTAGGATCTGCTTCTTACCAGCCTTAGTTGGTTTGAAAACAGTTTAAGACATCACATTCCCAATTGTCCTGGATGCAATCAAACATGGAGCAACCTAGACAATGGTTAGATTTCCACATACTGCAAACCTGCCTTCTGTCTGTCACAAGCAGGACTGAAAAGTTATATTCATTTATTTTTACCAAAAACAGAACACTGAATAACTCCTGAAAGTTACTGGTTCATGGTGTGTATGCCCCAAGCTGATAAGTCATTACCCAAAATTCAGCCTCCTCAAAAGGCTGCAGCACTTTGTAGAAACTCAGAAGATAAGGGGCTAATGTATATGTCTCAAACACTGATAGCTAAATGGCTACGGAGCCAGCCAAGGATGTTGGTAATAACGCCATGAGAAAGAACAAGATGTGGCTGGAGAAGGGGCCATACAGAGGTAAGGCAGCATTTTTCCAAGACAAACATCTAATTGTACCTGGAGATAAGCACAACATGTGGTACAGTGCAAGCACAGGACTGAGACTGAGAAGTGGGCAGGGACTGTAGGGGGAGATTAAGATCAATCAAGACCCCCGAAGCTTCTGACCCATATCCAGAAAGGCCTGAAAGAATGGACTGTGCATGAGGACTAATTTGCATGGGAATAAAGAAAACGATCTCTGGTAAAACATATATAAGAAGGTACTCTCACCAAGCTCGGGCAGTGCATCCAACACCCTGGGAATCCCATCAGCTGGATCAATGCTGGAAAAAAGCTGGAAAACTGGTGGTCCTTCCTTCTGTCCTGCCTGCTTCCCTCTTTTCTTTTCTTTTCTTTTCTTTTCTTTTCTTTTCTTTTCTTTTCTTTTCTTTTCTTTTCTTTTCTTTTCTTTTCTTTTCTTTTCTTTTCTTTT
>JAGMWU010000027.1:4484847-4520273 GCA_018697195.1 Certhia americana | reverse complement strand
TTCTTTTCTTTTCTTTTCTTTTCTTTTCTTTTCTTTTCTTTTCTTTTTTCTTTTCTTTTCTTTTCTTTTTTATTTTCTTTGTTTCCCTTTTATATTTTATTTGTGATATTTTTATACTTTTATAGAAAAGAACCAAAAAGGCTGTGTAACTTCCTTCCACTGTAATTAAATTGTTTTAAAATAAATCTATTTCATAAACTTGTCATTCAGTGTCATTTTACTCTAATTCACCCCACATTATATATTACCAAGAACCACAATTTTCCTGCCTCAGAGACAGATCGTAATGCAGTTAAACACAGGTTCTCTAGGTTTGTTAGTGATGGGCTATGAACTTTCAAAAAAAATTCTTTGGTGGCAGCAGCAACACTTACATTTCAGATTCAGTTTCTTAATTTAGTGATGTTGATTTTTAACTACCAAAGGACTTATGATCATTTGAGAAAAACAGCAACTGGACCATACCAATGTGCTGTCAGAAAAAATACATTATGTAGTCATGCTGGTTACCCAGAACAGGCAAGATATAAGATATAACAAATATATAAATCTACTAGAAAGACTCCAAAGGAGGGATATGAATATAGTGAAGGGTATAGAGGGGAAGCCGTACAAGGAGTGGCTGGGATGGAAATATCTGGAGTGAGTCTGCAGACTCCAAAATTGAGTTTGAGTCAGATTTAGCAGATAAGATGGTGATAGAAGCACAACCCCTCATGCAAGTAGAAGAGCAGAGGGATGTGCTGGACAGAGGGGTATAGATTGCTGTCAGAGTCCAGAACACTCCTCTGACTGTCCTGGATGATTCCAGACCCAGACAGGGGGCTGAGAGACCTTGGCAAGGAGTCAAAAACTCCTGTGCCTTCGATTTTAGCCCTTAGGAGAAATTGCCATCTCTGTGTGAGGATTTACAGACCACAAGAGTTTAAGTAGAGTGATAGTTAGTTAGTCACAGGGTGAAAAATAGATTTATGGGGTTTTTAGAATGGTAAGCAGAAGAAAAGATGGAGGTTCCACATGGCTTTTAGATTTCTTCCTCCTTCTTCATCTGCTCCATTTTCTGTGGTGACGGTGGCATCTCTGGTTGGTTTAGAGTAGAGTCTGACTTCCTAACATGAAAGATAGGTATTGGGAATCATTTGTAAACAATGTGTATTTATTTTTAGTATAAAGATACTTGTCACCTTAGGGGTGGTGTTATTTGCTGTAAACTGACCTGCTGCACAGACCTCTGTGAGTCAGGGAAAAGAATGTATAGATAAGAAAGAATAAACAACCTTGAAAAAGCAGAAGAGACGGCTCTTGACCTTTTATTCCATCTCGGTGCTGGGGAAAAAAGACTTTTGCACTCTCGGGAATCACCAAAACACACAGAAACCCAAGATCTGGCGTCCCTTGAGTGAGCACGAGCTCAGGATCTGAGCTCAAGCCACCGAGCACCAGCCCGAGAGGAGAGAAAGGCACGATTCCAAAAAGAAAGAGAGGAGAGAGGTTGCAGAGAGAGGTTGCTGCAATCTTGATCCAGAAAGGGGGAAGACCTGATGGCTCCACCTGCATCCTGTTGGCCAGGGTCCAGGACAACTACTGGACCAATTTTGCAGACCACACAGCTATAGGTAAGAACAGTCAAAAACTAAGGTCATGGGAAGAGCTTGTTCTCAAGAACAGCTTAATATTTTGTCCGCATTCTGAAGCGTGACAGAAACTTACCCTGTGGACATTCCTGAGAAAGATCTCAGGGACCTTTTGGCCTGGGTATGTGGGAGTTATCCACACTCAGAGTCATATTTGTTATTTGAGCCAGGATTTTGGCAAGAAGTTAATAGGCATCTGTTGCAGCTAGGATAGCTATTAATAAGGTGATGGTAAAGAGAAGCAGGAAGGGCTTTTGTATGGGTTCCACAGAGATGTTTATTCCAGCCACACGTGCAGACTGCCCAGGGTCAAAAGCAAGACTCATGGGAAGGGTCCAGGTTCAAGTATATGGGTGCTAGGGGCTGGGAGAGCATCAGGGACCAAATATCAGGGGGCATGGGGGCAGTACAAAGGAGGGGTTGGGGTATGTGAGCCAATGGGGAAATTGGGAAGGAGTGACTGAGGGACACAAGGACCCAGAGGGGAATAACAGGGCTGACTGAGGGAGCAGAGCTGGGGTACATTGGCATAACAGAACAGGGTGTCCTGTGAGAGAAGCCTCTTGTGTCTCCTTAACATAGGCAAAGCCTCTCCACAGGCATCTTTATCATTTGGCAACTAAAAAATATAAAGCGGCCTTTGTAAGAGATTGGTGACCTTTTTGTTCGTTGCAAAGATAGATAGCAATTCCGAAGCCCGGATGTGGTATAAGTATGTGACTACTGATTGCCTAAGCTTGCATTTTCCAGAAGAACAAAGGGGGCTGCAAGGCCAACACTGATAACGGAAGACCGGAAGACCCCACGGCAACCAGAGGGATATGCGCAGAACCCCTGTAGAAACGGCACGTACCCACCCGAAAATCAAAGGACTTAAAAAGGGATGAACTTTGGGGAAGGGTGCGGCAGTTGGCGGAGCGGAGACTCCCCTGCCGCCCAGCGCTGATCTTTGCTCTTTGTTTTCTGTAACCAATAAACCTCAAATTTTAATTTGATCCAACATGGCCCATTGCGCTCATTTAAAACAATTTGGTGCTGTTGACTCGGATCGAGACTGGGTAAGGGGGATTTCCCGCCTGCGGGAAGGCGCGCCCCACCTTCCTTTTTTTTTCGGTGGTCCCGGGGGCTGGGAGCCTCTGCTCTCACCTCGACCGACAAACCTAAAGAGGAGGCAAATAGCAAAAGAAAGGAGGGCCCGGCTGACCCCCTAAATTTTGTGCACAAAGTCCAGACGAAGACGCGGGACGCGTAAGTAAAAAGGGGATCCGTCCGGGCGGGGTCGGGATCCCGGAGTACGGTGATGTGGTGTGTGAATGAGAGGGGAACTGGTAGCCAGATTCCCCAAGCGAGTGCGGACCCTTAGTAGTGCGGTTCCCATCGACCTGTGAGGGCGTGGGCCACGAAACAGGGGAAGCGAGAGTGATTTTTGGTGCGAGTGAAGTACTCCGGAGGAATGGGGCAGGGGAAGAGTAAGCCCCCTGTAGGGATCAAACTCCCACCTATACCGAAAGACAGCCCCTTAGGATTTTTGTTAGACAATTGGGGGCATTTTCCAAGTACAGGAGGGAAGGATAAGGCTAGGATGATACACTATTGTATAGAAATATGGGGTGGGAAGGAAATTTCCAAGGGTGTGTTTTGTGCTGCGGTACGGGAAAGTAGGGGACAAGACCAGGGAAAGATGCAAAGACGGCCTGTAGGGGACTCTAGAGGTCTGGGAGACTCAAGGGAAAGACAGGACCAGAAGGTATGTTTTTACTGTGGAAAGAAGGGGCATTTCAAGAGGGAATGTCGAGTTCGAATTAGAGATGAGAAGGAGTTTAAGGTGGACTAGAGGGGTCAGGGGCTCTATTTAATGGGGACCCAGGAACAACAAAAGGAGCCCTTGATAAAATTAAAAGTGGGTCCCCATGACCAGGAGATAACCTTCCTGGTCGATACGGGTGCAGAAAGATCTACTATTCAGTTTTTGCCCAAAGGATGCACCCTGTCCAAAGAGACTGCCACCGTGGTGGGGGCAAAAGGAGAACCCTTTGAAGTAAGGGTTATAAAAAGGGTGACAGTGGAATCAGAATCAAAGATAGGAATAGGAGATTTTTTGCTAGTACCAGAATCAGACTATAACTTGTTGGGAAGGGACATGATTGTAGAACTAGGAATTCAAATAGAAGTGGTGGAAAAGAAATTACAAATTAGACTCTGCTCCCTTAGACAGGAGGATGAAGACAAGATAAATCCCGATGTGTGGTACAGCCCAGGGAGTGTTAGACAACTGAAAATAGCACCTTTCACAGTAAAAATCAAGAATCCTGAAGTCCCTGTGAGAATTAAACAATACCCCATCTCCTCAGAAGGGAGGAGAGGACTGAAACCTGAAATAGAGAGACTATTAAATAAGGGGCTGCTGGAACCCTGTATGTCACCCTATAATACACCTATACTCCCTGTTAAAAAGGCGGACGGATCGTATCGTTTGGTACATAATCTAAGGGAAATAAACAAGCGGACCATAGCCAGGTTTCCTGTGGTGGCAAACCCCTACACTCTTTTGAGTAAATTGGGCCCTGATAACTTATGGTATAGTGTAGTGGATTTAAAGGATGCTTTCTGGGCCTGCCCCCTTGATGAAACAAGCCGGGATTACTTCGCCTTTGAATGGGAAGACCCTGATACAGGGAGAAGACAGCAGCTTAGATGGACAGTGTTACCCCAGGGGTTCACGGAATCCCCAAACTTGTTTGGACAGGCATTGGAACAAATCTTACAAGACTATCAAACTAGGTCGGGGGTGACTCTGATACAATATGTAGATGACCTCTTGTTGGCGGGAAAATGTGAGAGGGATGTGAGGGAAGAAAGTATCCGACTACTGAACTTTCTGGGGCTTAAAGGACTGAAGGTTTCAAAAACCAAACTTCAATTTGTGGAGGAGGAGGTCAAGTATTTGGGACATTACTTGAGAAGGGGGGAAAAGCGAATAGATCCTGAGAGGATTCAAGCTATTATAGCCCTGCCAATACCAAAGAACAAAAGATAAATTCGCCAAATATTGGGACTCACTGGATATTGTAGGCAATGGATTGAAAATTATAGCAATAAGGCCAGATTTTTGTATCACAAATTAACACAGGAAGGGCTGTTGAAATGGAGCCAAGAGGACACGGACAGACTCCAGGAGTTAAAAGAAAGTCTAGTCCATGCCCCAGTCTTGAGCCTCCCAGACTTGAGAAGGCCATTTTTCTTATTTGTAAATATAGACGAGGGTATTGCATTCGGGGTGCTTACTCAGGACTGGGCGGGGAGGAAGAAGCCAGTGGCATATTTGTCAAAAATTTTAGACCCAGTGAGTAGGGGGTGGCCCACATGCTTGCAGATTATAGCGGGGTGCGCTGTATTAGTAGAAGAGGCCAGGAAAATTACCTTCAACAGCAGCCTTAAGGTAATGTCTCCTCATAATATCCGAAGTGTGATGCAGCAGAAGGCAGACAAATGGATTTCTGATGCGAGACTTTTAAAGTATGAGGGGATTTTGGTAGAAGCCCCCGATTTAACATTAGAAACTACTACCATACAAAACCCAGCTGCATTTTTATATGGGGAACCGGAACACCAACCTTTAACCCACGATTGCATAGCAACCATAGAAAAACAAACAAAAATTAGGCCTGATTTGGAGGAAGAGGAATTAGAAGAGGGCGAAAGACTTTGTAGATGAATCCTCTAGGGTGATAAAGGGAAAAAGAAGATCGGGATATGCAATCGTGGGGGGCCCCGACTTACAGGTGATAGTCAGGTGCTTTAGATAAATCTTGGTCTGCACAGGCATGCGAACTATATGCCATATTGAGAGCTCTAAAACTCCTCAAGGGGAAAAGAGGAACGATATACACTGACTCTAGATACGGATTTGGGGTAGTACATACCTTTGGGAAACTTTGGGAGGTAAAGGGCGCAGCCGGAGACCTGAAGCTAACTTTACAAAGAAAGACACAGTCCTGAAGAACCGCGACAAAGGTTGAGGGAAGTACTTTGGTATACCGTCAAATGGACTCTGGGGATATTTGGGTAGGGGAAAACTGGGTGCTACAAGTAGAACTGATAGGACACTCAGAACCCCCAGGATATTGTAAATATTTAGAAGACCTTGCTCAACAACCGTATTATCGGCCTATTAGATTAGAATATAAGTCCCAATTATGGAATGGGGAAGGGCACGTTAATCATAAAGATATTAGGGTAAAGTGTAGTTGGTTAGATTGTAATTGTTATCCATTTGTATGTTTTTCTTGTAAAATCTGTAAAGAACTGTGGTGGGTCCACTGCCAGAGAGGGAGGGCTCCTAGAAGTGTATGTCAACCTTGTTGGGAGGAACAGCGAGAGCTGACTACCTGGGTAATAAACCAGAAGGTGGCAGCTCGGGAACTAAAAGTGGGATCTGCCCCTTGGTGGCACATATATTCAAAGGGAGTGAACCCTGACCTTTATTGTTACCATCCTAACGAGCCCTTCGTTCCATATATCGTGGATATCCTGGAAGTAAGGTGCAGAAAAAGAGAGAAAAAGCTCAGGTGCGATATTCCACCACTAAAGGAGAAAAATTGGAACTCTAGGAGGTATAAGTGGGAAAGAGGAACCTATCCTGTCCCTGAAGAACATCCTTGCTGCCGAGAAGATGGTTTACCCCGTAACTCGTAGCAACCGAGCTGACGGGCGAGGCAGAGGGATGCGTAGTGGGAAAGAAAGGATCCACCAGAGTGAGAAAAATATGAATATGGCACCTAGGATCCAAAAGGAACAAGGTTTGAGAGGGGGTAACAAGGGGAAAAAGGTAGAACCAAAAGTAAACACTCGTTCTGGCAGTGGGTATCACCTGGTTCTGGGGGCATGTATAATATGGATGGACATGGTGACAGTACAGGGAAATGGGCAATCACACGAGCCCTTTAGGTGGTCTCTAGTAAGATGGGAAAAGCCGGACCCACCTATTCAAACTGTAATCACCTCGGGAGCCCCCAGTTTCAACATAACGCTAGATCCATTGTTTGATACTTGGGCTGCTGTGGGTGCCTGGTCAATACCAAAAGGGGTGATTTACTTGTGTCCTGCATCGAATCCGGGAAAAGGGTATTGTAACTATCCGGGAGAATTTTATTGTGGATATTTGGGCTGTGAAACTATTTCCTTAGGATGGGTAGTTGGAAATCCAGATAAATACCTAAAAGGAGGATGAGAGACCTGAGGATGTCAGTAGATGAAGATCTAAGTAAGATTGAAAAGGCTATTGATGGCCTGGTGAAATCAGTGAGATCTTTGTCAGAGGTAGTATTGCAAAATCGCAGAGGGTTGGATCTTCTGTTCCTGCAGCAAGGAGGGCTGTGTGTAGCCTTACGGGAAGAATGCTGCACGTATGCAGACCATACCAGCATAGTTATAGATACTATGGCCGAGCTTCGAAAACAACTGGAACAACGAAAGAGGGAATGGGAGGCTCAACAAAGCTGGTATGAATCATGGTTCAATCATTCTCCGTGGTTAACTACCCTTTTATCCACTATAGCAGGACCCTTGATTTTGCTAGTAATTAGATTGACATTTGGTCCTTGTATTTTCAATAAATTAATTAATATTGTTAAGGGAAGATTAGAAGCTGCCCACCTCATGTTGATCCGGGCAAAGTATGAACCTTTAAATGGGGTCGAAACCGGAACTGAGGACCACTTAGAACTCAGCAGGAGAGAGCTCCAAAGGTATAACGAACAAAAATAGGTAAATAGAAAAAGGGGGGATTGTAAGAGATTGGTGACCTTTTTGTTCATTGCAAAGATAGATAGCAATTCCGAAGCCCGGATGTGGTATAAGTATGTGACTGCTGATTGCCTAAGCTTGCATTTTCCAGAAGAACAAAGGGGGCTGCAAGGCCAACACTGATAACGGAAGACCGGAAGACCCCACGGCAACCAGAGGGATATGCGCAGAACCCCCGTAGAAACGGCATGTACCCGCCCGAAAATCAAAGGACTTAAAAAGGGATGAACTTTGGGGAAGGGTGCGGCAGTTGGCGGAGCGGAGACTCCCCTGCCGCCCAGCGCTGATCTTTGCTCTTTGTTTTCTGTAACCAATAAACCTCAAATTTTAATTTGACCCAACATGGCCCATTGCGCTCATTTATAACAGCCTTGAAACTGCTAGTTCCTACAAGAGCAATGCTAGAAGCCATCTCATGGAGTGCTGTGAGACCTAGTGCCTTGCAGAAGACAGCAAGGACTCCCTCTGGGGAGTGGGGAGGGGATCAGGCTAGTGCTACAGAGTTAGGAGAGTCAAGAAGAGCTTCCAGTAGGGGAATTCAGGGAGAGACGTCACCTTTGCCAACCCTGGGAAAACTCAAATTAGCAATCTTTCCAAGTGAGATGGAAGACAGTGATTTTTTGTTTTTTGAGTCCTGTTCTCCATCTGGGGAGGGAACAGACTTGGCAGCTCAGAGTCACAACACTAGAATGGGACCCAGACAGTCGGCAGCCGTCCAGAAGTCCCGCGGCAGCCGTAACAGCAGCGGGCGCAGGGGCTGATGGTGGCAGACCGTTTGGGAGGTCTGGGGAACCGGGAAGACCCGGGGAATATACAGCGGCGGCAGTCACAGGCGCTGAGCTGAGCAGGATACAGCGTGAAGCGGCGCTGGGCACAGCCACGCCACCACCGGGCGCAGCCTCGCAGGCACCGAGCGCAGCGGCATCGGGCAGCCCGCAGCCGCGGGGGGATCTTGGGGAGTGCATGGAGGCGGGAACCGCCGGGGAGGCCGCAGCGACCGCGGGACCTGGGGAGGCCAGCGAGAGCGCAGTAGCCGCAGGAGCCAAGCTGAGGTAGTATCTCCCTCCCTTATGAAGTACAAGAAAATGGCGGCGCCCATGCCACTTCCGTAAACAATGTTACGTAATTTCGCCGACGTCATTTTGTGACCAACGAGACGTTCAACCTCCGACTGCAGCACCACCTGTGGCCACTTCTGTTATTGCACCGTCAAATACTTAATATACAGACACAACATCCAAATTTCTGCACAGGAGGAGAAGGCATAAATACAGCCTTGAAGCCAGAAGGACCATCTTCACAAGACATAAATCTGCAAAATTCAAACAACTTACAAAATATAAATACAAAATTAGTCACATTTTTGCCTAATCACAGAGTTATTTCAAATAATAATCCAAGTGACATTTCAAGAGATGCATCCAATTATATCAATTGGGAAGAAATTAGAAGGAAGGCATTGAAGGAGGGTGATTTTGACATGGCAACAACACCGATAGTAGCCATGCCAGTGAGATATGGTAAAATAAATGCAAATCCTAAATGGATCCCATTAACACATTACATAATCAAAGACTTGAGACAGGCAATCAAAGACAGTGGTTTAGGGTCTCCGTATTTCAAACAGCTTTTGAAGGGCACTTTCAATAATTATGATTTGGTGCCTTATGACTGTAAATACATAGCATCCACGATCTTAACAGATTCTCAATACATGCTATGGGAAGCCAAATGGAGGAGAGCTCTCACCAAGTTAATATAGACTTATGATGGAGGTACAAATGCAGCTCTCATGCTAGCAGAAATATCCAGTGATGCTCCTCATGATAAGCCAGAAGATCAAGCTGATTTGCCTCGAGAAGTGATTTCAGACATTAAAGAAGCAGCTCAAAAGGCAATTCTGCAAATTCAACCTACTGGAAGCCCAGAGGGCATTTATACAGAAGTAAAGCAAGTAGTATCTGAGTAATTCACTTCTTTCATAGATCGCCTTACACAAGCAATAGAAAGACAATGCAGTGATGAGGTGGCACATCCTCATCTGCTTAGAAGTCTTGCTTTTGCTAATGCCAATGCAGAATGCAAGCACTTAATTACTGCCTTGCCAGATTCACAGCCAACCTTGCCACAAATGATAGAGGTGTGTAGCAAGATAGGCACTCCTCAACATATACCAGCAATCCAAGCAAATGTCTTGGGGGAGCAATTCGGGAAAGTCTTCAAAGCAGCGGACCAAAGACTTGCAAAACCCCTCTCTGCTCTCCATGTAACTCCTCATTAAGATGATTCTGCAGAAGTAATGGCAGCAGAACTTGCCAAGAGGCCATGTTTCAAGTGTGGAAGATTTGGACACATCAAAATGTGGAAGAATGGTTAGAGAATAAGGGACATGTGAATCTACATCAGGTTGCAAGTGTAGAGTTAGCAAAGTTTAAGACTCAGCTAAGCTGACAAGGTCACCGTGCCCTTGTAGGAGAGTGTTATAACAACAACGAAGTTTTGTAGCTGATAAAGGGGGAAAAGAATGTTAACACTGATCCACAAGTGTAAGAAACTAAGAGGAGTTAACATTTCTGTGAGTAGCGAATGATTAGCTTGCTTTTGCACTACGTATGAGCTTCATTATGAATTGTATAAAAGACATAACTAACGGAATAAAGTTGAGACTTACTGATCTCTCATATTGAGAGCGGTCTGTCTCCCGCTGACCCCAACATCAAAAAGTATTGCCCAGAGTCTGCGGAGAGTGCAAAAGCACCGAATCATTGTCCAAGATGCAGGAAAGGGAGACATTTTGCAAATCAGTGTCATTCCAAAGTGGATGTGGACAGAAGACCTCTACTGATTCCAGGAAACTCCAAAAAGAGAGCGGAACACCAATGCGTGATGACACAAGTTATGATGGTGACCCCTCAAGACACACAGTGTATGCGGAACCCCAATCAGACTCCCTACGCAGGACCATCTGCCATTTCCCCAGTTACTCAGAATTGCTGCTCCCAGGAGCACAATGCAAACTGACAGCTTCCAAATTAATATACTCCATGAATGACAGTCATGCAGTGATACCCACAGGAGTCACTGGAACTTCATGGAAAAGGCAAGACTTTTTGATTATAGGTAAGGACAGAAACAGCACTTTAGGGCTCATTATCTATCCATCAGCTATTTCAGAGAATCATAATGAGGAGTTGACAGTTTTGGCTCAGGCTTTGAAACCTCCACTGATTGTTCAAAAAAATACTCCAATAGCCAAGGCCATTGCTTTACCATGCAATGCTATAAAACAAGTCATGCCAATAGTAAATCAGCAAGCACCACTTGAAAGTGAAGACGTAGAGACTGATGTCTTCTAGATAAAACAAATAGGCCGTGATTGACCACTAATAACTTGCAGCTTGACATATAACAGCAAAACAACCACAATAACAGGCATGTTGGACACTGGTGCAGATGTCACCGTCATCTCTCATAATTTTTGGCCCAGAGAGTGGAACTTGATTATCCCTTTGAACTCTCTCACAGGAATTGGAGGAACCATGATATGCCTGCAAAGTAAAAACCTGCTCATCATTACAGGGCCAGATGGGAAGGCAGCAATCATTTGTCCATTTGTCATGCAAAAAACTATCACAGTATGTGGAAGGGACATCCTGTCTCAATGGGGAACAGGAATAGAATTGAATTTTTAATAGGGGTCACTGAGGCACTCACCACCCTAAAACTGACCTGGAAGATGGACAAGCCCATCTGGGTGGATCAGTGGCCCCTGGAAAGAACGAAATTGAGTGCTCTCAGTTTTAGTGAAGGAACAATTGCAGAAAGGCCACATTAAGCTGACAAATAGTCCCTGGAATTCTCCAGTGTTTGTTATTCACAAGAAAACTTCCAATTCATGGAGATTGCTCCATGACCTCAGGAAAATCAATGAAATCACAGAAGAAATGGGACCACTTCAACTCGGGCTTCCTTCTCTCTTGATGATCCCGAGAGAATGGCCACTTGTAATTATAGATTTGAAAGATTGTTTCTTCAACATTCTGCTTCATCTAAAAGACGCTTCTCAATTTGCATTCTCTGTCTCAAGCATCAACAGACAGGAACCTTTGCAAAGATATCATTGGGTGGACCTTCCTCAAGGACTTAAAAATTTGCCAACAATTTGCCAATGGTTCATGGCCCAAGCTTTGTCTCCAGCTTGAGAGAAACACCCACAAGTAATGATTGTTCATTATATGGATGATCTGCTCATTGCAACACCAACACTCAAAGAAATGCAAGAAGCTCTTGACAGTGTGATTGGAGAAGTTCAAAAAGCAGGGCTGGAAGTATCTACATCAAAAATCCAGGAAGTCTCACCATGGAAATATTTAGGATGGAAAATCACAGAACAAACAATCAGGCCACAGAAGATACAACTCAGAGCCTACATCAGCAATCTGCAGGATTTACAGCAGCTCTTGGGAGAAATAAATTGGATCAGGCCAATTTTGGGGATCACTAATGATGAACTTCCACCACTTTTTGATTTAGTGAGAGGAGACTGAAGCATTACATCTCCCAGAACCCTCACACCTGAAGCTCAAGAAGCCCTTGAGAAAGTCACCAAGGCCCTTCAGCAAAGACAAGCACATCGCTGTGTGACGTCACAGCCATTTCTTCTTGCAGTGCTAGGAGAAAAAATGCAATTGTGTGGTCTCATATTTCAATGGGACAGCTCAAAGAAAGATCCTTTGCTGATAATCAAATGGATTTTCTTGCCCTACAGATCTCCAAAAACAATCTTTACAACACCAGAAATGGCAGCTCAGATCATAATCAGGGCCAGATCAAGATTACTGTCAATGGCAGACAAAGATTTTGCAACAATTTATCTGCCATTGAAAAAAGAATATTTTGATTGGGCATTGCAAAAATCAGAGGGGTTGCAAATTGCATTGCTAGATTATTCAGGTGTCTGTTCAATTCACTTTCCAAAGCACAAGCTGTTGCAGACAAAATTATGTTTCAGAGAAAAACCCATGCTGAGTGAAGTACCCTTGGATGCAATAACATTATTCACTGAAGGCTCAGTACACACAAATAAGTGATAACATGGCAGAACACAAGAAGAAAAACATGGAATTCAGACATTCAGATAGTGGAAGGTTCTTCTCAAATTGTGGAGTTGGCAGCAGTGGTCAGAGTGTTTCAATTATTTCAGGAACCCCTCAATCCAATTACAGATTCAGCCTATGTAGCCAATTTAGTCAAAACAATAGAAGGATCACTCTTAAAAAATGTTGATAATGATGATATGTATCATCATCTTGCATGCATGCAAATTATACAAAAAAGAAAAAACAGATACTTTATCTCTCACATCAGAGCACACTCTTTACTTCCAGGATTCTTGGTGGAAGGAAATGCAGAAGCAGACAAATTAACAATGCCAATTGCAGACACCTTGCCAAACATTTTTGAGCAGGCAAAACTGAGTCACATATTTTTTCATCAAAATGCACAAGCACTTGGGCGAACATTCCGTATTTCCAAAGATCAGGCGAGAGCAATCATAAATGCTTGTCCGTATTGTCAGCTGATTAAACATCCTGTATCCACAACAGCAGTGAACCCGAGAGGATTGCAGAGTCTGCAATTATGGCAAACAGATATCGTAAAATGCCCATCTTTTGGGAAACACAAAAATATCCATGTCTCAGTAGACACCTTTTCAGGTGAAGTTTTTGCCTCCTTGCACACAGGAGAAACAGCAAAACCTGCACGTCAGCATTTTTTGCAAGCATTCACATCACTCAGTGTGCCTCAAGAAATAAAGACAGACAATGGTCCAGCTTATGTAGCAAAAGAGCTTGCCAAATTCTTAATGAATCGGGGTGTACGTCACTCCTTTGGTATTCCTCACTCTTTCACAAGTCAAGCAATCATTGAGAGGACAGACCACACTTTAAAATCCCTTTTGGATAAACAAAAAAGGAGGGAGGCAGAGGCTACGCCTCAAATGCGCTTGAACAAAGCACTATATGTTTAAAATTTTTTAAACAGATCTTTTGCAGAACCAGATCCACAAATTATCAGACATTTTTCCAACACCACACAGGCAAAATTAAAGGAAAATCCTTTAGTTTTGATCAGAAATCTAGAGACAGGGAAAATTGAATGTCTATTTCCACTAATAATGTGGGGCAAAGGGTATGCTTGTGTCTCCACAGGTGTTGGTCCGAAGTGGATTCCTTCAAAAAACATGAAGCCCTACAAACCACAGGGACACACAGTCACCCCTGGAAGCAGAGAAGCAAGCACGCAGATGAGAATTGCACTGAGACCACAGCTGATGACAAACATCTTCTGTCCCACATGCAGAAGCTGTGAACTTTGGGTTTTGTGCCAATGCAATAGTGTGGGAATCATTGGTATCATAGAGCCTTGTTGAAAAGTGCGTGGTGTGGACCGTGTTATGATTCAGAATTGCATACGAGGTGTAAGGCCACTGAAATTTTAATTATATTAGGTCATGAGGAAGGAAATAGTCCTCATCTCCACAGTGATTAAAGAGAATCCAACGAGGTCCAAATTTGCGGAATTGAATGCAAAATACATAATTTAGTGCCTTACATTTGGCCTGTCCCAGAACGAGACCAGGAAAAGATAAAAAGAGAGTGTGCGAAAAGGTGCCTTGAATCAAAAAAGAAACCAAAGAGAAACATGAAACTAAATCAGATATTATACTTATGTCTTATTACTTCATTGTTTGCTTTAAGTAACGCGATCCTGCCCATGAGTCAACCAAAAACCAATGTCTGGGTGACCTTGGCCAATGCCTCAGGCCTGGATACCATTTGTTTGACTTATTCAAGTCCAGAAAAGCCATTCTCAACCTGTTTGGTCAGTTTACCAGTAGACAATTAGCCAATACAAAAAAATGTCTCTCCAGATCTTTCACGATTCATTATGAATCCCACTGAGGAATGGGGTGTCTGGACCAAATTTCTCCCTGAGACACCCTATGAACCTCAAGAACTGGAAATCTTCAGCTCAGTGAAAATACATTTTTGCATAATGTTTGATTTTCCTGAGTTAAAATAAAAACAAAATTAGAGGAAGGTATCACCAAACTCAAAGTTGAAGGAGGATCATGGTTGGATGATCTGTTTGGTTGGTTGAGCCTTGCTTCATTGTGGAGAGGACTTTTGAAAATAGGCATGTATGCCTTGATTGTCATCATAGACATCATGGTATTTATTTGTGCCTTGTCTACTTCAGTGTATCTGACAGTGGTTTGACAAAGCAGTCAAAGCCATGTTCATGATTCAAACAGGAGGGGGAGATGTTGGAACCCTGGACACAGAGGATTTCAGGCTTTCTGTGCTGACAGGGACTGATCCTCAAAAATACACTGCATTTGACCTGAGGCCATGGAAAAGGCTTCCAAAAATTGAGTGATAGCACTGAGATTGTGAATGTGTAGTTGGATAAAAGTGTGTTATATCACAGGGTGAAAGATTTAGAGTTTGGGGTTTGGGGATATAGTAATATATGTGCAACAAGATGGAGGGTTTAGGGCATAGTTTAGCAGTCCTTCTCCTTCACAAGTTTGGGTGATTTTGTGTGATTGGTTGAAAAAGTCCGCAGTGTGAAACATTGGTGGTTAGTTATTGGGTTAAAAGTAAAAATAAATTAGTTGGCATCTCATAATTGAGTAGTTTAGGCTCAAAAAGTCCTTGAAGACAGAACTCTCTACTCCATTTTTGCTCTGTTAACTTAGCATGTAGAAGCACTCATGGTCAGTGAGGCTGTAACATAGATAAATAATAAACATCTAAGTCCAAACAAGAATTCTGTCTCTCGTGCTTTTAATCCTGACCCTGAGAAGAAGAACCAGATAAAATCAAAGGGTTTGCCTCAGTCCTAGACCACAAGGATTAACCCCAGGACCCAAACCACCAATACCCTGGCATTGTGGACAAGTTGTGACAAT
The DNA here is from genome assembly GCA_018697195.1 of Certhia americana. Taxonomy (NCBI): domain Eukaryota; kingdom Metazoa; phylum Chordata; class Aves; order Passeriformes; family Certhiidae; genus Certhia; species Certhia americana. Next base: position 4,504,856 of record JAGMWU010000027.1, on the reverse strand, counting down.
TCCTTGAGCATCCTGCAACGAGATTCCAAACTGTTTGTGTAAAACCTTGGCACTTGGGTGAAAAAATTTGTAAGCCCTTCTGGCTTGGCCAAACTTACCAATGTTGGGAGAAGCAGAGGCCCAAAGTGGTGCCACCAATTGGTCAGCCTTCTCGTTTCCAAAGGCCAGACCTTCTGTTAATCCACAGTGACTCCATATATGGGTGATAAAATAATCCTGTCAGCGAGAATTGAGTAACTGCCATAACGGCAAAAAGAGTTCCCACAACCACTGGTTTTAAATTTCTTTCAGCAATGCTCGGTCCATGCTCTCAACAACACCTACTACATAAAAAGAATCAGAAACAATGTTAATGGGATCATTTGGCCATTTTTCAAATACCCTGATAACAGCACGTAACTCAAGAGCATGTAAAGATTCCTGGGTCCCTCAAGGATTTCACTAAGCCATTTGCCTTTGTCCTGCCAAGTAAGACCTGCTTTAGAAGTTTTTTGACTGGCATCAGTAAAAACCATGAGGCAGTCTACAGGTTGCCTTGATAACCAAGGTAGTTCTTCAACCTGTTGATGCAAAGAAAAAAGCTTATGAGGAGGAAACTGTGTGCTAATGAGACCTGGAAAGCTCAACAATGCCCATTGTAGGGTGTCTGAATTCTGTAGTAACCATTGCAAGTAATCCTTTGTTAATGGGAGAAGAATATTTTGGGGCTCCATTCCTGCCATTTCCAATGTCTGTTTCCATGCCTTGATCACAATTTTTGCTATAGCCACAATTTGTGTGGTTAAGGATTTGTTCAAATTGAATGGCAAAAACACCTGTTCCGAGATTTTTAGTGGTTGTTTAGCCTGGCTATCCCACTGCATCAATACAGCCATTACATATTTTTCCTTGTTCAGCACAGGCACGGACAATGGCAAAGTAGGAGACCAGCGATCTGCAAAGGAATTACCCAACTTAGTGGTAATTTGAGTCAGAGCCTTCTGTTGTTTTTCAGTTAGTTCATGCAGCAAAGTGGCCTGATTTCCCCCTTTCAATAATGGCATCAGGGGCTCAAGGTCTTCATTAGTTATGCCACAGGTATTATGAATCCACTGTATGTTCCCAATTAATTTCTGAGCATGTGTGAAAGTCCAAATTTCTGTACAAATTGCTAATTTTTGAGGCCAAATTTGGGCTTCAGTGATAAGCATTTCCAAATATTTCCATGGGGCCTGTTGGACTTTTTCAGGGGCAATTTGAAGGCCTGCCTCCTGCAATTTTTGCTGCAAGACACATAGGTTTTCTGTGTCTAAGTGTTCTCCTGCTATCGGAATATCAGCCATGTAATGATAGATAAGATACTGTAGATACTGTTTTCTCAGTGGGGCTAGTGCCCAGGCAACATACAGTTGGCACATTGTGGGGGAATTACCCATTCCTTGTAGCAATGCAACCCATTGTTATCTCTTTGCTGGCTCTGCCTTGTTAATGGATGGCACCGAGAAGGCAAACTTCTCACTGTCATCCTCGTGCAGGGGAATTGTGAAAAAGCAGTCTTTAAGTCGATAATTATCAGTTGCCAATTGACAGGTAACATTGAGGGCGAAGGTAGGCCAGGCTGCAGGGGTCCTATATCTTGCATTACAGCATTAATGGCTCTAAGGTCATGTAATAATCTCCATTTTTAAGGATTGTAAAGATGGGCGTATTCCATGGGCTCATAGAAGGTATAATATGTCCCTTTTCCAATTGCTCATCAACCAATTCATGAGCAAGCTTTTCTTTAGACAGCGGCCATTGATCAACCCATATTGGCGTTTCTGTTAACCATTTTAATTTTAGGATTGGCTGCCCTTAAATGGCTGCCGCTAAAAACCCTCATTGGTGAGACAGAAACCCATGTATCTCAGTGCATCCCATCCCAAATGCCAGATTGTTGTATTCATCATGGAAGGTTCAACCTGGGCACAAACATGTTTTTCTTCCTCAATCCACACTGTTAAGAGTGTTTTACTAATTTGAGTCATTTGCACTCTTCCCACCCCCATAACTGGTGTTCCCAGGGTATTCAGAGGCCATGCTGAAGGCCATGCGAATGAGGGAATAATGGTGACATCTGAACCTTTGTCCAGCAATGCAGCTTTTGCTGACAGAGTTCCTCCATCGGGGTGCTGAAAAATAATAGGTTTAATTGGTTTTGCTCCTGATAAAGGTAACGTAAACATTACTCTAGGGGTTTCTGTTAACCCAAAAACCTCCATTCCCCCTTTGCATAACTCCTTGTCTAGGAACCTTGGCCTCAAAGGGAATTACCTGTGCCAATCGGGTGCCTTGTGGAATGTGGATGGGTGGTCTTAACGTTTGCATCATTTTCCCAATATTGCCCAAATAATCTGCATCAACTAGTCCAGGCAAAACAAAAATGCCTTGCTTTGATGTGGATGATCTCTCTATCAGCAGGGCACTGAGTCCATACCCCAAGGGTCCATTTTCTGTTGATGGAATGACCTGTACATCGGTGTTTTGAAGAGTTGCATCTATTGCAGTCATTAAATCCACTCCTGTGTTCCCTGCTGTTGCTGAGCTGATGACATCCAGGCAGCCGCCTAGTTTTGGGGGTGCACTTGTGTCATTGCGCGTCCCCTTTTCATGGTCCATTTCCCAAAGGCGTTCCATCTTTCTCGAGTCTCGACTTGCATTCAGAGGCTTTATGGCCGAATTTAGCATTACTGCAGTTTCCAGAGAAACCAGCAGATGTCGCTGTTGCTTTAATTTTCTGTATAGCTTTAACTAGGCACTAGGCTTTCACGTGACCAGGCCTACCACAGCCGAAACATATCAATCTTGCGTCGCCTTTTCCTTGCTGGACCAGTGGTTTAAGGACAACTGCCATTGCTTCCGCCAGGAAAGTGTCTTTTTCTTCTGGAGTTCCAACCCTAGAACAAGCTTTAATCATATCTACTAAAGCAGCAGATCTTGGCAGAGTTTGCAGGATTCTCTTACAAGCAGAACTGGCATTATCTACTGCTAATTGCATACCCAGGGCACTTTTCACATCTGAAGACATTCCCAGAACTCAATCGATTGCATCTCTAAGACGATCTAGAAAACTCATAAAAGTCTCCTTTGTCTCCTGTCTAATCGTTGTATAGGATGGTGATGGAAATCCCATGTCTGGGACAGCATGAAATTATTCCCTTGCTAACTTCTGAGATTGCTGCAAAACTGCTGTGTTTAGATGAGCTTGAATTTGTGTATCAGCAAAAGCCGCTTTCCCCAGCATCATATCTGGGGTGGCAAATAGCCGAGGATCCCCCTGGGGGAGTCCAAGAGTCTCTGTTACAGCAGCTTCTACCCGTCTTTCCCAGTCTGATTGCCACAGCAGCCTCTGTGTGGGTTTTAAAAAGGTTTCTGCCAGCTTTTTACAATCAAAAGGAACCATTAAACCGCTAGTGAAAATATGGTCTAGCAAGGTTTGTACGTATGGATCAGTTAGTCCATACTGCATAATACCTTTTTGCCCTTCTCGGACGAGATTCCAGTCCAGCCCCACCCACTGGTGTTGATTTGGATTACCGGGAGCAGAAATTACCGGAGCGCTTGGGGAATAAACTCACTCTCAATTAAGGCTTGTCGTATGATCCCCTGCCAGCGCCGTGCTGGGTTGTAGTCGTCATCGAACACAGGGCGGCTAGAGAATTTTCGTTCAGAACTTTCTTTTCTTCGTTCTGGGCTTCTGTCCTCCTTTCGCTGCTGCGTACACTCCTGGTCGTCGGGGCGATTCGGAAGATCAGACATTTTTCGTATTCCACGGTATCGATCGTAATCTCGCTCCTGCTGGATTCTCCTCTCATCTCCCTCTCGCTCCCGCTGTTTTCTCCTTTCCTCCTCGCGTCAAACTGTTTCCTCATCAGGAATCGCAGTGAGTGTGAACTTTCTATCCGGGCTATTTTGGTGATTCTCGCTGTTAAAGCGATTCAGAGAATCGTTACTGCCATAAACTGATCTCTCAATTGACTCATGATTTTTTCTCCCTTCCGACATCGGCAGCTGTCTGGTTTTTTCTCTGTTTTTTTCTCTTTCCCTCATTTGTTGATCTATTAAAGCTATGAGTTCAGCTATCTCCCTCTCCTGCCTCCTTCGTTCTCCTCTTTAAAGCGGCGCAAACACTCTGCATCTGAATACCCATGATTTGCATTTGAAACCCTGTGATGGCTAGGCTGAGGTGACTCAGGCGGTGAGGGAGGCAGTGGGGGATATACTCACCCTCTTGCTGTGATCGTTAACTCTTTCGGGGATACTGCGGGCGGAGGCAACGAAACATCCATCTTCTCAGGTTCTGGCGCGGGCTCTGGGGCTGGCGTGGATGGCGCGCGCGGGCGGTGGAGCCGGCGCGGATTGCAGTTCTTCATTGTTACTGTCTGAAACCGCTTGTGAAGCCTGTGAATTCGGCTCCAGGGTTGCCGCAGGTAGGGATGGTATTACTGGTTCTTCCCCCCCAAAGAATTCTCAGGCAAAGGTCGGAAAAGCAGCAGTAGAGTCATCAGGCTCTAATGCAGCTGCTGCCCCTGCCGCAGCTGTTCGCTCTGCTTTCAGTTGCCGTAGCACCGTTATTATTAACTTCCACACTGTGCTAAGTCCCTTGGTTTCTTTTGACCCATCGCTTACGGCATCCCAGAGAGTTATTCCCAGCCTTTCCTACTCGAGGGTGCCAAAAACACTCCTGGGGGTGGCAAAAAATCCTCTCTCCTGACCCCACTTCAAGAGTCTTTTTAAGACCTCTAAGTCATACTTAATTGCTCTCTTAGAGAGATTATGCTGGAGAATATTCAGGGTGGCCTGTTCTTCTTTTGACAGTGCTTTACCCATTCTACCAGCCCCCCAGTTTCCCAGTTTCTCACCTTTTCCGTGTCCCTCCGCAGCGTACGTTTATATTGATTGGAGCCTTTTTTCTCCCAACTCTGCGAAGCCATCCTCCAACTTCCCCCACTATGGTCCCGCTGCGGTGGTCTTCGACTGCAGCCTCCTGCCTTTTCACTCTACAAAACCCCTTTCAGTGTCCAAAGGTTAGGGTTTGCTTCATTATCATGGCATTTATCATGTCGAGATCACCAACATGCGGGAGCTCAGGACAGATGAACAATGAACCAATGTGATTATGCAGAAGCCGGTTTATTGTTTACATTATGCTCTAGTTATGTATTCTGAAACTACTGTTCATGCGATCACGCATTACTTGATTGGTGCCTTTGTCTTGTTCACCTGCCTTGCACACACCTTTCAGGAAATATGACTGGTTACAGTCCAGTGCTTCACAGCCCTCCTTTATCTAGTTCTTGCAGTCTTGGTATTCAGTTTCTCAGCTTCTTCTTTCCCAATTTAGCACAATTTATGTTTCAGTAACCTTGACAAATTCCAGAGGTTCTGATAAGAATAGCTAGAGACAGTTTGGCTGGAGCACACCATGGCCTAAACTATTCAGATACATTGCAACACTCCTGAGATGAAAGACAGGGATGGGGAGCACAATGAAGCCCCCATAATCCAAGAGAAAATGGTCAGTGCTATGCTACTTAGACATGCACAAGTCCATGGGGCTGGATGGGATCCACCCAAGATTACTGAGGGAGCTGGCAGAAGAGCTCACCAATATGCTTTCAATCATCAGCAGTCCTGGCTAAACAGGGAGGTCTCAGTGTACTGTAGGTTAGAAAACATTGCGCCCATCTACAAGAAGGGTTGTAAGGAGGATCCAAGGAACTACAGGCCTGTCAGCCTGACCTTGGTGCTGGTAAAGGCTATGGAGTAGACCATTTTGAGTGCCATCATGTGGCACCTACAGAACAATCAGGGAATCAAGTCCAGCCAGCATGGGTTAGGAAAGGCAGGTCCTACTTGACCAACCTGATTTCCCCTTATGACAAGGTGATTCACTTAGTGTATGAGGGAAAGACTGTGGATGTTGTCTACCTGGACTTTATTAAAACCTTTGACACCATGTCCCACAGCATTCTCCTGGAGAAATTGGCTGCTCATGGTTTGGACAAGTATACTCTTCACTGGGTAAAAAACTGGCTGAATAGCTGGACCCAGATAATGGTGGGGATTGGTGCCACAGCCAGTTGGGGCTGGTCACTAATAGGGTTCTCCGGAGCTCAGTAGTAGGCAAATTCTGTTTAATATCTTTCTTGATGACCTGGACGAGGGGATCAAGTGCACCCTCACAGACAACACCAAGTCAGGTGGGAATGTTGATCTGCTGGAGATCAGGAAGGCTCTGTAGAGGGATCTGAACAGGCTGGATTGATGGGCTGAGGCAAATTGTATGAGGTTCAACAAGGCCAACTGCCAGGTTCTGCACTTGGGTCACACCACCCTCTGCAGTGCTACAGGCTGGGGGCAGTGTAGAGACCTAGAGAAGCCGATTTTAGTCACAGGCTGGATTGTGGTGGTGTTTTTCCTCCCTCCAGGCCACACTCTGATCTGAGAAATTGCTTGTTAGGCCTCAGCCTTGACAAACTGCACTAAGCCCCTCTTGAGCTTATCAGAAACACTAATGAGCACCTGTTTTTTAATGAACAGTCTAGGAAATTTATTTTTCTTGCCTGAATAACAACCCAAGTAGAATAATATTTTTGTATACTGAACCATCAAAGAAAGTTTCCAACTTGAATTGGGGCAAGGATGGAAAGTTACTATTACTTAAGCCCTTTTTCTTGCAACCCTATAAACAATGGTCCAAAGTGAGACCCTTGAAGCTCTCAATTATAAGAGACTAATGCATACTAAAGCCCACTCTTTAATGACTTTATAAACAGTGGTCTCAAGTGAGATCCTTTTGAGCTCTCAAATCCCAGAAGATAAGGGGCTGATGTGTATGTCTCAAACACCAATAAATGCATGGTTGTGGAGCCAAACAAGGACTGCTCGTAATAACAGACAAGAATTGTTGATAATAACAAGGACTGTTGGTATTAACTCACCATGAGAAAGAACAAGATTTGACTGGAGAAGGGGGGCTAGGTGGAGATAGGACAGCACTTTTCCACAACACAGTACAGAGCTAATGCAGGAATGAGTGACAGGAAGTGGGCATGGACTATAGGGTGGGATTAAGACCACCAAAGACCCTTGAAGCCTCTGACCCATTTCCAGAAAGGCCTGAAAGAACTGGTGCCTTAAGTTTTAGTTTTCATATTTTTCAGATTCTGAACTGCATGTACACTCTGAACTTCATATAAAGTGTTAACAAGTTCTGTTCGCAGTTTAGTTAGACAAAACAATCCTATTTCAACATGAGAACCAAGGACATCATTTCAGCTTCAGGTCCAAAAGTGTAAACAATGGCAAAGCAATCCAGGAGGATGGGACTTCATAACCTGAAGCTGTAATTGGACAATTAACCCCAATATGTAAATGGACCAAAACTTATAAAAGTGTGAAAACTTGTGACCAGTCATCCATCTTAGGTCCATCTTGGGTGCATTTTGGGTAGAGCCACGGCTGAGCTCTTGTACTGCCCAAGCTGTATCCTTTGAAGGCCTTTTAATAAATACCTACTTTATTCCTTTAACATTGTCTAGCCTCTGTTCCAGGTAGCCTCTCACAGGCATCAGAACGAACTGCACATGAAAACTAATTTACCTAGAAAGTGAGAAATCTATCTTTGGTGTGGAGAAACCTGTCCATAAAAAGGTACCTCCCCCCCCAAGCCCAGGTGGTGCCCTCATGACTCTGGACATCTCATTGGCTGGACTGATGCAGCTGGATTGATGCTTATCAGCTGGATTGACACAGGAAGCAGGACTGGTGATTTCTTTTTCTCTCTTTTTTTCTGGTTCTTTTCCTTTTCTCTCTTTCTTTCTTTATTTCTCCCTCTTTAATTTCTCTCTTTGTTTTCACCCTGCCTCTTTTTCCAAAATCCACTGCCGTGTTCTTATATAGTAGGTCAGGGACTAATATACCAATTTCTGTGCCAAGTGTGTAATTTACAAATAAAACTTTGTGATTGTTTGTAGACCCTTTGACTTTTGTTATGCCTTTTGACCAAGGAGCATTTACAAATCTCAGGTGCTACCTTCCCCTTGAGGCTGGGTTCATCACAGGCAGAGTGGCTGGAAAGCTGCCTGGTAGGAAAAGGACCTGGGAGTGCTGGTTAGCAGCCAGCTGAACATGATCTGGTCTGTGTCCAGGTGGCCAAGAAGGCCAATGGCATCCTGGCTTGTTGTTAAGAACGAGAGGGGAGAGCTTAGACAAGTCCCTGCCTTTGCCCAGGTTTCTGGCAGTAGGCAGCAGTTTTATTGAGGTAGCCAGCACCACAAAACCCACTCTCGCTTGTAAGTTCTTAATAATGACCAATCAGTGTAGGTTTACAAGGACAGCAGTGACTGCAGCAGCGGCATTGTATGCCTGAACAGAAGGTTGCAGTGGTAAGAATGCTGATAAGTGTGGAAGAATGCTGGACACACAAGATCTGAAAACAGGAAAGGGGTCCTGTTTGCTAGCATGTGGTCCTGAGAATAACAAACTGTCAAGATGACTGATTTATTGGGGAACTGTAACCAGCTTTAGGCGGGCAACTGAAAACAGCTTCTCATGTTAAAAGTATAAATGCTGTCTACAGTAAACCAGATTCACTTGCTTCAGCTTGTGTCTCTCTCATTCATATGCCACAAATGGCACACAATCCATAGGGACTTCATTACTGCTGGCATGATCCATCTGGTGGTGTACCCTGACTGAACCAACCATGGGTGTGTTCAGCTGATCACCAAGGATCTCTTTTCATTGCTGACTGTAAAACATATTAGACTTTGCAAGTAGTTGAGATGCATTTCTTATAATAGGCCAAAGCGCAAAAAAATCCCCAAAACTGCATGAAGACTGTCTGTTGCATATTAGCAGGGAACAAGGATATAAAATCCAACCCCAAAGACTTATAAAGCTACTTACTTACTTATACAGGTCAATGTCCTGGGGTGATGTTATGATACTGTATCCCCTATTGTCTGCTTTATGCTCAGACATGGTTTCTGTAACTTTAAGCTTGAAGTGAGGGGAAGGCAGTGGAATTCTTTCAGCATCCTGTGTTCAAAACCACAGATAACTCCCTCAGTTTTCCCCCAGCTCTTGGCTCTTTTTCTCAGGAGAGAGACAGAGAGTTAAAATTCTTTGCTTTAGCTAGATTTTTGTTTGTTAGCTGAGGCAAGAAGTTTTCTCTGGACTGTGGCTTCTTCTTCTTCTTCTGGAACTGTTCAGCTTTGCTCCGGTCTGGACAACCAGACTATCACACAGAGCCCCCAGCCCGGCTGGAGGGTCCCAGGACACTGCATCCCAGCTCAAGAAGGAGCCAAGCCAAACCTACAGAAAGGACTCTGAATCTATTGGGAATTTTAATAAATTCGAGACGGGACTTCTGAGTTGCCTTAGATGGTGCAATTTATTTTTTGTTATCTTCTACATAGACAAGAGGGTGAATTCGGCTCATATCTTCACCACATGTTTCAGAAGGTCACAAGACCTCTTGTTACAAGAACTTTTAAAGATTTATTAACCAATAAAATACTGCCACAAAGATTATTTATATTTTTAACCCAATAGTTAATTATTTTGTTTAACACGTTTTGCTGCAGTGCAGACTTTCGTAGCCAATCAGAAAGTCACACATAGCCTACAATACTACACTCTAAAACTTCTTATTACCTTTATAACGACTTCTACTTTTTCTAAAACTTAAACTCTAAACTCTGAACTTTCCTCTACCTAACTTAACATGTTTCTACTTAAACTACAAATCTACATTTTTGCTTCTAGTATCTAAGTTTGGAAGCTATTTCCAAGGTCTCAGATCAAACCTTGTATTTAATTTTAAGCTTTGGCCTGCAGGCCCAATGTTTTGAGAGCTCTCTGCATTTTTTTGATTCCAACAGAATCTGCCAGCTTTTCTCTGCAGCGAGAAGTTTTATTATTTTACAGGTATTTTGGGGTTTTTTTTGTGCCTGTGAGCAACCTGCTTGTTAAATAAACAAGGGGTTTTTTTCTCTTTCCTCCAAGAAATTTTTTTTGAACCTGTGGGGGAGGGACTGCCAGAACCTGCCTTCTATTAGAGGACACGTTCATTTCAGTATGTTTCCTCCTAATTTGTCTCAAAACCGGGACAGTTAGACAATTTTGTCCCTGGTACCCATTGGATGGCTCCTATGACCTTAGTCACTGGCAAAAGGTTGGTGAATGTTTGCAAACCCACCAAATTACTCATCACAATGTCCACCCTGATGATATTATTACTTGGCACGTGGTATACTCGGCTTTGCAACAATTTAAGGAAACGGGTCACATCCTTGCAGATGCTCTGCCTGCACCCCTGTCAGATACTGTCATTTTTGTTAATGAAACATCACCTGAGGGGAATGACCTGGAGAGAGAGGATCCTTTTGATCCTGGCCTGGTTGACCCTGAGCAAGAATCAGATTTGTATCCTCTTCTAGCCCCAGTATGTGCTATGGCAGCAGCTGCTCCTAGCGCAGAAGAAATACTACAAACAGCATGCAAAAAAGCTGCGGCAACTATTTCATAAACACCACCGGTGCCTTATGCCACATCTTATTCTTCTAGAGATTATGATGAGGAAACAATGCCACCTATAGGACCTGAGCCAGAAAGATTTATACAGAAATGTGAAGACAGGCTTTGGAGGAGGGTGTTATTGCATTTTTTCAAGAAATGCCTGTTGTATATCATAATCAAAACTCACATCAAGAACAATTGTCACATGAAATGGTAAAGAAACTGAGGAAATCAGTGAAGGAAGATGGTTTACATTCCTCATTTACTATAAATTTACTGGATGCAATTGAGGAAGCACATACTATTTAACCCATGAATTGGAAATCTCTTTTTAAAACAATATTAAGAGGAGGGCAATACTCTGCTTGGTGGATGGAATTTGTAGATTTGGCTCAAACTCAGGCATTGAATAATGGTAATCAAAAACCACCAATCAATATAACGGCCTCCCAACTTTCTGGCACAGAAATGTATGCTACTGCTTGGGCACAATTACGGTTCCTGTCACAAGTATGGGACCAAGCTACTTTTATTGCTCTATGTGCACTATGAAAAGTACTTGATACAAAAAAATTAGAGCCCAGTTTTGCTGCTAATTGGCAGGGTCCTCAGGAACCATATATCACCTTTATTGACTGATTGCAATCAGCCATTAGGTGGCAAATTCATATGCAGGAAGCAGTTGATGCTATTTTAAAATCTCTTGCTTATGAAAATGCTAACAGTGACTGTAAAAAAGCCTTGGACCTGATACATAACCGCACTGATGTTGAACTTTCTGATTATATCAAGGCATGCACTAATATCAGCTCAGAACAATTCAAAGCAGAACTGATTGCTATTTTGTTAGCCCAACTGCAAGTGGCCAGAGCAGCTGTTAAGTGCTTTGAAATCGGGGAAGAAGGGCACATTAGAAAACAATGTCTGAAGGGACAGAAAGGCAATAAAAAGCCCAATAAACCTTGTCCTTGCTGCCAAAAAGGGTTTCATTGGAGCAATCAATGCTGGTCTAAGTAGGACAAAGATGGCAACCCTCTCCCAAAGCAGGGAAACTCAAAAGCAGGCACGAAGTCTGGTGCCCCCCAGTCCAACGGGATCCCACACAATCAGATGCCAATACAAGCTGAAACTTTGCAAGGGGCAGCCCTGAAAATGCTGGCTTGGACCTGGCTGTCAGCGCTACAACAGTCCTAAATGGTACCTTGGTTCATCTGCTGCCCACCTCTGTGTGCAGACCATTGCAATTTTAAAGTCATGCTTTACTCCTGGGACACTCCTCTACCACCTGCACAGGGCTATTTATATTACCAGGAATCATTGATGCCGACTATACAGGGGAAATTAAAATGATGGCTTGGATGCCAAATCCTCCCTGTACAGTGGCACAGGGAAGCCAATTGGCACAATTAATAACTCTGCCAGCAATTCCCTGTTCAGCACCGATCTTACAGCAACAATAAAATGCAGGAGGATTTGGGAGCATAGGTACCCCGTAAATGTTTTGTTCAAAAATCATTGGGGTACAACAACCATGACTCACTTGTCAAATAGAATCTAAGCATTTTACAAGTTTAGTCAACACTAGCACAGATGTTTCTATCATGTCCCCAAAGAAGTAGCCTCCTGAGTGGCCTCTGACACCTTCAACTGCAATTGTAGCAGGAGTTGGTGGACAACAAATATCATGCCAATCAACTAAAGAACTGCAGATCATCAGACCAGAGGGCAAGACTGCCACCCTCTGGCTGTATGTACTTCGAATCCCAGAGACTCTGTGGGGGCAAGACCTAATGATGCAATGGGGTTTCATAATTTCAACACATTTTTGATAGGGGCCAACGATGAAATGCCGCTTCTCCAAGTGACATGGCTCACAAGTAAACCTGTTTGGGTAATGTCTTGGAGTGCCTTTATGATACTGTATCCCCTATCATCTGCTTTATGCCCAGGCTTGGGTCCTATAACTTTAAGCTAGGTCCAGGAGAGGGGGGGAAGCCAGGGGAATGATTTTGGTGGTCTGTGTTCAAACACAGGTACTGCCCTGTTTTTTTTCCCAGGTCTCGGCTGTGTGTACAGCAGGGAAAGAGAGTTGCATTCATTGATTTTAACTAGCTTCTTGTTTGTTAGCTTAGGCAAGAAGTTTTCCTGGAACTGTGGCTTCTTCTGGAACTGTTAAGCTTTGCCCCAGTTTGAAACACCAAAACATCACTGGGATCCCCACGCCCCTGCCTGGAGGGGAGGCCCCGGGACACCCCATCCCAGCTCTGGACTTCAGGAGGAGCCAAGCCACACGAACAGAAAGAACTCTGAATCCACCAGCTTTATCCACAGCAAGAAGGTTTTAATAGCTAACATTATTCATTCTTTTTCCCGTGCCTGCGTACATTATACTTGTTAAAAAGCCAGATTTTTTCACCTTCCTCCAAGAAATTCCTTTCAAACCAGTGGGGGGAGGGAGTGTAAAAATCTGCCTTTCATTAGAGGACACATTAATTTCAGGACGTTTCCTCCTAACTTGTCCCGAACCAAGACAGGTGCATCAGTTGTCCCTCAAAGCTGAGCGGCTTCATCAAGCCCGAATTCTTGTACAAGAAGAATTACATTTGGGTCACATAGTCCCTTCCACCAGCCCCTGGAACACACCTATTTTCATTATCCCTAAGAAATCGTGAAAGTGGAAGATTTTACAGGATCTCAGGTCAGTCAATGCAGTCGTGTCACCTATGGGGGCTTTACAACCAGAAATAACTAACCCCACAGTGATTCCAGAACACGAACTAGCAATAACTGACTTAAAAGACTGCTTTTTTACAATTCCTTTACATCCTGATGATGCACCTAAATTCTCCTTTTCTTTACCTTCTGTCAATCTTGAGACCCCATAGAACGATACCACTGGGTTGTGTTATCACAGGGTAAGAAAAACAATTCTACTGTCTGTAAATTTGTCATTCATTCAGTGATACAACCAATACAGCAAAAGTATCCATCTGTTTTGCGGTATCACTACATGGACAATGTTTTAATTGCTTCTGACAATTCTGCATTATTGCATGACTGCCTTGCTGCTTTAAAAAAATGCTTGCCAGCAAAGACTTGTGCATAGCCACAGAAAAAATCCAAACAGAACCTCCTTGGAAATAACTGGGCTTTAAATTATTAGAAACAACAGTCACCCCACAGCCAGTAACTTTAAAAACTGACATACGCACATTGAATGATTTGCAAAAGTTATTAGGCACTATTAATTATAATCGCCCTTTATTTGGAATCACCACAGAAGAATTATCCCCTATATTTCAATTGATAAAAGGGGACTGCCATGGTTTGATGCTGGCCCAATGCCAGGCACACACTAGAGTTGCTCGCTCACCCTCCCCTGCCACAGCTGAGCAGAGGAGAGGAAAAAAATTGACAAAGGGTTCATTAGTTGAGATAAGGACTGGGGGAAAACGCTTTACAGGCAAAACAGGCTCAGCTTAAGTTGCAAAGTAAATTTATTATTAACAGAATCAGAAGAGGATAATGAAAAGTAAAGTAAGCCCTTAAAACACCTTTTTCCCCCCAGCCCGTCCCTCCTTCCCACTGACAGAGCAAGGAAACAGGGCATGGGGGTTTTGGTTGGTTCATCACCAAGATTTTCTTCCACTGGTCTGGGAGAGGATTCCTTCCCCTTTGAGACCATGGGGTGCCTCCACAGGAGACAGTTCTCTGTGCACTTCTCCAGCGTGGGTCCACTCTCACGAGCAGCAGCCATACCATACCTGCTACAACATGAATTCCCCCCATGGGGAAACAGTCCTCCCAAAACTGCTGCAGCGTGGGTCTCTCTTTCCACAGGGTGCAGTCCTTCAAGCACAGGCTGTTCCAGCCTGGAAGCAAGGGCCCCTTTCTCCCCGGGTCTCCCATGAGGTCACAGCCTCCTCTCAGGCATCCACCTGCTCTGGTGTGAAGCTCCTCCTTGGGCTGCAGGTGGATCTCTGCATGCCCCCTCCCCCCCCAAAAAAAAACAAACCCAGGCCATGCAAAACCAATACAAATTTTTTCTCCTCTATCCAGCTGCAGAGGGGAGCAAGTGGCTAGGTACAATTATTTGGCAAGAAATACAGAATAGAAAAAGTCGGTACACCAAAGGGATTCGAAACAAAATAATTAAATTTTTATATGTTCCTTTGTCTAATATCCATGTTTTACTTTAAGCTCAGTATTCTTATTTATATAAATCCCATAATTTGTTTCTATACTGACACGAATCACCATATAACATCTCACACAGGACAGCTACCGGGCTTGGACCTCCCGTGAGTGGTCTCCCAGCCTTAGGCATTTCTTCTCAGACTTGAGATGACTGAACAATAGTGTCACTTTTATCTCAAGTTCTCTTAGGCAGTTTAACTCACAGTTCAAGGTTTCAGTCAGGAGGCCCATTCAAGGTGGGGTGAGTTTCCCTGATGTGGCTTCAGGTGGTGCAACTTCATTAGGCAGTTCTGCCATAATGGGCAAAAGTCCTTTATATCAATGTTTAAGCCATGAAGTATAACATTTCAGTCTGACAGTCTGGTATCCTTTTAGATGGCTGTTCCTTGACCCCTGCTTTTGAGTAAGCACAATATCGCTGTTTTGCATAACTTCTGCTTTGTCAGCCTTGCAGAACTGAGCTGGTATCCTGTTTGCATTTTGCATGACTTCTGTTTGCCTAAGTTGCATCCTTTATCTATTTCTCTGAGGCTATGCTGTTCTGTTCTACTGTCCTTATCAGTTTTCCGTGGCCATGGCATAGTTGCTCTTGGCCTCTGCCAACTATACCAAATGTGTGAATCAACACATACAGACAACCAGGGTGACTACCAAATGACAGCTGAAATGCAAACAGTGGATTTATTTCATTACCTTGCTAACAACACCAGGCGGCAGAGACACATGAGGACACAGGCTCTGTTTCGGTTAGCTCATCCTAGGAAGCAGCAAGGGCACACAGGCACACAGGCTCCATTAGGCTCAGTTCATCCTAGTGGGCAGTAGGTGGGGCCCGCTGCCATCCCCAATATATCAAAGGCTTTGCTGGCACACAGTTTATTACAAGGCTGTGCTTTTATGTTCTCTCTCTCTCTCCCAGCAGGAGGCTCAAGCATGTCTGTGAGAGTGTATTCTCTCTACACAGGAATTCTACTTCTCAAAACAGGCAGAGGATAAACAACACTAGGCATAATAAATGGAGTTTTTCCACACTGACATTCTTAGCATTCCCAACTGCAAGGTCACTTTGAGGAAAATTATTCCCTCCTCATCAAATCTTCTGGTTTTAACCCTTTCCTCCCAGCAATGTCATTAATGAAGATATCAAATAACACTGGTTCCAATACAGACCCCTGAGGGACACCACTTGTCATGGATGTCCATCAGGACTCTGAGACATTGACCATGACCCTCTGGATGTGACTGTCCAACCAATTCCTTATCCACCTAACAGTCCACTCATCAAATCTGTCTGTCTCCAGTTTAGAGAGAAGGATGTTGTGGGGGACTGTGTCAAAGGCTTTACGAAGTCCAGATAAATTGTATCTGTAGCCCTTCCCTTGTTCACTGATGTAGTGACTCCATCATAGAAGGCCACTAGGTTGGTCAGGCAGGACTTGTCCTTGGTGAGGTGTAACAGTGTATCCATCTGGCGTGGGGTTACCTCCTGTTACATCAAACCCAGTTTGGCTGGGAAGTGTGGTTAAAAAAACGGGATGGGTGCGATGGATGAGGCTCAGAGATGTTCCTTTAATCCGCTGGAGTGATCATGTGTTCTCTAGGCAGCATTCACAGGCCACATGGCCTGGAGCTGCTTCCAGAGGGCACCTGGTCCAGAGGCCTGGATCCAAAGATGAGGGGGCGTGGCTAACTTGGCTAGATATAGTGTTTACCTGAAGGGCAGATATCCAATTGTAGCTATGGGGCAGGGGCTTAACCTTATAAGTCTACGGTTTCAGCCTCCTGCTCCCCATGGTCCTAGGCCTACTCCTTGGTGCAGAGAATTTGGGCCTGTCTTTTTTTATTTATCCCAGCTAATTGGACTGCTACAGTGAGGCCATACTGGCTGACTTGAATCACCTCCCTGTCCCCCATGTGCCCTAGCACAGATTCTAGGAGGGTCTGTTCCATGATCTTCCCAGGCACAGAGGTGAGGCTGACAGGTCAGTAGTTCCCAGGGTGTAGGAAACAGTTATGTGCCAGAACGGTCTGGGACAGTACTCAGCTGAGATCTCTATGGTTAAGTTTTGAAGCTTATTACATAGGGTGTGGGTGAAAAGAGCCCAGCTCAGGGTTAGCTCAGACCAGTCTAGAGGACACAGGAGCAGGAGAGAGCACAAGGCGAGAGAGCATAAGAGGATAAGAGCAAGAGTGTAAGAGCAGGAGAGTAAGAGAGCATAAGAGCAAGAGAGAGTCAAAAAAGAGAGAGAGACAAAAAAGAGAAAGAGAAAAAAGAGAGCGAGCTCTCCTTTTACCATGACTTATATCTCTTTCTATGTTGAATATTCTACTTTCTCATCAACCAATCTAGTATTGAATACAAATTTTCTACATTTACATACATCCTATAGGAATTGCTACATTACCATGTTTTACTACTTTCTAATCTCTAAATCTTATCAGAGGTCCCTTCCTGGCAAGCCAGGGAAGAAGGGTCTGTTCTGGTTTGGTATGTCTGTTAGTAAATCACATTCCTAACAAGGAGAGAAAGACCTTTGGTCAGCCAAAGCTGTTCTATAAACATTCAGACAAACACTGTTTTCATTTCAATGTCTCTTCTAGTTTCTGCATTCTTAGCATCTTTGGATAAGTAGTCGGATTTATAGGACTTTCCTGTTTCTTCCTTCCCAACACCAGGGTCCTCCTTTCTACCCTTTTTAAAGATGGGTTCAATGTTTCCCTTTTTCCAGTCACCTGGGACTCCACCTGACTGCCATGATTTTTCGAATATCATGGACGGTGGCCTGGCAACTACATTGGCCAATTCCCTCAGGACTCTGGGATGCATCTCACCATGTCCCATAGATTTATGTACATTCAGGTTCCTCAGGTGGTCATGAACCTGATCTTTAATTACAGTGGGAGGGGCTTTGCTCCCCTGGTCCCCATCCTGCTGTCTACCCACATGAGAGGTGTGAGAAGAGATGTTGCCACTGAAGCAAAAACATTGTCAGGTACCTCATCTGTTGTTGCCAGTTTGCCAGCATTGTTTATTGGGGGGGGTGTGGGGGGGGTGTGGGGTGGTGTGTGTGTGTGTGTACACATTCTTTGACCTTCCTTTTCTGGTTAACATACCTGTAAAAGCCCTCCCTGTTATTCTTTGTGTCCCTTGCCACATTCAGTTCCAGCTTCATCTTGGCCTTCCTCACCCCATCCCCACACAGCTGTCACTTTGAAAAGCAGCAATTTCCTCAAACCATTAGTGCTTGATTAGTCTGTCAGTATCCCAGGAAAGCTGAGACCATTGTGCATGACCAGTCTGTCAGCATCCTGTTATGAGGACTCTTCACTGAGCTGTCCACTGGATCAGATGGTAGTTTGACTGACTTCTTTAGGGTCGCACGCCAAAAGAGAGATCCTCTCCTGGGTCTCCACACCTTTAATTGAGTATATTACCCACTGCTGACGGCTGCTAGCGCCCTTGAAGGACTCACATTAACAGTTTACTGAATATCATTCCTTATTAATAAAATTGTGACAGGTTAAGGTTTGAGATTTGCCGGTCATAGTATCTGACTGCAAAAACTTATTCAAAGCAACATAACAGGCTCTAATCCCCAATGAAAGCTGGCTTGAGATAATCATTCAGCATGCACAGAGAATGGTTCTTACCCAATAGGACTTCCTGTGGGGGAGAAGACAGGTTTGGCCTGTGGCTGTCGACTGATCCCAGAAGTTACAATGGCACCTTCCCTAACTTCTCCCCATTCCTAACTCACTTTTATACTATTTCTTTATTTTTAGGTGGAGCTTGAGTGACTTTAGTCATACATCTTACTCAGTGAGGGGTGGTCCTACCTTGAGGATGGGTAACAGTACAGTATCTGAGATAACCTTGGGATGAAGACATACATCAGTCCAAGGACAGTGATTTTGTTATGGTTGCTGATTCACGAGCAAGATGTCTTCCTTTGTCTCCTTTGGTTTTCAGCTGCTGTGCGGCTTATCAGCTAAAAAGTACCTCTGAGTTCTCTCCTCTGCAAGGGTTTCAACAGAACCTGGCCACAGGGTCTCCACTCTATTCCACCCTCCATTTAGTCCCCCTTAGATTGTATTGTGCGTAGGAGGTTGGGCATGCTGACCACATTCCATCCAGGGAGTAGCAACCACATTCCCCCCTATAATTTCCATACTGTTAAAACTGCATCTATAACTTTCTACTTTTATTTAATTTTACCCCCAGCCTTCTTTCCACAACAATCAAACTTCCTCTCTATACTCTTCCCAAGTCACTTGTCCTAGCTTCAACTATCTATGCATTTGCTTCTTTCCTGTTAGTTTGGCCAGCAGGCCCTGACTCAGCCATGCTGGTCTATTGCCTTCCTTGCCTGATTTCTTGCTCATGGGGATTGCTAACTCTTGCACTCTATGGAAGACTTTATGCTAGCTCGGTTTTACTCCCTTGTCCCTGAGGGCAGTGTCCCAGGGGATCCCACTGACAATCTCTCTGAAGAGCTGGAAATCTGCCTTTCTGAACTTCAGGGTCCTGACTTTACTCCTTACCTGACCCATATGCCTCAGGACTGCCAACTCCACCAATGCATGATTACTGCAGCCCAGGCTGCCTCCAATTTTGATGTCCCAAATTAGTTCACTGACGTTGATGACTATCAGATCCAGTATCACATTCCTTCTGGTAGGGCTGTCTATGCAATTGTTTTTAAAGGCTTAATTTATTACAAAACATTTCATCTTTTTTTAAAGTTGGCTCTTTTCACATGGGGGTTAGCTCTCAGAAATGCTGTCCCTTCAGCTGCAAGTGACTTTGAATGTAAAGCTAGGTGCTCAACACTTTTGAAAATGAGGTCCTAAATGTTTTATATAAATTATTAGGATCAGATGAAACACCTGTGCAGTTAAGCTATCATCCTTTCAGTGATATTCTCTTATTCATGAGACTTCATGTTGAGGGGATGACAATTTCTTATGAGTATTAGATGCTAAGTATACCAAGTCTCCATTTCCTAAGATTTGCATCACTGATTTGAAAATTACATATTGACTGTCTTTTGGTTTTGCTCTGAAGCTATTTCCACACTAAACTCTCTGTGCTGGTTTTGACATAAACCCCCACAATCTCTTCAATTGTTCAAATACAGGGAGCATTAAATCATCTCTGCAAACAGGTATAACAGACTGTAGTAGTTGGATGCTAGTCAGATGCCAGGCACCTACCAAAGCCACTCACTCACTCACTCACTCACTCACTCACTCACTCACTCACTCAC
>JAGMWU010000027.1:4469536-4484837 GCA_018697195.1 Certhia americana | reverse complement strand
CTCACTCACTCACTCACTCACTCACTCACTCACTCACTCACTCACTCCCCTCTGCAGCTGGATAGAGGAGAGAAAATTTAATGAAAGGTTCATGGGTTGAGATAAGGACCAGGAGAGATCGCTCATCAAATACCATCACAGGCAGCAAAACAGGCTCTAATTAAAGATATGAATTTAGTTTATTACTAAAAAAATCAGAGCAAGATAATGACAAGTAGAATAAAATCTTAGAAACACCTTCCCCCCCCCCCCACCCCTCCCTCCTTCCCAGCTCTCCCTCCTACCCCAGTGGTGCAAGGAGACAGGGAATGGGGGTTATGGTCAGTTCATCACTCGTGGATTCTCACGTTGCGCAGGGAGAGAAGTCGTTCCCCTGCTACACTGGGGGGTCCCTCCCACAGGAGACAGTTCTCTGTGAACTGCTGCAATGTGAGTCCATCCCATGGGCAAACAGTCCTCCCCAGACTGCTGCAGTGTAGGTCACTCTTCCACAGGGTGCAGTTCTTCAAGGACAGGTGGCTCCAGCCTGGGAGCAGGGCCCATTTTGATGCCTGAAGAGGCTACCTAGAACAGAGACTAGACAGAGTTAAAGGAACAAAATAGGTATTTATTAGAAAGGCCTTCAAAGGATACACCTTGGGCAGTACAAGAGCCTGGCCATTGCTCCACCCAAGATGGAAACCATGTCCTAACTTTTCACACTTTTATAAGTTTTGATCCATTTACATATTGGGGTTAATTGTCCAATTACAGCTTCAGATTATGAAGTCCCATCCTCCCCGATTGCTCTCCTCAATTCGCTGTTGTTTATACTTTTGGGGACAAAAGCTGCAACGGTGTCCTTGGATTTCAGGCTGGAAAAGGATTGCTTTGTCTAACTAACCTGTGAAAAGAACTTGCTAACACTTTATATCAAGTACAGAGTCACATACTGATGCAGTACAGAATCTGGAAAGCATGAAAGCTAAAACCTAAGGTGTCACTTTCTCCCCGGGTCTCCCATGAGGTCACAGCCTCCTCTCAGGCATCCACCTGCTCTGGTGTGAAGCTCCTCCTTGGGCTGCAGGTGGATCTCTGCATGCCCCCTCCCCCCCCAAAAAAAAAACAAACCCAGGCCATGCAAAACCAATACAAATTTTTTCTCCTCTATCCAGCTGCAGAGAGGAGCAAGTGGCTTCGGTGGGTGCCTGGCGTCTGGCCAGTGCCAAACCACTACACAGACTTAAGATGGAGGATGGGATTTTTCAGCTGCAGTGTGCTTGATGGCTCTGTAGCTTCTTGAAATCCTGGTCACTTTTGGAGAACCTCAGTTCACTTTTTGGTATGAATACGATACCTTGGTTGTTCATGTAGGTGTCTAAGTGGGAAGCACCGAATTATTTTGAAAGTCCCATTCCCCACCCCGACCCCCATTTCCATATTCTACTTAACTGACCTTTTCTCATAGTGGTGGTTATAGAGTTTTCACACCTTTCTTTTTTAGGATAGGGAAGGACATTTTAGAAATACCTACTTTTTAAAAGGAAATTCTTTTGCTGCTTTGGGATATTTTCTCCTCCTTAAAGGGCAACAGGGAAGATCAGAGTATAATCATAAAGGTCCCTTTTTACCCTGATGCTCATCAATGTGCAGATAACTTTGTTCTCTCCCAGAGTCCGTGATGTATGCTGGCAGTGGAGCTCTAGAGAAGCGCTTTCCATGTGAGTTCTGTGGCCGATCATTTACAGAGGGCTCTGAGTGGGAACGACATGTGCTGAGGCATGGCATGTAAGTTGGTTTGCAGACTCCTTTGCATAACAGCCAAATGTAACAGTTGATTTTTGTGCTTCTCCCCACCCATTCCTCCCTTCCCCCCAAAAAGACCCCCAACATAATGAAAGAAAACATAGGGATATGACAGGTTATTCTAACAAGGGAAGAATTCTGTCTAACACAAACATTGTTGGATGCAGTTATCAGATGTCATTGCTCAACTAGATGCTTCTGTCCATCCTGTTTGACCCAGGAACCCAGAAATATAAGGTAACTGCTGTTTTTAAACCTGTACCTGAATATCTCCATATGTCCAAATACCGTTCCCATTTTGGGTCTAGCTCCGACCTCAAACTGAAAGAAACTTTTATCTACAGATAAAGGGCCAAGGGTTTCTGGAATACAGATTGTTCCACAAATTCCCTCTGTTTGGGAGTTAAAATCTGGTGTTATCAAATCCAAATGTAGCACATAAATGTTCTTTACTATGACCCTAAAGCTTAAACTTCATTTCAAGGTGAATACCAGTTCAGTTTGTTGGTCCAAAATTAGCATTACTTGAGTCTATTGCTGATGTTTGCTTGCCAGTAAAGCAACATGGAAATGGCAGCAAATTATACGTAAATTTAGGGTTCTTTTGGCTTTTTCTCTTCTTTATTATTTATCTTTAGCATGCTTGCAACTAAACTTGGAGTTCCAGTGCGAAGAATTATGCACAGAGAAGTGTTAAGGGCTTCAAGTAAAGGAAAATCTCAATAAGTGTGCTCTCTCCCCAAAAAGCACACAGTGAAGTTAATAGCAGAGATCTTTTCCTTTCATAGAATCATAGAATGGTTTGAGTTGGGAAGAATTTCTTCCTAATATGTAATCTAAATCTACCTTTTTCAGTTTAAAGCCATTCCCCTTGTCCTGTTACTCCAGGCCTTTGTCCAAAGTCCCTCTCCAGCTCTCTCAGCTCTCTTAGAGCCTCTTTAGGCACTGGAAGGTCTCCCTGGAGCCTTCTCTTCTTCAGGGTGAACACCCCTAGCTCTCCCAGCCTGTCTCCAGAGCAGAGGGGCTCCAGCCCTTGGAGCATCTTTGTGGCTTCATCTGCACTTGCTCCAGCAGCTCCACATCCTTCCTGTACTGGGGACCCAAGAGCTGGATGCAGCATTGCAGGTGGGGTTTCACCTGAGTGGGGCAGAATCATCTCCCTCAACCTGCTGGTCATGCTGCTTTTGATGCAGCCCAGGACATGGTTGGCTCATAAATATCAGTCCATGCTGTGAAATAATAGACAGTTCCGGAACATTGATTTTCCTTCTCTTGACAAAGATCTGTTCAATAGAACAAATGTCTTTGCTGACTAGAGTTTCTTTAAAGAGGATTGAGTAATCCTCAGCCAGGATTATTGGCATGTGGAAGACGTTTGAATGCAATATTGTAGCTAGGCTGTGGAGAGATAAAGGGTAAGAGAAAGTATTATTTCTTGTCTATTTAGATAAAAGTACTTGAAATGTTGCCAGTTTCAATAATATTTATCGGTTTGTCAACTGTTTGGGAGAAGTACTCTCCCTATTTCCTTGTATCCAAAGCATGTTTGGATTGTAAAGGTTTCCATTTTCTGCTGCTTGAATTTTCAGGACTCTGAATGAAAGTAAGCAAGGGACCAGAGAGGACAGCAAACTGAAGGAGAACACAGAAAAGACTGTCAATACACTGACAGTAGAAGAAAAGGAAAGCACTGAGAAAATGGTGGTGGACTTGTCCCACAACAGTGAAACTACTGACAGTGTTGTAGCTGCTGACAAACCTCTCCAAGAGACCTCAGAGGCCAAAAATGAATAAAAATTGGGTGTGATTTTGATCAACTTACTTGAACAGTGGTGAATGGAAAGGGATGGGCAGGTGGGGTGGGTAGGAGGAAGAAACAAAGCTGCTTTTAGGAATGAATGACCTATTTTCAAAGCACTGGTACCTATGTGAATGTGTGTATATTAAAGCTATTTAAATGTTGGAATAAGTGGTTCCATTATATATCCACTGTGTCTTTTCTTCTGGATCTTAACAACGGGAAATTACATTCATATTGGACTAATGAAACAACTCCCCGTGTCTCTATGTTACACAATGCACTTTGCAGTAGAGATTTGTATTGTTTGCAAACAGAATGAGCTTGGTTGGGAGGTGATGTAACTTTTCAACATGCAAATTTTGCTGCGTTTTTTTCTAATTCAAATACATAACAATTTTCCAGACTCAATGCAACTGCTTTAGAAAACAAAAACAAGACAGAAACTGCTTTGCTTAAAACAGCCACCTGTTTCCTAATACCTCAAAATAAACAAAAGGACATAATTTGTAAGCACTGCTTGTTGTCATTATGATTAGAGACACTGCTGAGCAAGGTGGTGAAAGAACAAATAGTGCTTAAAATCCCACTGTGGATTTCATTTCTTAAAAAACTGTGATTTTTAAAAATTATTTTGGTAAATTAAAAAATATTGAAAAATAAAGTCTTTACTTTCTAGATAATGCTTTGTGAATTGCCATCCTTTATTCCAGGTAAGCTGTTTGTTAGTGTTCAGCTATCATTTTAGTATTTGATAGATTTCATATGACTGATTGTGTGGTTTTGTTTGCCATATGTTTATTTCCTATCAGCCTGAACTGTTGCAAAAATGACACAATTAACTTTCTCATGTAAAATGAATGGTGGTGTTATTTTTTTTCCAGGGGGGGATGGGACAGGGAAAAGAATTCCTGTGACTATAAAACTTGTTATTTCTGTGTTTAACATTTTTTTTAATAAGTTTTTTTTTTTTTTAACTAAAGAACCAAAATAACGGCACAGCTATGTAGCTTATGGGCCAAACACATTGGTTCTCATAATTTTTCTGTCAGTTTTCAAATGAGCATCTATTGGTCTTGCAGCAATACTTTTTGTCAAGATTGGTGTCATCTTTTCTCCCCCACTCCCCCACCCCAGTCTGTGGGTTGCTGGGTGTGATTTTTTTTTTGTTTGGGTATAGTGGGAGAGAATGATGTCAGTTCTTGCATCTTTTTGCAAGCAGAAGTGAAATAGTTACATACTACATTAAGTCTGGAGAGGTGATGGGAGTTGCTAATTTCTCCCCTTCTTAGCTTTTAGCATGAGCGGAACAGTATAGAATGAATAGGGATCTACATGCCCTGTGGCTGATCCTGCACTTTTTCTTTGGTGTAAATCCTACTCAACACAACAGTAATTTTGCCTTGAATAAGGAATACAGGATCTGATACCGATGGTATGTTCTGATTTTGAACAGAGAATTTCTTTCCAAAAAGTCAGAAATACTTGACTAAAACCTAGTTACAGAAATGCATGTGTCTTTGTCTTGGGTTTTTTTTTTAGTTTGGTTGGGGGCAGGGAATAAAGAAGCTGCTGAGGAAATGTTGCCCTAGACAGCTTCAAATAAAATTGATGGCAAATATTGCATTTGTTGAATTAGTGCTACATGAGAAGCATAGTGTTTTGCTTTTAAAGATTTGCCAGTTGTGGGTTTGCAGGATTTCTTGATTTTGTTGGGGGTGGTTGCCTTTTTTGGAGGAGGGAGGGAGCATCATGTAGAAAACACGCTGGAGGGAAAAGTACAATTTTTATGCCTGTATTTGTTTCTTAATTTGCCTAATTTCAAATGTCTTTTAAAAGTTTCACACCTGGATTGAGTGTTTGTAATAGTTACCAAACATGAAAAAAACCCAACAAAATTAAACAATTGTGACATGCTTTTATCACTACTTTATTTTTCAAATAACATGTAAATATTGTAATGCATTGGATTTTGCTTTGCTAACCTGTTAATAAAAAGATGGGACCACTATCCTTTTAACAAGCCTAGAAAATCTTTTTTTTTTTTCTTTTCCTAAAAATGAATACCTGAAATATTGTGGACACACATTTTAGTTGCAATGTTATGCTGACTGTAATGGTATAGAATTGAAAGTAATTTTTTTTCATTGTTTAATTTATACAAAGTGATTTTTCAGTCTGGCAGAAGGAAATAAATAACAAATTGCTAACATGTTGGCTTTCATCACTTGGTATTTACTGACTTTTAAATTACTGGTTTCTGATGGGGAACAGGAGGGGAATGCTGAAGTATTGTGCTGAAACATTTGGGGGAGGGGTTGGGGGTGGGCAGTGTGTGTTAAAAAGGAAATTAATAGAAACTGTAAGGGCATATGGAAGGAGAGAGCATCTGCTCCATTAAGGGTATCTGGTCAAGGACCTTTTCAATACAAAAAGGAATAAAAAGATGAGGAGGAAGTCATAAGCAAGAACATACAGGGACACAAACCTAACTGACATGATAAGGGAGGCAATGATGAGAATGAAACATGGTCAGTCACACTGTGATAAGCGTTATTCCCTTAGCATCAACTCATAGGGCAAGTGCTTCACCTCCCTGACCAGCTTGGGAACATCCACTGAACTTGCTCCAGTTTAGCAACATCTTCCTTGTATTGGGTGAGTGAGGCAAAACTGAATGCAGTCTAACAAGTGCTGAGTAAAGGGGGACAATCACTTCCCTCAGTCTACTGGCTACGCTCCTCTTGATACAGACCAGGATATTGTTAGCCTGGGCATACTGTTGACCCATGTTTAGCTTACTCTCTTCCAGGTCCTCTTCAACAGAGCTGGTCCCCAGCCAGTCACTCAGTCTGGGGACTATGATACAGCCTGTATCATTGCAAGGGGCTCTTCTTTCCCAGGTGCAGGACTTGGCAGTTGTCCTTGTTAAATTTAATGAGGTTCCTGTTAGCCCATTCCTCCAGTCTGTCTAGGTCCCCTTGAATGGCAGCCCTACCCTCGAGCACATCTACTGCAACCCCCAAGTTTGGTGTCACCCACAAGTTTGATGAGGTGCATTCTGTCACCTCCGCCAGATCACTGATAGAGGCCTTGCACAGGCCAGGTCCTAGGAGACTCCTGCAAGTACTCCACCTATAACTGTCTGCCAGGTAGAGTATGACCCCTTAAACAGTACCCTTTGAGCCTGATCATCCATTCAATTTTTCATCCATTTAGTAGTCTACCCATCTAGACCATAACATCCCAACATGGATGCTATGGGAGACCATATCAAAAGCCTTCCTAAAAGTCAAGGTATACAACATCCATTGCTCTCTCCTCATGCATAGATCTATACTTTCCACAGTGAAATGACGTTGGGTTGGTGTCGTGGTTTAACCCCAACCAGCAACCAAATACCACACAGCCACTTGCTCACTCCCCCATCAGGGGGATCAGGGAGGGAATCAGAAAAGTAAAAGCTACTTTTTTTTTTTTTTGCTTGAGAGCAAAAGTTTCTTGGGAAGGGGACAAACATCTCCTGTACCACACTGGGAAGCACAAAAGCCTCAGCAGTCCAGATACTGTTGGATCCATGTCAAAAGCTTTTGGGATAAGGGTTGCAAATGGGTGTTTTAAGGTCGCTTAAAGAATCACCAGCAAAGGTATCAGCAAAAACAGTTTTAATATAAAAGCAAAAGCACAACAGTTTCTTGGCAAGGTTCACTCTACTACTTGCTAGATGGTTAAAGCACACAGAGAAAAAGAAAACAAAAATCTAAAATCTTTCAGTCCAAACTGAAATAAACCCCCAGAATTATCCACATGGAGGTGGGGAAAGGGAGGAGGAAGAAAAGGAGAAAGGTAGGAAAGGGTAAGGATAAAAAGGCATAAGGAAGACCCTCTCATTGAGGCACAAGGTTGAGAGTGGACCCCCTTGCTAAACTGAGCCCCGGACCTGACCAACAGTTTAGGCCTAAAGGTTTAACAGCACTTAAACTTAACAGCACTTAATCAATAGCTTAAGTTACTATAGCACAACAGTAACTCACAGGCCTAACTTACTGATAAATCTAAAGTACTTAAGAATGCATGAGAGCAGCATTTCTAGTCCATTTGCTGTAGCATATTCACACTCGCACACACATAGACCTAAAGAACATGTACAAGGTATACCTGTGAATATAACTTGAGAGTTTGATGGCTCTGAGAGGCTCTAAAGAGAGCTGTAAGGGTCTCATTTTGGGCTGCTGTTTATAGGGCTGCAAGAGAGTGGGACCTCTCAGAGCCATCAAACCCTTTCCTACCTTTCTCCTTTTCTTCCTCCTCCCTTTCCCCACCTCCATGTGGATAATTCTGGGGGTTTATTTCAGTTTGGACTGAAAGATTTTAGATTTTTGTTTTCTTTTTCTCTGTGTGCTTTAACCATCTAGCAAGTAGTAGAGTGAACCTTGCCAAGAAACTGTTGTGCTTTTGCTTTTATATTAAAACTGTTTTTGCTGATACCTTTGCTGGTGATTCTTTAAGCGACCTTAAAACACCCATTTGCAACCCTTATCCCAAAAGCTTTTGACATGGATCCAACAGTATCTGGACTGCTGAGGCTTTTGTGCTTCCCAGTGTGGTACAGGAGATGTTTGTCCCCTTCCCAAGAAACTTTTGCTCTCAAGCAAAAAAAAAAAAAAGTAGCTTTTACTTTTCTGATTCCCTCCCTGATCCCCCTGATGGGGGAGTGAGCAAGTGGCTGTGTGGTATTTGGTTGCTGGTTGGGGTTAAACCACGACACCAACCCAACGTCATTTCACTGTGGAAAGTATAGATCTATGCATGAGGAGAGAGCAATGGATGTTGTATACCTTGACTTTTAGGAAGGCTTTTGATATGGTCTCCCATAGCATCCATGTTGGGATGTTATGGTCTAGATGGGTAGACTACTAAATGGATGAAAAATTGAATGGATGATCAGGCTCAAAGGGTACTGTTTAAGGGGTCATACTCTACCTGGCAGACAGTTATAGGTGGAGTACTTGCAGGAGTCTCCTAGGACCTGGCCTGTGCAAGGCCTCTATCAGTGATCTGGCGGAGGTGACAGAATGCACCTCATCAAACTTGTGGGTGACACCAAACTTGGGGGTTGCAGTAGATGTGCTCGAGGGTAGGGCTGCCATTCAAGGGGACCTAGACAGACTGGAGGAATGGGCTAACAGGAACCTCATTAAATTTAACAAGGACAACTGCCAAGTCCTGCACCTGGGAAAGAAGAGCCCCTTGCAATGATACAGGCTGTATCATAGTCCCCAGACTGAGTGACTGGCTGGGGACCAGCTCTGTTGAAGAGGACCTGGAAGAGAGTAAGCTAAACATGGGTCAACAGTATGCCCAGGCTAACAATATCCTGGTCTGTATCAAGAGGAGCGTAGCCAGTAGACTGAGGGAAGTGATTGTCCCCCTTTACTCAGCACTTGTTAGACTGCATTCAGTTTTGCCTCACTCACCCAATACAAGGAAGATGTTGCTAAACTGGAGCAAGTTCAGTGGATGTTCCCAAGCTGGTCAGGGAGGTGAAGCACTTGCCCTATGAGTTGATGCTAAGGGAATAACGCTTATCACAGTGTGACTGACCATGTTTCATTCTCATCATTGCCTCCCTTATCATGTCAGTTAGGTTTGTGTCCCTGTATGTTCTTGCTTATGACTTCCTCCTCATCTTTTTATTCCTTTTTGTATTGAAAAGGTCCTTGACCAGATACCCTTAATGGAGCAGATGCTCTCTCCTTCCATATGCCCTTACAGTTTCTATTAATTTCCTTTTTAACACACACTGCCCACCCCCAACCCCTCCCCCAAATGTTTCAGCACAATACTTCAGCATTCCCCTCCTGTTCCCCATCAGAAACCAGTAATTTAAAAGTCAGTAAATACCAAGTGATGAAAGCCAACATGTTAGCAATTTGTTATTTATTTCCTTCTGCCAGACTGAAAAATCACTTTGTATAAATTAAACAATGAAAAAAAATTACTTTCAATTCTATACCATTACAGTCAGCATAACATTGCAACTAAAATGTGTGTCCACAATATTTCAGGTATTCATTTTTAGGAAAAGAAAAAAAAAAAAGATTTTCTAGGCTTGTTAAAAGGATAGTGGTCCCATCTTTTTATTAACAGGTTAGCAAAGCAAAATCCAATGCATTACAATATTTACATGTTATTTGAAAAATAAAGTAGTGATAAAAGCATGTCACAATTGTTTAATTTTGTTGGGTTTTTTTCATGTTTGGTAACTATTACAAACACTCAATCCAGGTGTGAAACTTTTAAAAGACATTTGAAATTAGGCAAATTAAGAAACAAATACAGGCATAAAAATTGTACTTTTCCCTCCAGCGTGTTTTCTACATGATGCTCCCTCCCTCCTCCAAAAAAGGCAACCACCCCCAACAAAATCAAGAAATCCTGCAAACCCACAACTGGCAAATCTTTAAAAGCAAAACACTATGCTTCTCATGTAGCACTAATTCAACAAATGCAATATTTGCCATCAATTTTATTTGAAGCTGTCTAGGGCAACATTTCCTCAGCAGCTTCTTTATTCCCTGCCCCCAACCAAACTAAAAAAAAAACCCAAGACAAAGACACATGCATTTCTGTAACTAGGTTTTAGTCAAGTATTTCTGACTTTTTGGAAAGAAATTCTCTGTTCAAAATCAGAACATACCATCGGTATCAGATCCTGTATTCCTTATTCAAGGCAAAATTACTGTTGTGTTGAGTAGGATTTACACCAAAGAAAAAGTGCAGGATCAGCCACAGGGCATGTAGATCCCTATTCATTCTATACTGTTCCGCTCATGCTAAAAGCTAAGAAGGGGAGAAATTAGCAACTCCCATCACCTCTCCAGACTTAATGTAGTATGTAACTATTTCACTTCTGCTTGCAAAAAGATGCAAGAACTGACATCATTCTCTCCCACTATACCCAAACAAAAAAAAAATCACACCCAGCAACCCACAGACTGGGGTGGGGGAGTGGGGGAGAAAAGATGACACCAATCTTGACAAAAAGTATTGCTGCAAGACCAATAGATGCTCATTTGAAAACTGACAGAAAAATTATGAGAACCAATGTGTTTGGCCCATAAGCTACATAGCTGTGCCGTTATTTTGGTTCTTTAGTTAAAAAAAAAAAAAACTTATTAAAAAAAATGTTAAACACAGAAATAACAAGTTTTATAGTCACAGGAATTCTTTTCCCTGTCCCATCCCCCCCTGGAAAAAAAATAACACCACCATTCATTTTACATGAGAAAGTTAATTGTGTCATTTTTGCAACAGTTCAGGCTGATAGGAAATAAACATATGGCAAACAAAACCACACAATCAGTCATATGAAATCTATCAAATACTAAAATGATAGCTGAACACTAACAAACAGCTTACCTGGAATAAAGGATGGCAATTCACAAAGCATTATCTAGAAAGTAAAGACTTTATTTTTCAATATTTTTTAATTTACCAAAATAATTTTTAAAAATCACAGTTTTTTAAGAAATGAAATCCACAGTGGGATTTTAAGCACTATTTGTTCTTTCACCACCTTGCTCAGCAGTGTCTCTAATCATAATGACAACAAGCAGTGCTTACAAATTATGTCCTTTTGTTTATTTTGAGGTATTAGGAAACAGGTGGCTGTTTTAAGCAAAGCAGTTTCTGTCTTGTTTTTGTTTTCTAAAGCAGTTGCATTGAGTCTGGAAAATTGTTATGTATTTGAATTAGAAAAAAACGCAGCAAAATTTGCATGTTGAAAAGTTACATCACCTCCCAACCAAGCTCATTCTGTTTGCAAACAATACAAATCTCTACTGCAAAGTGCATTGTGTAACATAGAGACACGGGGAGTTGTTTCATTAGTCCAATATGAATGTAATTTCCCGTTGTTAAGATCCAGAAGAAAAGACACAGTGGATATATAATGGAACCACTTATTCCAACATTTAAATAGCTTTAATATACACACATTCACATAGGTACCAGTGCTTTGAAAATAGGTCATTCATTCCTAAAAGCAGCTTTGTTTCTTCCTCCTACCCACCCCACCTGCCCATCCCTTTCCATTCACCACTGTTCAAGTAAGTTGATCAAAATCACACCCAATTTTTATTCATTTTTGGCCTCTGAGGTCTCTTGGAGAGGTTTGTCAGCAGCTACAACACTGTCAGTAGTTTCACTGTTGTGGGACAAGTCCACCACCATTTTCTCAGTGCTTTCCTTTTCTTCTACTGTCAGTGTATTGACAGTCTTTTCTGTGTTCTCCTTCAGTTTGCTGTCCTCTCTGGTCCCTTGCTTACTTTCATTCAGAGTCCTGAAAATTCAAGCAGCAGAAAATGGAAACCTTTACAATCCAAACATGCTTTGGATACAAGGAAATAGGGAGAGTACTTCTCCCAAACAGTTGACAAACCGATAAATATTATTGAAACTGGCAACATTTCAAGTACTTTTATCTAAATAGACAAGAAATAATACTTTCTCTTACCCTTTATCTCTCCACAGCCTAGCTACAATATTGCATTCAAACGTCTTCCACATGCCAATAATCCTGGCTGAGGATTACTCAATCCTCTTTAAAGAAACTCTAGTCAGCAAAGACATTTGTTCTATTGAACAGATCTTTGTCAAGAGAAGGAAAATCAATGTTCCGGAACTGTCTATTATTTCACAGCATGGACTGATATTTATGAGCCAACCATGTCCTGGGCTGCATCAAAAGCAGCATGACCAGCAGGTTGAGGGAGATGATTCTGCCCCACTCAGGTGAAACCCCACCTGCAATGCTGCATCCAGCTCTTGGGTCCCCAGTACAGGAAGGATGTGGAGCTGCTGGAGCAAGTGCAGATGAAGCCACAAAGATGCTCCAAGGGCTGGAGCCCCTCTGCTCTGGAGACAGGCTGGGAGAGCTAGGGGTGTTCACCCTGAAGAAGAGAAGGCTCCAGGGAGACCTTCCAGTGCCTAAAGAGGCTCTAAGAGAGCTGAGAGAGCTGGAGAGGGACTTTGGACAAAGGCCTGGAGTAACAGGACAAGGGGAATGGCTTTAAACTGAAAAAGGTAGATTTAGATTACATATTAGGAAGAAATTCTTCCCAACTCAAACCATTCTATGATTCTATGAAAGGAAAAGATCTCTGCTATTAACTTCACTGTGTGCTTTTTGGGGAGAGAGCACACTTATTGAGATTTTCCTTTACTTGAAGCCCTTAACACTTCTCTGTGCATAATTCTTCGCACTGGAACTCCAAGTTTAGTTGCAAGCATGCTAAAGATAAATAATAAAGAAGAGAAAAAGCCAAAAGAACCCTAAATTTACGTATAATTTGCTGCCATTTCCATGTTGCTTTACTGGCAAGCAAACATCAGCAATAGACTCAAGTAATGCTAATTTTGGACCAACAAACTGAACTGGTATTCACCTTGAAATGAAGTTTAAGCTTTAGGGTCATAGTAAAGAACATTTATGTGCTACATTTGGATTTGATAACACCAGATTTTAACTCCCAAACAGAGGGAATTTGTGGAACAATCTGTATTCCAGAAACCCTTGGCCCTTTATCTGTAGATAAAAGTTTCTTTCAGTTTGAGGTCGGAGCTAGACCCAAAATGGGAACGGTATTTGGACATATGGAGATATTCAGGTACAGGTTTAAAAACAGCAGTTACCTTATATTTCTGGGTTCCTGGGTCAAACAGGATGGACAGAAGCATCTAGTTGAGCAATGACATCTGATAACTGCATCCAACAATGTTTGTGTTAGACAGAATTCTTCCCTTGTTAGAATAACCTGTCATATCCCTATGTTTTCTTTCATTATGTTGGGGGTCTTTTTGGGGGGAAGGGAGGAATGGGTGGGGAGAAGCAC
Source organism: Certhia americana (assembly GCA_018697195.1). Classification (NCBI taxonomy): domain Eukaryota; kingdom Metazoa; phylum Chordata; class Aves; order Passeriformes; family Certhiidae; genus Certhia; species Certhia americana. The sequence continues at coordinate 4,471,358 of JAGMWU010000027.1, read as the reverse complement.
AAAAATCAACTGTTACATTTGGCTGTTATGCAAAGGAGTCTGCAAACCAACTTACATGCCATGCCTCAGCACATGTCGTTCCCACTCAGAGCCCTCTGTAAATGATCGGCCACAGAACTCACATGGAAAGCGCTTCTCTAGAGCTCCACTGCCAGCATACATCACGGACTCTGGGAGAGAACAAAGTTATCTGCACATTGATGAGCATCAGGGTAAAAAGGGACCTTTATGATTATACTCTGATCTTCCCTGTTGCCCTTTAAGGAGGAGAAAATATCCCAAAGCAGCAAAAGAATTTCCTTTTAAAAAGTAGGTATTTCTAAAATGTCCTTCCCTATCCTAAAAAAGAAAGGTGTGAAAACTCTATAACCACCACTATGAGAAAAGGTCAGTTAAGTAGAATATGGAAATGGGGGTCGGGGTGGGGAATGGGACTTTCAAAATAATTCGGTGCTTCCCACTTAGACACCTACATGAACAACCAAGGTATCGTATTCATACCAAAAAGTGAACTGAGGTTCTCCAAAAGTGACCAGGATTTCAAGAAGCTACAGAGCCATCAAGCACACTGCAGCTGAAAAATCCCATCCTCCATCTTAAGTCTGTGTAGTGGTTTGGCACTGGCCAGACGCCAGGCACCCACCGAAGCCACTTGCTCCTCTCTGCAGCTGGATAGAGGAGAAAAAATTTGTATTGGTTTTGCATGGCCTGGGTTTGTTTTTTTTTTGGGGGGGGAGGGGGCATGCAGAGATCCACCTGCAGCCCAAGGAGGAGCTTCACACCAGAGCAGGTGGATGCCTGAGAGGAGGCTGTGACCTCATGGGAGACCCGGGGAGAAAGTGACACCTTAGGTTTTAGCTTTCATGCTTTCCAGATTCTGTACTGCATCAGTATGTGACTCTGTACTTGATATAAAGTGTTAGCAAGTTCTTTTCACAGGTTAGTTAGACAAAGCAATCCTTTTCCAGCCTGAAATCCAAGGACACCGTTGCAGCTTTTGTCCCCAAAAGTATAAACAACAGCGAATTGAGGAGAGCAATCGGGGAGGATGGGACTTCATAATCTGAAGCTGTAATTGGACAATTAACCCCAATATGTAAATGGATCAAAACTTATAAAAGTGTGAAAAGTTAGGACATGGTTTCCATCTTGGGTGGAGCAATGGCCAGGCTCTTGTACTGCCCAAGGTGTATCCTTTGAAGGCCTTTCTAATAAATACCTATTTTGTTCCTTTAACTCTGTCTAGTCTCTGTTCTAGGTAGCCTCTTCAGGCATCAAAATGGGCCCTGCTCCCAGGCTGGAGCCACCTGTCCTTGAAGAACTGCACCCTGTGGAAGAGTGACCTACACTGCAGCAGTCTGGGGAGGACTGTTTGCCCATGGGATGGACTCACATTGCAGCAGTTCACAGAGAACTGTCTCCTGTGGGAGGGACCCCCCAGTGTAGCAGGGGAACGACTTCTCTCCCTGCGCAACGTGAGAATCCACGAGTGATGAACTGACCATAACCCCCATTCCCTGTCTCCTTGCACCACTGGGGTAGGAGGGAGAGCTGGGAAGGAGGGAGGGGTGGGGGGGGGGGGAAGGTGTTTCTAAGATTTTATTCTACTTGTCATTATCTTGCTCTGATTTTTTTAGTAATAAACTAAATTCATATCTTTAATTAGAGCCTGTTTTGCTGCCTGTGATGGTATTTGATGAGCGATCTCTCCTGGTCCTTATCTCAACCCATGAACCTTTCATTAAATTTTCTCTCCTCTATCCAGCTGCAGAGGGGAGTGAGTGAGTGAGTGAGTGAGTGAGTGAGTGAGTGAGTGAGTGAG
>JAGMWU010000027.1:4455580-4469526 GCA_018697195.1 Certhia americana | reverse complement strand
GTGAGTGAGTGAGTGAGTGAGTGAGTGAGTGAGTGAGTGAGTGAGTGGCTTTGGTAGGTGCCTGGCATCTGACTAGCATCCAACTACTACAGTCTGTTATACCTGTTTGCAGAGATGATTTAATGCTCCCTGTATTTGAACAATTGAAGAGATTGTGGGGGTTTATGTCAAAACCAGCACAGAGAGTTTAGTGTGGAAATAGCTTCAGAGCAAAACCAAAAGACAGTCAATATGTAATTTTCAAATCAGTGATGCAAATCTTAGGAAATGGAGACTTGGTATACTTAGCATCTAATACTCATAAGAAATTGTCATCCCCTCAACATGAAGTCTCATGAATAAGAGAATATCACTGAAAGGATGATAGCTTAACTGCACAGGTGTTTCATCTGATCCTAATAATTTATATAAAACATTTAGGACCTCATTTTCAAAAGTGTTGAGCACCTAGCTTTACATTCAAAGTCACTTGCAGCTGAAGGGACAGCATTTCTGAGAGCTAACCCCCATGTGAAAAGAGCCAACTTTAAAAAAAGATGAAATGTTTTGTAATAAATTAAGCCTTTAAAAACAATTGCATAGACAGCCCTACCAGAAGGAATGTGATACTGGATCTGATAGTCATCAACGTCAGTGAACTAATTTGGGACATCAAAATTGGAGGCAGCCTGGGCTGCAGTAATCATGCATTGGTGGAGTTGGCAGTCCTGAGGCATATGGGTCAGGTAAGGAGTAAAGTCAGGACCCTGAAGTTCAGAAAGGCAGATTTCCAGCTCTTCAGGGAGATTGTCAGTGGGATCCCCTGGGACACTGCCCTCAGGGACAAGGGAGTAAAACCGAGCTAGCATAAAGTCTTCCATAGAGTGCAAGAGTTAGCAATCCCCATGAGCAAGAAATCAGGCAAGGAAGGCAATAGACCAGCATGGCTGAGTCAGGGCCTGCTGGCCAAACTAACAGGAAAGAAGCAAATGCATAGATAGTTGAAGCTAGGACAAGTGACTTGGGAAGAGTATAGAGAGGAAGTTTGATTGTTGTGGAAAGAAGGCTGGGGGTAAAATTAAATAAAAGTAGAAAGTTATAGATGCAGTTTTAACAGTATGGAAATTATAGGGGGGAATGTGGTTGCTACTCCCTGGATGGAATGTGGTCAGCATGCCCAACCTCTTACGCACAATACAATCTAAGGGGGACTAAATGGAGGGTGGAATAGAGTGGAGACCCTGTGGCCAGGTTCTGTTGAAACCCTTGCAGAGGAGAGAACTCAGAGGTACTTTTTAGCTGATAAGCCGCACAGCAGCTGAAAACCAAAGGAGACAAAGGAAGACATCTTGCTCGTGAATCAGCAACCATAACAAAATCACTGTCCTTGGACTGATGTATGTCTTCATCCCAAGGTTATCTCAGATACTGTACTGTTACCCATCCTCAAGGTAGGACCACCCCTCACTGAGTAAGATGTATGACTAAAGTCACTCAAGCTCCACCTAAAAATAAAGAAATAGTATAAAAGTGAGTTAGGAATGGGGAGAAGTTAGGGAAGGTGCCATTGTAACTTCTGGGATCAGTCGACAGCCACAGGCCAAACCTGTCTTCTCCCCCACAGGAAGTCCTATTGGGTAAGAACCATTCTCTGTGCATGCTGAATGATTATCTCAAGCCAGCTTTCATTGGGGATTAGAGCCTGTTATGTTGCTTTGAATAAGTTTTTGCAGTCAGATACTATGACCGGCAAATCTCAAACCTTAACCTGTCACAATTTTATTAATAAGGAATGATATTCAGTAAACTGTTAATGTGAGTCCTTCAAGGGCGCTAGCAGCCGTCAGCAGTGGGTAATATACTCAATTAAAGGTGTGGAGACCCAGGAGAGGATCTCTCTTTTGGCGTGCGACCCTAAAGAAGTCAGTCAAACTACCATCTGATCCAGTGGACAGCTCAGTGAAGAGTCCTCATAACAGGATGCTGACAGACTGGTCATGCACAATGGTCTCAGCTTTCCTGGGATACTGACAGACTAATCAAGCACTAATGGTTTGAGGAAATTGCTGCTTTTCAAAGTGACAGCTGTGTGGGGATGGGGTGAGGAAGGCCAAGATGAAGCTGGAACTGAATGTGGCAAGGGACACAAAGAATAACAGGGAGGGCTTTTACAGGTATGTTAACCAGAAAAGGAAGGTCAAAGAATGTGTACACACACACACACACCACCCCACACCCCCCCCACACCCCCCCCAATAAACAATGCTGGCAAACTGGCAACAACAGATGAGGTACCTGACAATGTTTTTGCTTCAGTGGCAACATCTCTTCTCACACCTCTCATGTGGGTAGACAGCAGGATGGGGACCAGGGGAGCAAAGCCCCTCCCACTGTAATTAAAGATCAGGTTCATGACCACCTGAGGAACCTGAATGTACATAAATCTATGGGACATGGTGAGATGCATCCCAGAGTCCTGAGGGAATTGGCCAATGTAGTTGCCAGGCCACCGTCCATGATATTCGAAAAATCATGGCAGTCAGGTGGAGTCCCAGGTGACTGGAAAAAGGGAAACATTGAACCCATCTTTAAAAAGGGTAGAAAGGAGGACCCTGGTGTTGGGAAGGAAGAAACAGGAAAGTCCTATAAATCCGACTACTTATCCAAAGATGCTAAGAATGCAGAAACTAGAAGAGACATTGAAATGAAAACAGTGTTTGTCTGAATGTTTATAGAACAGCTTTGGCTGACCAAAGGTCTTTCTCTCCTTGTTAGGAATGTGATTTACTAACAGACATACCAAACCAGAACAGACCCTTCTTCCCTGGCTTGCCAGGAAGGGACCTCTGATAAGATTTAGAGATTAGAAAGTAGTAAAACATGGTAATGTAGCAATTCCTATAGGATGTATGTAAATGTAGAAAATTTGTATTCAATACTAGATTGGTTGATGAGAAAGTAGAATATTCAACATAGAAAGAGATATAAGTCATGGTAAAAGGAGAGCTCGCTCTCTTTTTTCTCTTTCTCTTTTTTGTCTCTCTCTCTTTTTTGACTCTCTCTTGCTCTTATGCTCTCTTACTCTCCTGCTCTTACACTCTTGCTCTTATCCTCTTATGCTCTCTCGCCTTGTGCTCTCTCCTGCTCCTGTGTCCTCTAGACTGGTCTGAGCTAACCCTGAGCTGGGCTCTTTTCACCCACACCCTATGTAATAAGCTTCAAAACTTAACCATAGAGATCTCAGCTGAGTACTGTCCCAGACCGTTCTGGCACATAACTGTTTCCTACACCCTGGGAACTACTGACCTGTCAGCCTCACCTCTGTGCCTGGGAAGATCATGGAACAGACCCTCCTAGAATCTGTGCTAGGGCACATGGGGGACAGGGAGGTGATTCAAGTCAGCCAGTATGGCCTCACTGTAGCAGTCCAATTAGCTGGGATAAATAAAAAAAGACAGGCCCAAATTCTCTGCACCAAGGAGTAGGCCTAGGACCATGGGGAGCAGGAGGCTGAAACCGTAGACTTATAAGGTTAAGCCCCTGCCCCATAGCTACAATTGGATATCTGCCCTTCAGGTAAACACTATATCTAGCCAAGTTAGCCACGCCCCCTCATCTTTGGATCCAGGCCTCTGGACCAGGTGCCCTCTGGAAGCAGCTCCAGGCCATGTGGCCTGTGAATGCTGCCTAGAGAACACATGATCACTCCAGCGGATTAAAGGAACATCTCTGAGCCTCATCCATCGCACCCATCCCGTTTTTTTAACCACACTTCCCAGCCAAACTGGGTTTGATGTAACAGGAGGTAACCCCACGCCAGATGGATACACTGTTACACCTCACCAAGGACAAGTCCTGCCTGACCAACCTAGTGGCCTTCTATGATGGAGTCACTACATCAGTGAACAAGGGAAGGGCTACAGATACAATTTATCTGGACTTCGTAAAGCCTTTGACACAGTCCCCCACAACATCCTTCTCTCTAAACTGGAGACAGACAGATTTGATGAGTGGACTGTTAGGTGGATAAGGAATTGGTTGGACAGTCACATCCAGAGGGTCATGGTCAATGTCTCAGAGTCCTGATGGACATCCATGACAAGTGGTGTCCCTCAGGGGTCTGTATTGGAACCAGTGTTATTTGATATCTTCATTAATGACATTGCTGGGAGGAAAGGGTTAAAACCAGAAGATTTGATGAGGAGGGAATAATTTTCCTCAAAGTGACCTTGCAGTTGGGAATGCTAAGAATGTCAGTGTGGAAAAACTCCATTTATTATGCCTAGTGTTGTTTATCCTCTGCCTGTTTTGAGAAGTAGAATTCCTGTGTAGAGAGAATACACTCTCACAGACATGCTTGAGCCTCCTGCTGGGAGAGAGAGAGAGAACATAAAAGCACAGCCTTGTAATAAACTGTGTGCCAGCAAAGCCTTTGATATATTGGGGATGGCAGCGGGCCCCACCTACTGCCCACTAGGATGAACTGAGCCTAATGGAGCCTGTGTGCCTGTGTGCCCTTGCTGCTTCCTAGGATGAGCTAACCGAAACAGAGCCTGTGTCCTCATGTGTCTCTGCCGCCTGGTGTTGTTAGCAAGGTAATGAAATAAATCCACTGTTTGCATTTCAGCTGTCATTTGGTAGTCACCCTGGTTGTCTGTATGTGTTGATTCACACATTTGGTATAGTTGGCAGAGGCCAAGAGCAACTATGCCATGGCCACGGAAAACTGATAAGGACAGTAGAACAGAACAGCATAGCCTCAGAGAAATAGATAAAGGATGCAACTTAGGCAAACAGAAGTCATGCAAAATGCAAACAGGATACCAGCTCAGTTCTGCAAGGCTGACAAAGCAGAAGTTATGCAAAACAGCGATATTGTGCTTACTCAAAAGCAGGGGTCAAGGAACAGCCATCTAAAAGGATACCAGACTGTCAGACTGAAATGTTATACTTCATGGCTTAAACATTGATATAAAGGACTTTTGCCCATTATGGCAGAACTGCCTAATGAAGTTGCACCACCTGAAGCCACATCAGGGAAACTCACCCCACCTTGAATGGGCCTCCTGACTGAAACCTTGAACTGTGAGTTAAACTGCCTAAGAGAACTTGAGATAAAAGTGACACTATTGTTCAGTCATCTCAAGTCTGAGAAGAAATGCCTAAGGCTGGGAGTCCACTCAAAGCAGTGTTTGTCTGAATGTTTATAGAACTGCTTTGGCTGACCAAAGGTCTTTCTCTCTTTGTTAGGTATGTCATTTACAGGCTGACATACCAAAACCAGAACAGAACCTTCTTCCCTGGTTTGGGAAGGAAGGGTCCCCTGCTAAGATTTTGAGATTAGAAAGTAGTAAAACATGGTAATGTAGTAATTCCTATAGGATGCATGCAAATGTGGCAATTTGTATTTGATACTAGATTGGTTAATGAGAAAGTAGAATATTCAGCATAGAAAGAGATGTACGTCATTGTAAAAGGAGAGCTCTCTCTCTTACTTCTTTGTTCTCTTACTCTCTTGCCCTCTTATCCTCTTATGCTCTTACTCTCTTGCCTTGTGCTCTCTCTTACTCTTTTGTTCTCTTATGCTCTTGCTCTTGCCTTCTTGCTTCTCTCCTCTCTCTCTTGATCCTTTGTTCGCTAGCCTTCTCTGAGCTAACCCTGAGCTGGGCTCTTTCACCCACACCCTATGTAATAAACTTCAAAACTTCGCCATAGAGATCTCACCTGAGTACTGTCCCGACCATTCTGGCACATAAATGCTCTCACAGTAAAGCCAGAATTATGGTATTAAAGGAAGAGATGAGTGATGAAGAAAGTGGGTGTCAGTTATATCCATTACGGGAGGTTCCTTTGGGAGGGAATGCAGGAGGAATAGGATTTGTAAATGTACCCTTAAGTACTGGAGATGTGAGAGTATTCAGAAAGGAAATTGGAAAGTTTTTAGAAGATCCATTAGGAGTATTGGATAGGTTAGATCAATTTTTGGGACGAAATAGCTATACTTGGGGATAGATACAATCTATATTAGGGATTTTATTCACTATAGAAGAGCGGCAAATTATTAGACAAGCCAGAATGAGGGTGTGGGAGAGGGGACACCAGGAGGGGACACCTGGTGATCAAAAGTGGCCAAACATAGATCCTCATTGGAATCATAACGTAGCTCCTGATCAACAGAATATGATAGAACTTAGAAATATAATTATTCAAGGGATCAGGGAAGCGGTTCCTAAGAATCAAAATATTAATGAAGTCTTCAGTGAACATCAGAGGAAGGATGAGCCCCCCCCAGATTGGTTAGAGTGACTCACAAAAAGCTTACACATGTATTCGGGGGTGGACTCAGATAGAGCAATAGGAGAAGCATTATTAATGACTCAATTTATTGCAAAATCGTGAGGTGATATAAGAAAGAAATTGGAGAAATTACATGATTGGCAAAATAGGGGATTACAAGAACTTTTGCGGGAGGCATAGAAGGTATATGAAAGAAGGCATTATGTAAAAACAAAAGCCCAAGCAAAAGTATTTGTTACAGCAGTAAGAGAAACTCAAAAGGGAACCCTGAACCAGAATAACTTAAAAGAAAAAGGTTCTTCAGGGGATGAGTCAATTAAAAATAATAATAACCCAACTACTCTTACGTGTTTCTATTGTAAAAAAAAAAAAAGGACATTTAAAAAGACACTGCAAAAAATGGAAAACAGACGAAACAATGTTTGAAGAAAAACAATAGGGGTGTCAGGGGCTCTATCTCTTGGGGACTAGAACATCAAAGGACCCCTTGATAAAGTTAGAACTAGGTCCCCAAGAGGAAGAATTTGAATTATTAGTAGACACAGGAGCAGAAAAATCTACAGTTCAGATTTTGCCAAAGGGATGCAAACCAAGCAAAGAGAAGGTTGAAGTAATTGGGGCAAAAAGAGAAGCTTCTAAAGTCCCCATAATTAAAGATGTGACAATAGTATCAGGGCAATAAAATAATTTTTAAAAATTTATTATTAGTTCTGGAAGCAGATTTTAACTTATTAGGAGGAGATTTAATGTTGGAACTAGGATTAGGGGTGATACCCCAAGGCAATGAGCTGAAAGTACAAGTGTATAAATTAACAGTGCAAGATGAGGAACATATACACCCTAAGATTTGGTCTAATACAGGGGAAATCAGAAAATTAAACATTGAACCCATTATTGTTAATATCATTAACCCTGAATTCCCAATAAGAGTAAGACAGTATCCTATTTCCATGGAAGGAAGGAGAGGGCTAAAACCTGTAATTGATACATTGATTAAACAAAGTACATTAGAACCATGTATGTCTCCCCATAACACCCCAATATTACCTGTTAAAAAGGGAGACAGCAGTTACTGCCTAGTCCAAGATTTAAGAGCTGTGAACCAGAGAACTTTAACTCGATTTCCTGTGGTGGCAAATCTATATACCTTGTTTAGTCAAATGCCCCCCGAGTTTGTGTGGTATAGGGTAACAGACCTAAAAGATGCTTTCTGGGCATGCCCATTGGCAGAGGAAAGCAAAGATGTTTTTGCATTTGAGTGGGAGGACCCTGAAACTGGCAGGAGACAACAGCTAATGTGGATCGTACTGCTGCAGGGATTTACAGAATCTCCTAACTTATTTGGGCAAGCCTTGGAAAAATTGTTACAGGAATTCAAACAACACGAAGGAAGTAAATTGATTCAATATGTAGATGATCATTTAGTGGCAAGAAAAACTCAGGAGGAAGTATGTAAGACAACAATAAAGTTGCTAAATTTTTTGGGAGACAAGGGATTAAAGGCAGCAAAATCCAAACTAAAATTTACAGAACCTGAAGTAAAATACTTAGGGCATTGGCTGAGTAGGGGAACAAAGAAACTGGACCCTGAATGAGTTTCTGGGATTTTGGCTCTATCACCTCCTAAGAAAAAACGAGAAATTAGACAATTATTAGGACTTCTAGGATATTGTAGACAATGGATAGAGTGATATAGTCAGAAAGTGTCCTGGGTTGGCTCTAATTGGACAATTTTGTAATATTGACGCCTAATTAGGTCAATGAAAAGAGTGGATACGCATTTTGTAAATACACATCTTAAGACCAAAAAGCCCGGGAATAGCTCTGTTCATTTCTGACTTTGGTGAAGGCAAGTTGGGCCTGGGAGCCAGTCTTAGCTCAGCCCCCATGGCTGGGTCTAAGCTGGCTCCTGGGGAGCTCTGCCGAAATTTTCTTGTCTTTGGAGGGGTGGTGAGCAAGGTGCTAAATTTTTCACTGAAGTGCTGCCGGGCTTTCATCGAGGAGCTCACCGGGCTTCATCCTAACAAACGGCTGGGACTCTTTGCCAGCAAGGACAAGCCTTTTCTGAGCAGAGCTTGCCGGACTGTGACAGACAGAGACTGCATTAGCACTGAGGGCAGCATAAGAAAAAAAGTGGCCCGGAGGCCAGGAGCAGCCCTGCAACCGCTGCCATTGCAGACCGTGAGCAGCCACGTGGTGGGATCAGAGGGGCCGGGGTGATCTCACATGGACACCTCGGCATGGCTGGCAATGAACTTTGTGTGCTCAGCCACTTTAAGCCAGCTTTACTATGGACAGAAGAATAAAAGTGTCGGCGACAGTTTCTTTCCCTGTTTTTTCAACCTTAACAGAGTCAAGCTGGCTTGCATGGTGCCGGCGGGAACCACATGGCCAGCAGGGAAGCACGGCAAGCCGTGTTCCTGAAGCAGAGCTTAGAGCAGATCAGGTTGGGGTTTTTTTTCTTTCGGTGTTGTAAGACTTTGTAAACTGTTTCAGTTAGTGGTGAAGCTTAAAAAGAGATGCCTTTACAAATACTATTTATCTCCTAAATGAGGGAAAAGAAAAAAAAGATGAACACATAGAGATAATAACATAGGATTTTGAGGTCAGTAAAGAGTTAACTTTAGACAGAAGGGATTGAAGAGATGTTTTAAGCTTGACTTAAAAATCCTGTAAAGCTATAGTAAAGACATATTTGACTGTTTTTGATTCCTTGTAACACATGGAGATGCATTGGAGGGATGCAGCATTCTAGCACAGTTGTGAGCTCTAGGGCACCAGTGGTTGAAGCAGATGCATGTTGTTGTGAATCTAGTCAGAAACTTGAGCATAAAGAAATAAGAAACTTTACTCTGGAGATAGTAGTAGAAAAACTCTAGCCCTAGAAATAGACAAAGAGGACTTTGCTCAGTGCTAGAATAGCTAATCCTTAAAATAGCACCCCAATAAATTGAAATAACCTATGAAAGCAGTTGTGAGAATGGCTGCAAGACATAGGAAGGACTTTCACACTGCAAACAGAATTTTCCTGTTCCGGGAGGCTGTTTGCAGTAGCATTGAAGCCACAAGAAAAACTATTTTCTTGTAGAGAAGTGTCAATAGTATGGGAAGAAAGACTCTTCTCCCTAAGCGAACTGAAGAAACTATATTTAGAAGTAGTAAACTGACTAAAAGCCACAGGTTTTTGTCTCTACGTTGTTAGTAAGAAAATTATTAAGAGAGAGAGAAAGAAAAGGTGTCCTAAAGGTTTTTTGAGGTTTTTTGTTTTGTTTGTTTGTTGGTTTTTTTAATTCAGATTTTCCTTCCTTATTATGTTCCTTTTAACTCCGTTAATAAAGTTTTATGTTGCGGCCAGTATTCATTTTTATTTGTTATTTCATATTTAATGTTCATATTGTCAAATGGTTCGTTCTATGTTCCCCCGTTTTTCCCCCAGTTGGTTTGTTCTTACATTGTATCTTCCCCAGTCTGTACTCTATATGGATTTCCCCCACCTCCTATTCCAGCACCTTCTATATCAATCATCCCAGCCCTACCCCTTGTTCTAGTGCCTTCCCTGCCAATTCCTTCCTCATCCAATCTCGGGTGTGTTCCATCCCCTGGGCGTTTCGGGGTGTCATCCTTTACTCAATGCTCCATTGGGTCTTGGGACCCCCTTTTTCCTCCCCCCTTACCCCATTAGCCCAGGGACCCCGGGGAAATCGCGCCATTCCTCCCCTGTGATTCGATCATTGGTCAGGCGAAAGCACCCACCCCTCCATGTAACCACGTTTTAAAACCCGTGCACCGCGGTGCTCGGGGTCTCTTCCTCTGGTGTACCCTTTGGCTGCGTCTCCCTCAATAAAGAAACTGCTGGAATATCACCGAGGAGAGGCCTCCCCTTGCTCTTTTGCCCAGACTCTGTCGCAGTGGGTAGACCTGGTCACTGCCGGACCTGCGATCCGGCGGGTTCCGTGGTTGCCACAAACGCGAAACCGCGGTTCTCCACACCAGACGCTGCGCTGGGAAAACCCGATCCCCCCAGAGCTAGCCGAGCTCCGAGGGCCCGCGTCAGTTTTATTCCTTTTTAAGTTTAAGCCTGCTTTGCCCTTAATTGAAAAATTTCAAATTAGCAAACCAAAACTTAGACACAACTCACAACAATGAGAAACTTACTCAACATGTTATTAAATGGAACAAAGAAGATGATGATAAATTAGAACAAGTTAAGGCAGTATTGATACAAACCCCAGTATTAACTCTGCCGAATTTAAATAAAATTTTCAATTGTTTGTAAGCTCAGCAGATCAAGTGGCATATGGGGTGCTTACTCAAGACTGGGGAGGAGATAAGAAACTGGTAGGATTTTATTCAAAATTATTAGATCCAGTTAGTCATGGGTGGCCTATTTGTTTACAAGCTCTAGTCACCACAGCACTTTTAGTAAAGGAAGCCAGGAAAGTCACCTTTGGGGCTCCTATGACTGTGTATACTCCCCATAATGTTAGGAACATACTACATCAAAAAGCTCAAAAATGGCTCAAGGATAGTCCAATTTTAAAATATGAAGCTATCCTTATACATTCTCCTGAGCTGGAATTAAAAGTAACTCCTTCACAGAATCCAGCTCAGTTTATGTATGGGATACCCACAGAAGATGGAAATTTGGCTCACGGTTGTGTTGATTTGATAGAACTAGAGACAAAGGTTAGACCTGATTTGAGTGAGATTGAGCTGGACAAGGGGGATCGATATTTTGTAGATGGATCACCTTGAGTTGTTGAAGGGAAACGAAAATAAGGATATGCAATAGTTAAAGGGCAGAGTATGTCTGTGTGTGAAAGGGGGAAGTTAAGTCCCAGCTGGTCAGCTCAGGTGTGTGAATTATATGCTTTATACAGGACCTTAGTTTTAGTAAAGGGGAAAAAAGGGACTATATATACAGATTCAAAATATGCTTTTGGAGTAGAACACACTTGGAAAAATTTGGAAAGAAAGATTTATAAATACCCAGGGGAAGGGATTAGTTCACGAGGAACTAATTCAAAAAGCGTTAGAGACTTTGCAGGGACCAGAAGAAATAGCAGTAGTGCATGTTAAAGGCCACCAAAAGGGAATGAGTTTTCTTGTTAGAGGAAAACTTAGTGGATCAAGCAGCAAAGGAAGCAGCCTTGAAACCTGGTGAGATATCCAAATTACAAGTATTGAATGAAAAACCAGAAAAGGAAACACATTTAATTTAGAGCCCCCAGGAATTAATTATGATTCCAAAATTAGGGGCTGAACAGAAAGAAGATGGATTTTGATAGACGGAAGGGAAATACTACTAAAATCCCAGACCAGGGGAATTTTAAAGCAATTACACCAACAAACCCATTGAAGAACCAGGGCCTTGTGTGACCAATTTTTGAAATTTTATGGGTGTATAAGAGTGTTTGAAATAGCTAAACAAATAACCCAAGGGTGTTTGATAAGTCAAAAAGTGAATAAAAAGGTAATGAGACAGACCCCTTTAGGGGGAGGAAAAGTAGCATTTCGCCCTTTTGAAAGAATACAAATAGATTATACTGAGTTTCCACAAGTTAATCGCTGGAAGTATTTGTTAGTAATGGTAGATCAGCTTACCCATTGGGTAGAAACATATCCAGCTACAAGAGCCACAGCAAGATTTGCAGTAAAAATGTTATTAGAACAAATAATACCACGATTTGGAATGATTACAGCAATTGATTCAGATCAGGGGATGCATTTTACCTCAAAAATTATTAAAGACTTGTCACAAGCATTAAATATTACCTGGGAATATCACACTCCATAGCATCCTCAAAGCTCAGGCAGAGTAGAAAGAATGAACCAAACTTCAAAGCAATAATTGACTAAGTTAATGATCAAAACTAAAATGTCATGGATAAGATGTCTACCACTGGCATTATTAAATATAAGGACCCTTCCAAATGCTGACACTGGACTGTCAGCCTATGAAATGCTATATGGAATGCCATATTCCCAGGAAATACCACGCGATCCTATAGCAATTGAAGATTACACCATTCAAAAATATATACAAACTATTGGACAGAACGTAGACTATTTAAGAAAACAAGGAATATTAGCGCAATCAGTACCACTTAGTTTTAATATTCACAATATCATGCTGGGAGACTGGGTACTGATAAAAAGGTGGAAAGAAGAAAACTTAACCCCTAAATGGGAAGGCCCGTATTTAACTCTTTCAACTACAGAAACAGCTGTGATGACTGCTGAAAAAGGATGGGCACTCGTCTCGCAAGTTAAAGGACCAGTACAACCTCCGTCTAAACCTGTATGGGAAATTGCTTCCACCCCGGGGGACCTATGAGTGACACTCCGGAAACAACAGTGATAAAGTTGGCTCATGTCATGACAACCATCTAAATATCTTGTAAGAGAATGTCTTGAGTTGGCTCTAATTGGACAATTTTGTAATATTGACGCCTGATTAGACCAATGAAAAGAGTGGATAGGCCTTTTGTAAATACACATCTTAAGACAAAAAACCCCAGGGAATAGCTCTCTTCGCTTCCGGCCTTGGAGGTGGTGGTGGGCTGGGTCCGGGCCAGTCCCAGCTTGGCCCGCATGGCCGGGTCCAGGCTGGCTCTGGCAGCCCAGCCGAGATTTTTCTGTACCTGAAGGGGTGGTGAGTGGGCTGCCAAACCCCTCACTGAGGAGCTGTCAGGCCTTCACCAAGGAGCTTACCGGGCTCTATCTCTGGGGCTGGGGCTCTTTGCCAGCAGAGACAAGCGTTTTCTTAGCAGAGCCTGCTGGACTGTGCCAGACAGAGACTGCGCTAGCACCAGGGGCAGCTTAAGAGAGAGTGTCCCAGGGCCCAGAAGCAGCTGTGCAGCTGCCGCCATTGCAGACCGGGAGTGGCCACATGGTCGGGATCGGAGGGGCTAGGGCAATCTCGCACGGCCACCTCGGCATGGCTGGCAATGAACCTTGTTTGCTCAGCCACTTTAAGCCAGATTTACTATGGTGTCGTGGTTTAGCCCTGACTGGACAATTTTGTGATAGTGACACCTAATTGGACCAATGAAAAAGGTGGATACGCCTTTAGTGAATACACATTTTGAGGTGAGATTCCGGAAATAGCTCTCTTCTGGTTTCTGGTGGGGTGAGTTTCGGTGCCTCGGCCCAGCTGTTCTCCATGGCCGGGCCGGGCCAGGCTGAGGTTCCCCCTGCCCACCCCTGCCAGGCAGAGGGGAAGGAGAGGCAGTGGGGGGAGGAGGAAGGCTCAGCCCAGTCCTGGATGCTGAGATATGCTAAACCAGGATGGCCCCACGCAGCAAACCAGGGGCTGAGCCAGGCCCGGCATCTGCCGGGCAGAGAAAATAGAGGTGATCAGCCCTGGCATGAGACATCTGAAGCCTGACTGGGCTGGAAAAAAAGATCCTAGCCTCCCTCTCTCAGCACAGCTGGATTTTGAAGGCAGCAGCCAGGCCATGAGATCCTGGCCCAGCTCCAGCACAACTGCAATGCATCATGTGACTGCTTTGTCCCAGCTGCGGCCTGTGCTAACTTTTTTCCCAACCAGATGAAATTTCAAAAGCATGAATCTTACCCAGAGAAAGAAAGAGGAGACTGGACGAAATGTAAAAAGACACGGCATGAGACTTAATGTCAGAGAAAGTGAGAAGAGAATCTTAAATGGC
>JAGMWU010000027.1:4429092-4455180 GCA_018697195.1 Certhia americana | reverse complement strand
TTTTATACTAGAAGAGGCATCCTTAAACTGTACCCTAATAAACTGATATGGCCCATGAGCGGCTGTGGCAGGCTGTTTCATGGGAGGGACTTCACAATGGCAACATTTCTTTCCCCGGGCGGGCCATTTGTGAAGTGTGAAAGCAAAAGAACTGGTATCTTGTGGAAAATCTCTGTGGTATCCAAGAGACTCCTTTCTCCTTGATGAATTTAGAAATGATTATTTTAAGGGTGATAACTGTCTGAGAATCCCAAGTTTTGTCTTTTTATATTGGAGTAAGAAAGTGAATAGCTGGGGGGGGGGGGGGGGGGGGGGGGATGTGGGTTTTTGTTTTTTTTTTATTCTTGGGGGGTTTTTTTCCCTTTTAGTGTTAGTTAATAAAGTTTTATTCCTTTTAAGTTTAAGCCTGCTTTGCTCTTGATTGGGAAATTTCAAATTGGCAAACCAAAACTGAGACATAAAATTGGTGTTTCCGCCCGGTTCAAACTAAAACCTCAACACAAATTGGTGCATTGGCCGGGAAATGAGCAAAACCCACGACATATGGACAGAAGGATAAAAGCTTTGTCAGCAGTTTTTTTTCTTTTCCTGTTTTCATCACCCCAGCAGAGTCAGGTTGGCTCACGCGGTGCCGGTGGGGACCACGTGGCCAGCAGGAAAGCACGGCAAGCCATGTTCCCGAAGCAGAGCTTGGACCAGATCAGTTTTTCGGCATTGCAAGACTTTATAGAACTGTTTCAGTTAATGGTAAAGCTTGAGAACAAATGACTTTACAAATACCATTCCTCTCCTAAATTAGGAAAAGGAAAAAAAGGTAAACACATAGAGATAATAACATGGAACTCTAAGGTCAGTAAAGAAAGAGTTAATTGTAGAGAGAAAGGATTGAAGATATTTTTATTAGAAAGATATTTATTTTTAAGAACCTTAAAATAGCACCCCAATAAATTGAAATGGCCTATGAAAGCAGCTGTGAGAAAAACTGCAAGACATAAGAAGGACTTTCACACTGAAAACAGATTTCTTCTTATATCCCAGGTGGCAGATTTGCTTTGTGACATTAAAACCACAAGAGAACTATTTTCTTGTAAAGAAGTCTTCATAGTATGGCAAGAAAAACTCTTCTCCCTAAGTGAACTGAACAAACTATTTCAGAAGTAGTAAACTGACTAAAAGTCCCAAGTTTCTTTGTCTCTACATTGTCAGTAGAAAAGAATATTGTAGAGAGAGAGGAAAAAGTGTTCTGAAGGTTTTATTCTGATTTTTCTTATTATGTTCCTTTTAACTCTGTTAATAAAGTTTTCTTTATACCCTTTCAAGTTTAAACATGTTTTACTTTTTCTCGTAATCCTATCTCACATCAAAAAATAACCCTACCACATTAATTAGTGCATTGGCCGGGAAATCTGAAAGTGGCAAACCTAAAGCACTCAACATAATTGAAGTTTCTGTCCAGTTTCAAACTAAAACTGTGACAGAGAAGTAATTTGTTGAACTCTTAACTGTAATTGTGAACCTTGGGAGTGTTTCTGCTGTCTCAGGTGTGAGAATTTGTGGTATAGACACTGTACATCGGCTAGGAGACTGAGGACCCCCCTCTGTTGTGAATGTACAGAAACAGAGAGAAAACAGACTAAGCAAGCACTTGAGATTTCAGTTCAGACAGGGCATCTTTTACTAGGAAGTAAAGAATGGTGGAGAATATTTTTACATGGGATAAGCAATTTTTCCCAACAACCAGTGAAAATTGAAAGAACTGAGTGTGATTTAAACAATTTGGTACCTCAATATTTTTAAATTGAGGCTAAGAGTTGGGGCAAGGTTAAAACTTGGTGAGAAAAGTGGCAACAGAAAAAGTAAAAGCACATTATAAACTACAAGAGGGCAAGCCCGGATTGATCTCTGTTCTTGCTGCTGAAAAGATGCATTGCCCAACTGCTGGTAGCAACCCAGTAGGTTGGGGAAGCAGAAGAACAAATCATACCGGACATCTCAAATGGTGGATACTAATGTGCTTAATACCTCTACAAGCTAATGGAGACTGCTTCAAATGCTACCAGCATGTATGCATTGGCCATCACACCGAATATACATTTGCAGCCAACATTCACATGAATTTTGTATGCTATGACAGACATCGGCTGGCATCATGTGACATGGCTGGACAACCATTTTGGGTTGCCGGAAATCTTGCACCAGGAGTAATACGGCTGGGTTTGCCTTGTCCTGAGGGGCAAGAATATATTTGCTTTACTAAAGGCATGTGGGGTATAACAGATAAAGGGGGAGTACAGGATGAATTTCAAGAACAATTAGTAAAGAGTATTCTGAAATGATTAAAAGAAGCAGCAGAAAAAAATAATAGTAATAAATTCCAAGATACTCACGATTTATATTCTAACGTTCGGGAACACCTTTCAGAAATAGAATTGCCCTCTCTAGGAAAAAACTTATTTGTGGATTTAGCAGAAAGAATTGCAGGAGAATTAAATCTGTCCAATTGTTGGGTTTGTGGACGAGCACTAATGGCCAAACAGTGGCCTTGGAAAGGTGAAGGATTGGCTATTACTTAAATGGAATCGAACAGAAATTGCTGAACAAGAACATAGGCCAGAAGGGTGGATTTTGATTAACACAGTTGTAGATCAAGAATGTATTGCCAGAGAAGGGAAATCAAAAATCTTTAAAAGAGTAGGTAAAACTCCATGCAAAAGGGTATATACCACAAATTCAAACACTATCTGGTGGTGGCCGAAAAGCCCAAATGGATACTGGAGTATGAAAAGCAATACTAATTGTACTTTTAATGAAATAGAAAAATTATTTTGGTGTAATAAGAAGAATGCTAACCCTTTTGAAGGAATAGAGGCATTAAAAAAAATTCTGGGATAACCCGCAAAATACTGTGGGAAATTGAAAAGCTCCAGATGGAATGTTTTGGATTTGCAGAGAAAGAGCATATAGTCGGTTACCCTAAAATTGGAAAGGCAGCTGTACCATAGGAATTATTCAACCTGGATTCTTTCTTTTACCAAGAAAGAAAGGGAATACCCTTGGGAGGACTTTATATGAGCAACTAGAAATATGCTCAAAAAGAAATCTCATTGGGGGAAACCAAAAATGGGGAGAGGATGAGTGGCCCGCAGAATGAATAATAGAAGTTTATGGACCTGCTACTTGGGCACAGGATGGTAGTTGGGGATATAGAACCCCCATTTATATGCTTAACCGAATTATCAGTCTTCAAGCAATAATTGAAATAATAACTAATAAAATGGCCCAAGCTTTAGAATTATTAGCTAAACAAATGTCTCAAACCCGAGCAGCAGTCTACCAAAACCGCATGTCATTAGATTATTTAATGGCTGAAGAAGGTGGAATTTGTGGAAAATTTAACATGTCTGAATGCTGTCTACAAATTGATGATAACAGTGAGGTTATTACCCAGATAACAGAAGATATTAAACAATTAGCACATGTCCCAGTTCAGAAATGGAATTCTATCCTTCAAGGATCTTGGTGGAATCAACTGTTTGATAGAATCTGGTGGAAGAAAGCAGGATTCATGATACTGTGTTCAGTTCTTGAGTTACTGTTTTTACCATGTCTAATTCCATGTTTTACTCTGCTCATACACTCGGTAATCCAGGGCATGCAAATTTCAGTTATGCCCATCAATCCCGAACTTGCTGCCTCAGGGAAAACTCATAAACTAATGATACTAACTAAAGATAAAAACAAACAGACCCCCGCACAAGAAGCACTATCTCGATTCGAAGAACAGACACAAATCAATGAGATAAAGAAGAAGATGGGGGATTGTGAGATGTTATATGGTGATTCGTGTCATTATAGAAACAAATTATGAGATTCATATAAATAAGAATACTGAGTTTAAAACATGGACAAAAGGTAAAAGAACATATAATAATTTCATTATTTTGTTTTGAATCCTTTTGGTGTACCAACTTTTGCTATTCTGTATTTCTTGCCAAGTAACTGTACCCACTTTTATGTATAAGGAAAACTGCAAAATTGTGAAAACATGTAAAGGCTTTTTACTGCTGCAGGCTTGTGCGAACATGCAGAGATTTGTTGCTGGTACTTCCTACTGGCTGGGAGTGTAGCCTAGCGATGTGCTCGGGTTTTGCCCAGACCTGGTGGGGGCGTGTGACTGCTGCTGCTGGCTTACGAGACTGTAAGCTAGCCAACATGTTCGGACTTGTACCCCAGCACAGCAAGCATGACACAGCCCAACAAGAAACTGACTATAAAAGGGGCAGTGACGGAAGGAAGGATGGACGTGTTGGTGGAGCAGAGACTCCCCGCATCCCCCAGCGCTGGCTTGCTTGTTCCTTATCAATGAATTAATAAATTGCCTTATTGATTGACCAATACGATTGTGGTGAGAAATTTATGACACCTGGAAATCATCCCTCGCTGGCTTTGGGCTGGGGGAGGCCATAAGCCTTGTAGTCATAAGGCTTATCTGCTGAGACCAAGTTTGCACAGACATTCCCCCCCCCCCCCAACCAAGGGGGGAGGAGGACAGCCTTGGGTGTGTGATGTAACCTCTGATCAGAGGCAGTGAACACCCCTCCTCTGTTACACAAACTGGCTCAGTTGTAAAAAAAACCCAACTCTGGGAAAGCCACATCCATGGGACATTCACATGAGAGATAACTGAGGGGGTGTCATAATCCAGCAAAGACCCCCTAAAGGGCTCCCCAGACTTATTTCCGAGGCCTTTCCCCAGAGCACTGCACGTGATGCAAAGTGATGCAAACAATCAGTCTTGCAAGAGACAGTGTCAGATTTGCCCCCCCTCAGGGGAGATACCTGGGTGTTCCCACCTGGTCCAAATGTATATTAATTCATTGAACTCTATGCTTTTTGGCAGGGGACCTTTACCACCAAGAAGACCAGATGGAGAGGATTGATTGGATGCCATTAAGATACACAGAGAGGTGATATTTTCTACTTAATCTTTCTCTGTCACTCCTTCTGTCCCACCTGACCTCTTTTTCTATTTCTTTCTCTTTCTTTCTCTCTCATTTACTGTTAAATAAAATACATCAATTTTTTGGTATCGACATTTAACCTTGTTTGGTTTTAATCTCGTTTCAGGGAATATTCGAACCTGAAGTTTCTATCCACAATCCACAGAGAGCCCACTTTGCTCCTCCATAATTAGCGTATCATAACACGGATGCTGAAGACCACTGAAGAAGATGACCCCAAAGGTCCATAAAAGGACTTCAAATAAGGGATGTGACTATGGAAAATAAAGCAATACATATACATCAAGTAAGCAGGGATAGCTAATGAATATGTAATCAATGTGTCCGATAAAAGCTCTGTTTACCCGATGCTCAGGGCACTTGATTAGAGGAAGGATCCTTTGAGTGACCAGCATGGTGCAATAAAGAGTGTCTGCTTTCAAAACTGTGTTAGAAAGTTTCTATTTGGCCAATTTCAGTAGCAAAGCGGCATAGAAGTCTGCTCTCAAGTTAGCAGGGAGATTGGGTGATTGTTAGTTACTGGTCTTAGAGCTCTCGACTGTGAGATTAAAGCCTTATGGGGCCAAGGGAGAGGGATGAAAGAGAACAGTGCCTTTAAAGGATGCAAAGGAGTTTGCATGGGAAGCATTTACTGTTCCAAAGGAGTGGTGCTGTGAGCAGCAATGCACTATAGAATGGCTGGTGGCTCACATTACTAACAAATGAAGGCAAAAATATTGGAAAAGTAAAGTCTTGACTTCCCAAGTTCATGCTGTTATTAAGAACCTTTTGTGAAATTCTGAGGGATGGGATGGAAATATTTGGACGGGGTCCTCGGACTCTGAAATTGCGTTTGAGTCAGACTCGGCAGATAAAGAGGTGGTAGAAGCCCAAGCCCTCATACAAATGGAAGCGCAGCAGGATCTGCCAGAGGGGCACAGGTCACTCGGACCTGTACCCCAAAAGTGACAGGAATTTTTAGACTTATCAGCAGAAGAGCAGGGAGAGCACACTGGCATGGATTACAAGCTTGAGATAGTGATGTTGCATTTATTCACTTATCAGTGGGTGAAAAGGATCTGTTAACTCCTATAGCCACTGATAATAAGGTCCAACAGGGGTATGCTCAGCTATGGAACATCAGGGATCCTGATGGATGGGATATTGCTGCGCCTATGCTGTATCACTGGCTGTGTGCAGCAGTTTGAACAGCACACGCAGATCCTGATGACTTAGTGTTGTCCCTCAGAAACTGGTGCACAATGCAAGAAGGTATTGGTTTGCTATGGTGGGTGGGGGGGGCCTCATGCACTAACCACAGGATCTAATCCTGCTGAAGTAGGAGTAACGAGAAGTATTAAAATTAAGTTTGTGAAAGGGGCACCTGAGAAATTGAAACCCCTGATTATACCAGTAGTCATGTATGCTACTGGTAACATAGGCACCTTCACGAATACCTTGAGGGATATTGGTGCTGTGATCTCAGAGCCAGCTGTGCAGGTAGTGAGACAAGTTGGCAAAGCTGAAAAAAGTCACCTCATGGGTGACAAGGAAACAGATGTTGAACAATTGTGTGCAAGCTGGTGTTCCACAGTCAGAAATAGATGGAATTACAACATCAGAAATGTTTTGCCATTGGCAAAAGTTAGTGCCTGCAAAACGAGATAATCTTCCCATCACCCATCCTGCCACCTCAAAGCACTGAATCGCCTGGCAAATGCCGAAGCAGCAGGAGCAGCAGGTTGGCAGGTCCCCCCAAATTGCCACCACTGTAGCCTCTCACTGGGAGCAGGACCAATGCCCCTGTGTTCCTATAACTATAAATTGGCGATCTTTGCATGTGTTGGCTCTGGTGGATACAGGTGCAGAAGTTACCATATTACATGGTGATATTGTTCCTAATGAAGAGACTTTGCATATCTGCGGCTTGGGAGACAATTCCACCCCCGCTAAGCTCCAAGCTAAGCTTACTTTAACGATAAGAGATACCTCTCCATTTATCACAAAGGTGTTAATTGCCCCAGTTAAAGAATATATCTCGAGCATTGGTGTGCTGGCAAGATGAACAGCTGAAACACTGAATGGTTGGTTTTGTTTCCAGACTCTGCAAGTGGGATTTGCTATTCAATCTATAACTGTTTTGCATGAGCTCCAGGAGTGGGATCCTGTTGTGTTACCAGCGCCTGCCAAGGTGGTAAATGCAAAACAGTATCGCATTCCAGGGGGGGAAGAGGAAATTATTCAAACAATTCAGGCACTCCAACGAGTGGGAATCGTTAAAGACACCATGACTGCTTTTAACAACCCTATTTGGTCTGTTCAAAAATTGGATGGCTCTTGGAGAGTGTTAGTTACAGAGACTTGAATAAAGTCACCCCCCTACTTGCAGTTAAGGTACCAGATATGGCTACCCTCATAGCAAAAATCAGCAAAACTCTACAACCCTGTGTGCTAGTTTTGCACCTTTGACATTTGGTGAGGAGGGAAGAAGCCAGTCACGGAAGTGATGTTCTAAGAGAAGCTGTTAAGAGCTTCTTCCATGTCTGACAAAAACTAATCAGTGATTAGTTTAGAGAATTGACAATCTGTTAAACCACTGAGAAAGCTGAACACGTCTCTATGAACACACATGTTAAAAACAAACAAGCCCGGGGAAAAATGCTCTTTTTTTCTGGCCTTTGGAGAGAGTTCTTCCCTCTCCCGGCCCGGTGGCCCGGCGGGGGAGGGGAGGCTGAGGGGCCCCGGCTGAGGCTGGGCCGGGTCTTCGGCTGCTAACATCTTGCTGATAATTAAGCCCTGCCCTGCTGCCAGCCCGGGCCGAACTTGTGTCCACCAGGCCCCAGGAGAAGCTAAGAGCCAGGCCCGGCCCCCCTCCACTACACCCCGCCACCCCGCGCGGCCTGGTGGGAGCCGGGCCTGGCTCAGCGGTTGCACGGGGAAGGGAAGCCATCAGCCCGCGGCTGGAATTAAACGCAGCAAAAGTCGGAAAACAGCTGTGCAGCCAGAGCGGCCGCCGCCGTTCTGGCCTGGGCCCCCTGCTATCCTGGCCCAGCTCCCAGCTCGGCCTGAAATACTGCACACCTCGACTGCTCCAGCTACTGCCTGGGCAAGATATTAGCCCCTTTAGTGCACAGATAAAACCTACAAACATCAATTCTCTCTCGAGTGAAATAAAAGGAAAGAGTGAAGATACAGAGAGAACAACACAACACGTGCAGGTCAATAAACAAGTCAAGTCCCAGATGGGGAGGGATTGAGGAAATGCCTCAATTCTGGGCTGAAATCCTGTAAGGCTATAGAGAAAATATAATTGATACATCAGACTCTTTTTCCCTGTAACGCATTGAAAAGTATGGGGGGATGAAGCATTTAAATTGTAAACATAAGCAAAAGCATCTATGCTGAACAAGCAAATATTGAAGTACTTGTGATCCCACGAGAAGCTTGAACAGAGAGTGATGAAGCCCTTTTGCCTCGGGGAAAAAGATCTCTGTTCCTAAAAATAAAGATTATCTCAGAGATAGATGAAGAGAACCTTTGCTTCTGAACAGCTCATCCTTAAAAGTGTACCCCATTAGCCAAAGATTGAGCCCTCCTAAACAGTTGTGGGAAAACTGTAAGTTGAAGGGAGGGACTTTTGCACAGTGACCAGATTTCCATCTCCTGAGCAGCTGATTTGCTGTGACTTTGAAACTACAAGAAAACTGTTTCTTGTGGAGAAGTCTCCATGGCATGTCAAGAAAGACTCCTCTCCCTAAGTGAACTAAAGAAAGATTATTCTAGAAGTAATAAACTGACTGAATTGTTTCTGTACATTGTCAGTGGGAAAGAAAAGAGGGTGTGTAGGGGGGAAGAGAAGTATTCTAAAGGTTTATTCTGATTCTTATAATTCTTTTAGTTCTGTTAATAAAATTTTCTTTATACCCTTCAAAGTTTGAGCTTGCTTTGCTCTTCTCCTAATCCTATCTTGCAGCAGAAAATGAGTAAATATATTCTAATAAATGCACTAGAGTTTAGCCAGCACTAGACCCACCACATAAATTGGTGCATTGGCCAAGAACTCTTAAATTAGTGAACCAAAACCACTACACCCTGAAAGGTGGTAATGGATCTTGCTAATGCTTTCTTTTTAATAGCCATTGTTTACGACAGTCAGGATCAGTTTGCCTTTACCTGACAGCAACAGCAGTATACCTTCCAGGTATTACCTCAGGGATGTAACCACAGTCCCTCTGTTTGCTACCAAATAATGGCAGCTGATGTAGCGCTCTGGGCAGGTGCTATTACTGTTTGCCATTATATTGATGATCCATTGATTATGGTGGAGTCACAACAAGAAATTGAGGCAGCTGCTGAATTGTTGAAAGCCCAGTAACAGGACTGAGGCTGGGCAATTAATCCAAATACAGGGCCCTGGTACTACTGTGCATTTTGGGGGGATAGTTTGGCATAGGCAGCTTAGAGAAATACTGAACACGGTACAGCAATTCCTTGTACTGACCATGGTGAAACAACTACAAACCTTCTTGGGGTTTTCAGGGTGCTGGAGAACTTTCATTCTATACCTGGCAGTACTGATGTGCTTTCAGCAGAAACTGCCTGGAAAGAAAGTTGTTTGGCACTGGGCTAAGAAACAAGAAGCCTTTGATAACTGCAAGAATGCTTTGAGTGTGACCAGTTGTATATGGCTGCATTTAAGGACATTACATAGGCCCTGGGAGAAAATAAAGCAGGGTCAGTGGGCTTTGACCACCTGGCAGGTTGCTTACATTGTCCCCCTGCCCCCATCAAGGGGGTGATGATATGCATTCACTGCTGTGGATACAGTGTTGGGATTGCTCTTTGCTAAACCCACCAAATATGTTACATCTTTTGTTAATATCAGATTCTTGAGTTCTTGCATTTCAGTTGTCTTTGACAAATGCCCAGGCCTCGCGTATTGGTTTTGCATGGTCTGGTTTTGGTAGTGGGACAGGGCTACAGGAGTGACTTCTGTGAGAAGCTGCTAGAAGTTTCTCCCATGTCCAGCAGAGCCAATCCCTGGTGGCTCCAAAAATGAACATAAAATTCTCATGTCAAATACATTAGTACATGAGTCAAAATAAGTTTTTCTTTTTCTGTTTAGTAAAATGCAATGTAATGCAAACTTATGCTTTGGGAGATGCTACCTATCTGGTATAAACTAGATATCACAGAATCACATAGTAGATGAGGCTGGAAGGTACCTCTGGAAAGTGTGTAATCCAAGCTCTCTTGCTCAGAGTCAACTAGAGCAGGTTTCCCAGTGTCTACTTTGGTTTTGAATATCTCCAAGGATAGAGACACAATATCTCTAGGCAACCTGTTCCAGTATTTTGACAACTCTCACAGTGAAAACATTTTTTCTTCTATTCAGATGGAATTTTCTGGTTTTGAATTTGTTCTCATTGCCTCTCCTCATGTCAGTGGACACCACTGAAGAGTCTAGCTCCATCCTCTTTGCACTCTCCCTTCAGGTATTTATACACATTGATATGATCCTCCCTGAGTCTCCTCAGGGATATGTATTCACTGCTGTAGATAGAGTGTTAGGATTGCTCTTTGCTAAACCCACCAAATATGCTACATCCTCTGTAAATATCAGATTCTCGAGTTCTTGCATTTCAGCTGTCTTTGACAAATGTCCAGGCCTTGTCTTGGGGGGCAGCATTGGAACTCTGTTATTGGTGCCATGAACCCACCATCAAATTGAAGTTCGGTCTGAAAAAGCACAAAGCAAACCTCTTCAATCTGTGAGGGCCATCACTCCATCTCAAGCTATCAGGCCTTGAGTAATTTTAGCTGAAGTAGCTGGGGCAACAATGTATCTGTTACTGGAAGGAGATGACACTCCCATTTCCTTTCCTTATCACAGGTTGGCTCCTTGTGCTTTGTAGACTTGTACGACACGCACATACTCTGGATACATTTCTGCAGGATTACTATGCAAATACTTGTGTGGAATAACTTTTGTCCTTTTTCTTCTCCACGTAGAAAATACAGAGCACCTGGGCTATGCCTTCACCTAGGGTTTAGTTAGGACATCAAAGGCAGTTGTTACCTGGAATGTAGGAGTAACTGCACTGCACGTGGGAACTTTACCAGTCCAGTTGCTAATGAGATGGAGGTATATTGTGTCAACACCACATACACTGTTCTGAGTTTGATGACGTGCTGCTTCAACATGATGCTGAATCAACTGCATTGAGAGGAACATTTGACATCGACAGGACTTCATGTATTGACTAAGGCAAACTAGCAGTGGTGCCTTGCTGAGTGGTTTAATGCCTTGACAGGAGGACTGGGATATTGTCATGGGTTGCAGTGCAAAATGTAACCAAAACTGTGTATTCTATCACCATCTGTTGAAACTGGGTGTGTGTGTGTGTGGGTGTGTGTGTGTGTAACTGTCTGTCAATGGGCCAACTGTCAAAAAACCAGCTGGGGCAGTTTTCTTATCTCTTCCACAACCCATCCTCCCTCCAGGGAGATATCTTTGACTAATGGGCCATTAAGTCTCACTGATAAAATTACATCATCCCATTGGGAAATGGTCCATCCAGGAGGAGGAGCCAAGTATTCCTACCTGGATAAAAATCTGGGAGTTGGAACACCAAGCAGCCTTTCCACTGGATTCTCAGAGGAAGACCAGGCCCATCTATCACCATTGAACCTTCAGTGAAAAACTCCACTTTTCTACAGGAGCATCACTTCAACAGAGCCACATCTGCCACTCCAGAAGGACTGCAGCCACCATTTAATTGGACTGACACCAACACCCTGACCCACAGGGTGTCAGGTTGTATCCTGACTCTCTCAGTGGGTTTTGTTTGTTTGTTTGTTTGTTTCTTTTTCTCCTTTGTAATACTGAATGTGTTTTTGGTTTATTGTTTATTTTAGTTCCCCTAAAAAAGAACTGCTGTTCCTATTCCCATATCTTCATCTGAGAGCCCCTTAATTTCAAAGTTATAATAATTTGGAGGGAGGGAGTTTAAATTCTCCATTCCAAGGGAGGCTCCTGCTTTCCTTAGCAGACACTTGTCATTCAAACCATGACAGATATTTACCTTGGAGTGACCTTGTAGCTGGGAATGCTAAGAATGTGAGTGTGGGAAAACTCCATTTATTATGTCTAGTGTTGTTTATCCTCTGCCTGTTTTGAGAAGTAGAATTCCTGTGCAGAGAGAATGCACTCTCACAGACATGCTTGAGCCTCCTGCTGGGAGAGAGAGAGAGATCATAAAAGCACAGCCTTGTAATAAACTGTGTGTCAGTGAAGCCTTTGATATATTTGGGTTGGCAGTAGGCCCCACCTACTGCCCACTAGAATGAACTGAGCCTAATGGAGCCTGTGTCCCTGTGTGTCTCTGCTGCCCAGTATTGCTAGTGAGGTAATGAAATAAATCTACTCTTTGCATTTCAGCTGTGGTTTGGTAGTCACCCAGGTTACATGTATGTGTTGATTCACAGAGACATAGACAAAGGGATGGAGTGCAGCCTCCTCAAGTTTGCAGATGACACCAAGCTGAATGGTTTGGTTGCCACACCTGAAGGACGGGACCATCCAAAGGGACCTGGACAAGCTTGAGAAGTGTCCCATGGGAACCTCATGAGGTTTAACAAGACCAGGTGCAGGTGCTATATCTGGGTTGGGGCAACCCCCCATACCATTACAAACTGAGGGATGAAGGGATCAAGAGCAGCCCTGCCAAGAAGGACTTGGAGGTGCTGGTGGATGAGAGGTTGGACATGCCCTGGCCATGTACACTGGCAGTCTAGAAAGCCAACCATGTCCTGGACTGCATCCGAAGCAGTGTGGGCAGCAGGATGAGGGAGGGGATTCTGCCCCTCTACTCCACTCAGGTGAGACCCCACCTGCAGAGCTGCATCCAGTTCTGGGGTCCCCAGCACAGGAAGGACATAAACCCATTGGAGTGATTCCAGAGGAGGCCACCAAGTTGATGAGAGGGATGTAGCACCTCTGCTATGAGGAAAGACTGAGAGAATTGGGATTGTTCAGCCTGGAAAAGGCTGCGGGGTGACCTAATTGTGGCCTTTCAGAACCTGAATGGAGCCTACAAGAAAGATGGAGAGAGACTATTTACAAGGGCATGGAGTGACAGGACAAGGGGGAATTGCTTCCCACTGACAGAGAGTAGGTTTAGATGAGATATTAAGAAAAAATTCTTTACTGTGAGGGTGGTGAAGTAGTGGCATAGGCTCCCCATAGAAGCTATGGCTGCCCTATCCCTGGCAATGTTCAAGGACAAGTTGGATGGCGCTTGGAGCAACCTGGTCTAGTGGAAGGTGTCCCTGCCCATGGCAGGAGGGTTGGAACAAGATGATCTTTAAGGTCCCTTCCAACTCAGGCCATTCTATGATCTTGCTTCACTCTTTTCACTGGAAATAAGACAGAATATACTCAGAGCATTAATTTCTTAGCAGGAGTTATCTAAGGCAAGAAATCAACAGAATATCTTTCTGACTCCTCCCAAATTACATAATGAAAGAAAAGGGATTTTGCTTCATTTCAGTTCTTATATCTTCTCACTTGGCTTCTTTACTCTCAAATTTACTCAATTAGAGATCAACCTATAAACTCAGAATGGCCCATAATAATTCATCTGACCTTTCTGAATACATTATATGTTCCCACCTACTTTCCCATGAGTCCTTGATTAGTTTGGTTTCTTGGACTGTGAATTCAGACTGCCTCCTAAAAAGAGTAATCAGGATGTGCACTTACGTGGGGTCTATAAGAGAGGGGTAACATACTGCATAGACACCTGACTTGCATTCAATTTTCCCACATTACACACACAAACACACATGCACACTTATTTTTATAGACTAAAAAAACCAGCAAAAACCCAACCCAGAGAAAAAGATGCAGGTTTCTTTTAAAGGTAGAATGTAAAGGTCAGTAGACAAAGTCTCTCTGGGATACAACTTCTAGCAAGACCAGCTGCTCTTTCCCTGAAGTATCTCAGATAAATCACTTAGTCCTTTTCCATGCTCATAATCTTCCTTCTAGGGCCAAATGTTGTCTTTTGTCCTTTACCAGCAACCAACTATTCATCTCCTTTCTGTACTGGTTTTGCCTAGAATAAAGCTTTCTTCCTAGTAGTCCATATGGAGCTGTGTTTTGGATTTGTGCTGGAAACATTGTTGATAATTCAGGAATGTTTTTATTGTTGCCGAGCAGTGCTTACACAGCATCAAGGCCTTCTCTGCTTCTCACACTGCTGTGTCCTGGGGTGACTGTATATGATGCTGTACTGTATTTGTACCCCCATCCATCTGTTTAGCCCAGAAATACATTCTGCACCGTTAAAACTAGATCTGAGAGCAAAGGAGGGGGAGAAGGAGGAAGCAGTGGAATGTCTGCAGCAGCTGTGTTCAAAAACATAGAGATAAGAGCTTCAGCACTCTCTTTCTCGGTGTGTGTTGTCTGCAGCACGGACAGGGAGTGAGAGAGAACTCTCTTTTGCTTTTAGTTTTTAGCTAGCTGAGGCAGAGAAGTTCCCCAGACTGTGGCTTTTCTTTTTCTTGGAACTGTTCAGCCTTGCTTTGGACTGAAAACCCAGAAAAACACTAGGAGCTCACAGTTGTGGCCCACCGGGGCTTGGGACATGGTATTTTCCAGTGCAGGAGGGAGTGATAAGAGACCGAGTGAGCCAAGCTACACCCCACGAAAAAGACTCTTTCTCTGAATTTGCCATCTCCTCAGAACAATGAGAGGTTCCATTGTTTAATATTATTCATTTTCTCATGCTTGTGAATACTTTTCTTGTTAAATAAACAGTTTTTTCCACTTTTCTCAAAGGAAATCATTCTTCTGAACCAGTTAGGGGAGGGGCCGCTTAAATCTGCTTTTTAGAGGAGACCACTTCAGAAGTTTCCTTCCAAATTTGTCCCAAACCAGGACAAATACTTTTTGGCGCCCAGTATGTGCCTTGAGAAAGTGGAAAAACTCTGTACTGATTG
Source organism: Certhia americana (assembly GCA_018697195.1). Classification (NCBI taxonomy): domain Eukaryota; kingdom Metazoa; phylum Chordata; class Aves; order Passeriformes; family Certhiidae; genus Certhia; species Certhia americana. The sequence continues at coordinate 4,440,175 of JAGMWU010000027.1, read as the reverse complement.
TATTTTGGTTTCACTTACTCTGTAGTGGGATAAAGCAGTCAGCAGTCATGTTGCTGCTTGAATTCATAATGTCTCTCTGGGTGGAGGCTTTCATGTGTCTCTAGTCCCTAGGCCTGTTTGAAGTTTTAATACCTTTTTGGTCCCTAGGCTTATTTCTTATCCGGAGATAGCTCCAGTATTGTCCCTAACAAGAAGCTTTAAGAGTAGAGGGGCATGGATTTGGGTTACTATTGTGCTGGGCTTGGTGATAATGGTTTATAGGAAGTTTACAAAGGCACTGCAGTTTGTTCAAGATAAGTACAGTTTATGATTTCTTTGTCCTACCCGGCATTCTATTTCCAGTATCATGTTTTGAGGGTTTATTAGTAATTGCATGCAGTTTGTTAGAGGAGGAGCAGGGGATGAGGCTTTTCAGCCTTTCTTTTCCGTCTTCTCCTTTGAATCTGTTATGTCACTTTTTGAGAATGTTCAGTTTCCCCTGAATGTTAAAGAGATCACCTTCCTGGTATTTTATCTGGTAAGCTTCCTCTATATGGTCTGCAGTGTGTCTAGAGTGAGGGCTGAGATTTCCAGAGGGGCTGATGAGACCCCTGACCCAAAAGTAGACCCAGGTGTGGAGAATCCTGAGTGGTGTGGAGAATGGGAGGATATGGGCCAAACCCTGAAGGACTTTTCTGACCCTATAGCCTGGGACTTTGCACGTGAACAAATACAGAACCCAGCTGAGGTGGGGAAATACCTGAAAGAGAAGTGCCATAATGACTCTAAGGAGAAAAAGCTCATTGCAATAAACTGGGCCCTGGCATATGCTTATCGCATGCTGCTATATACTGTAGGGCAGCAGATAGAGGCAGGGGGGCAGGGAGATAAATCAGCAGCTTCCCCAGCTACTCAGGCTATAGCTAAACCAGTGAGCCTAAGCCACCAGCTAAACCAGACAGTGAGCCTAAGCCACTGGCAGTCACTACCACAGGAAAGAAGCACAAAACCAAAACCGATCAGCTAGTGGACGATGATGATCCAGGGGAAGGACTCTCAAAGCCAGCTCCAGCAACTGACTCAAAATCAGAAGTCATTTATTGAGTCCTTTTCCTTCAAAGACCTTTGTGGTCTAAGAGAGGATTACACTCAAAGACCTGATGATTCTATAATTAGTTGGTTAGTCCATCTTTGGGATGCTGCAGGCTAGGCTACAATTTTGGATGGCACTGAAGCAAGGCGTTTGGGATCCCAGTCACATGATCCGGTTATCAACCAAGGAGTGATGAGGGGAGGTAACCCTCACAGTCTCTGGGAACGGGTCCTGGGAAGTGTGGCACAAAGATATCTGTGTGCAGATGACCTCTATATGCAGCAAACCCAGTGGAAGAACATAGTGATGCCTTAAGTTTTAGGTTTTATGTTTTTTAGATTCTGTACTATTTTGGTGGGTAGTTTTAGGCTTCATATTAAGTGCTACTAAGCTCTCTTCACAGAGTAGATAGACAAAACAGTTCCTTCTCTAGCATGATACCAAGGGCAACTTTCACGCCCAAGAACAAAAGCAACAGTGAAGTGAGAAGAAAAAACAAGTAGGATGGAGCTTCATAACCTAAAGCTATGGTTGGACAATTGACTCTAATATGCTAATGGATCAGAACTTATAAAAGTGTGGGACCTTGTGACCGGTCGTCCATTTTGTGACCATTTTGGGTGCATCTTGGGTGTAGTCCAGCTGGGCTCTTGTGCTGCCCAAGTGTACCCACTGAGGCCTTTTAACAAATCCCTACTTTATCCTTTTTGCTCTGTCTAGTCTCTGTTCCAGGTCAGCCTCTGGAAGGCATCAGTTTCTGGCACCCCCAGGTAGGACAGTGAGGAATCTGGAAAACCCCCTGGACCAGAGGAACACCCAGCTTGTGCTCCCCCACCTCTGCTGGCACTCTGAGGGGGCCCAGATGCAGTCCAGAAGGTATCAGAGTCCAAGAACCCCCGTGACTGGTACAGAGACGTGAGTAATTGGATAAAAGGGGTATTCTGTTTTAGCACCTGCGTTAAGTGTTAAGAAATCTCTTGTAGTTTGTTTAGTGTGGAAGGACCCTGGGGGGGTCCAGGTGGAGTGGCAGCTCTCTCCATCTCCCCTGCTGGTAGTGAGAGAGGTCACTTTCTGAAAAGCAGGCTTAGATTGCAGTGGTAAATGCTGGCCTGGGGCCAGGGATGGCGCAAAGGGTTAGCTTCTGCAGCAAGGCTCAGAAGTTTGTGAGTTTAAATCCTGTATTGTGATTGTACTAGCTTTCTCCTGCTTGCTCTCTCTCCCTAGTTCTTTTGATCTCGCGGACTTTCTTACTCATAATTGTTAAGATATGGGATGTGTATTCTCCTGTGAGTGTTGTACTAATAATATTCCCAGAGATTCTCCCTTGGGGTTAGTATTGAAAAACTGGGGAGAATTAACCAGTGGAGAGTCGTATTTTTCTAAACCCAAACTAAGAGTCTCAGAAAAGATTTGGCCCACATACGAACTAGAAAATGATGAAACTTGGCCTGAATTTAGTAGTTTTGATAAGAGATTAATACCAAGTTTGATCTCTCGTATACATAAGGAGAAAAACCTTGATGAATTAGACTACACCAGACTCTTTATGGTGTTAGCATGCCAACAAAGTTCAGCAGTGTACAAAAAGAGAAGGAATCTTGGTATTAAAAGAAAAAGAAAGAGTAAAAAGAAGCTGATACTGAGCAGTGAGTGTAAAAGCAGGAAGGAGGCAGAGTTTGACCTCATCGCCCTCATTTAAGAGTGGGGACAGCCCCAGCCATGCCCACTGTGGGGCCAAGCCAGGCTGCGGCCCTACCACTGCCACCGCCCCCCCAACCATCAGGAAAGGGGGGGGCCAGGAGAAGCGTGGCTCAGATGGGGTCCCAGTCAGTGAAGGATGAGCCTGGCAGGCCTTGGCAGGGATGGGCGCCGCCCCTGCTGCCCTCACTGCTGTAGTCACAGAGAGAGGTGGGGGCGAGGGGAGGGTACAGCCGTCCTGTGCGGCCCACGGCACCACCCAGATAGGAGGGGCTGGGGGGCAGGAGGGGTTGGGGGGCAGAGCCTTCTGCCAAGAGGGGGGAAAGGGGCCCTGCTACAAGGGGAAGGCAGTACAGAACAACTTGAGATGCTGTGATCCCCATCCACACAATGATCCGTGAGCTGGAGAGCCAAGGGGTGGTCAGCAAAACCCACTCACCCTTCAACAGCTCCATCTGGCCTGTGCGTAAATCTGAAGGAGAATGGAGATTGACTGTGGATTATCGTGGCTTGAATGAAGTGACTCCACCACTGAGTGCTGCTGTGCCAGACATGCTGGAACTCCAGTATGAGCTGGAGTCCAAGGCGGCAAAATGGTATGCCACTATTGACACTTCCAATACGTTTTTCTCCATTCCTTTGGCAGCAGAATGCAGGCCTCAGTTTGCCTTCACGTGGAGGGGAGTGCAGTACACCTGGAACCAACTGCCCCAGGGCTGGAAGCACAGCCCCACCATCTGCCATTGACTGATTCAGACTGCACTGGAAAAAGGTGAGGCTCCAGTACATCTGCAGTACATCGATGACATCATCATGTGGGGGAACACTGCAGCAGAAGTATTTAAGAAAGGAAAGAAAATCACTGAGATTCTCCTGAAAGCCGGTTTCACTATCAAAAAGAGCAAAGTTAAGGGACCCACTCAAGAGATCGAGTTCCTGGGAATAAAGTGGCAAGATGGACGGCGTCAGATTCCCACTGATGTCATCAACAAGATCACAGCAATATCTCCACCAACTATTAAGGAGACACAAGCTTTCCTAGGTGCCATAGGTTTTTGGAGAATGCACATTCCAGAGTACAGCCAGATCGTGAGCCCTCTCTACCTGGTTACCCATAAAAAGAATGATTTCCACTGGGGCCCTGAACAGCAACAAGCCTTCTCCCAGATCAAGCAAAAGATTGCTCATGCAGTAGCCCTTGGCCCAGTCAGGACAGGACCAGAAGTGAAGAATGTGCTTTACTCTGCAGCCAGGAGCCATGGTCTGTCCTGGAGCCTTTGGCAGAAGGTGCCTGGGGAGACTCGAGGCTGACCGCTGAGATTCTGGAGCCAAAGCTACAGAGGGTATGAAGCCAACTGCACTCCCACAGAAAAGGAAATCTTGGCAGCCTATGAAGGAGTCCAAGCTGCCTCAGAGGTAATAGGCACTGAAGCACAACTCCTCCTGGCACCCTGACTACCGGTGCTGGGGTGGATGTTCAAAGGAAAGGTTCCCTCTACCCACCACGCCACCGACGCCACATGGAGCAAATGGATCCCTCTCATCACGCAGTGCGCCCATACTGGAAACCCAAATCGCCCTGGGATTTTGGAGATAATTACAAATTGGCGTGAAGGTGAAAAATTTGGTCTCATGGATGAAGAGGAACAGGATCAAGTGACACGTGCTGAAGAAGCTCCACCATACAACCAGCTACCAGCAGAGGAAAAACGCTATGCTCTTTTCACTGATGGTTCCTGTCGCATTATAAAAATGAAATGGAAGTGGAAAGCAGCCGTATGGAGACCCACACGACAGGTAGCAGAGGCTACTGAAGGAGAAGGGGGATCAAGCCAATTTGGTGAGCTTCAAAGCCGTTCATCTGGCCTTGGACATTGCTTAGAGAGAGAGGTGGCTAAAGCTTTACCTCTACACTGATTCATGGATGGAAGCCAATGCCCTATGGGGATGGCTGGAGAAGTGGAAAAAGGCCAACTGGCAGCATAGAGGGAAACCAATCTGGGCTGCTGAGGAGTGGAAAGACATTGCCACTCGATCAGAGAAGCTACCTGTGCAAGTCTGTCATGTAGATGCCCATGTCCCCAAGAGTCGGGCTAATGAGGAGCACCGAAACAATTAGCAGGTAGATGAGGATACAAAGAAGTGTCAAAAATAGACCTAGAGTGGGAACACAAGGGAGAGTTCTTCCTAGCTTGCTGGGCCCATGATGCCTCAGACCATCAGGGTAGAGATGCCACCTACAAGTGGGCATGAGACCAAGGGGTGGATCTAACCATGGACAGTATTTCTCAGGTTATCCATGACTGTGAGACATGTGCTGCGATCAAGCAGGCCAAGAGGCTGAAGCCCCTCTGGTATGGGGGATGGTGGTCCAAGTACAAGTATGGGGAGGCCTGGCAGATTGACTGTATCACACTGCCCCAGACACGCCAAGGCAAGCGCTACGTGCTGACCATGGTGGAGGCCACCACTGGATGGTTGGAGACCTACCCAATGCCTCATGCTACTGCCCAGAACACCATCCTGGGCCTTGAAAAGCAAGTCCTGTGGAGGCATGGTACCTCTGAGAGGATTGAGTCAGACAATGAGACTCACGTCAAGAATAGTCTTATCAACACCTGGGCGAGGGAACATGGCATTGAGTGGGTGTATCATATTCCCTACCATGCACCAGCTGCAGGCAAAGTGGAAAGATACAATGGATTGTTAAAAAACACCTTGAAAGCATTGGGTAGGGGATCTTTCAAAAATTGGGAGCAGCATTAACAAAGGCCACTTGGTTAGTTAACACCCGAGGCTCCACCAACCGAGCAGGCCCTGCCCCGTCTGAGGCCCTAGATACAGCAGATGAAGTCCCAGCGAGAGGTTTTGTTGTTTAGTGTTGTTTGTTTGTTGTGCTGGGGAGTGCTTTGCTTGTTAAATAAACAATTTTTTTCCACTTTCCTCCAAGGAAATTTTTTTTCCCTGAACCAGCTGGGGGAGGGGCCGGTTGGATTTGCTTTCTAGAGGGACCCCACTTGGAGGTTTCTCCCCGAGTTTGCCCTAAACCAAGACACCTAACAAAGAAAAAGAGGGGAAAGATAGCTAGAAAAGCCATCAGAGAACACAGCCTAATTGCCAAACACACTAGGTCAAAAAGGGAAAAGGAAAAAGAACCAGTTTTACAAGCCCCATTATGGCAGGCAGTCGGAAACCAAGGACCCATATACATAAAGGTGCCATACTCCCTTATCCAGTTAGAGCAATGGAAAGCTACTATGGGGAAATACAAAGAAAAAAACCCCATAAGGTCACAACCTTAGTAGAAAGGCAAATTAACTCACAGAACCCTGACTGGGCTGATCTGAACTCTATGTTAGACACACTGCTTGATCCCACTGAGAGACGCCTGGTCAATAAGGCCATCACAACATCCGTTGAAGCGAGCATAGCTAACGGATTGCTTCAAGGCATTGCTATACAAATATTTCCACTTGAAAACCCAGGGTGGGATGCAAATATACCAGAACATATGGCAAGATTAAAATTATATCAAAGCCTTGTGGTATATGGGCTAAAGCATGGTGTCCCTAAAGCTGTAAATTGGTCAAAGATTTACACAGTAAAGCAAAATTATGAAGAATCCCCTATGGACTTTTTCAATAGGCTAAGAGAAACTATGATCAAATATACAGATTTAGATCCAGAATCAGAGGATGGTAAAGCCCATCTAGTCTTGTTGTCCATGGGACAGGCTTCAGATGATATAAGAAGAAAGCTGCAAAAGATCGAGGGAGTTTGAGACATAAATTGCTAGAAGTAGCCTGGAAGGTATTCCAAGACAGGGTCCCAACTGAAAAGGTTAAATCTCAACCTAGTAAAAAGGCAACTCAGGAAAAATCATCTAAGAAAACCTCCCCTACGGAGAAGGATCAATGTGCTTACTGTAAGAAGTGGGAGCATTGGAAGAAGGACTGTGCAGCGCTGAAAGAAAAATCTTTGGTTCCCCAGCTCCCAGTAGTACAAATCTCAAGTGGTTCAAGTTTTGACTGATGGGGACCGAAGGCTCCTCCCCCATCAGAGCCTTCGGTTGTAGCTAAGCTGGGAAAAGATGACACTGAGTTTTTAGTAGATACTAGAGTGGTATATTCTGTGATAAATATCTTAGAAGGGAAACTGAGATTGTACATGTTGTTAGGGCGACAGGGGTAACCGAAACACAGCCTTTCTTCCAACCTTTAGAATTCAAGCGGAAAAGCACTGGGTAACCCATCAATTCCTCTATATCCCTAACTCTCCTAAACCATTGCTAGGAAGGGATTTGTTAGAAACATTGGAAGCAGAAATTAAATTTTAAAAGGTGTTAGAGTTGTAATTCCTGATTATAAATTTGTTGAAGTTGCTGCACTTTTTATACAGAAAGAAAGTGGTGAAATTCCCATTGAAGTTGAAAATGTGGTGTCCTGGGTTGGCTCTAATTGGACAATTTTGTAAAATTGATGCCTGATTAGGCCAATGAAAAGCGTGGATACACCTTTTGTGAATACACATCTTAAGTGGGGGGGGGGGAAATCCCCGGGGTTGGCTCTCTTCGTTTCCGGCCTTGGTAGGTGGTGGCGGGCTGGGTCCAGGGGCTGGTCCTGGCTCAGACCACATGGCCGGGTCTGGGCTGGCTCCTGCGGCTCGGCTGAGATTTTGTTCTGTCTCTGCAGGGGTGGTGAGCAGGCTGCCGAACCCCTCACTGAGGATCTGCCGAACGCCTCACTGAGGAGTTGTCGGGCCTTCACCGAGGAGCTCACTGGGCTCTATCCCGACAGACGGATGGGGCTCTTTGCCAGCAGAAACAAGCTCTTTCTTAGCAGAGCCTGCCGGACTGTGCCAGATAGAGACTGTGTTATCACCAGGAGCAGCTTAAGAGAGAGTGGCCCGGGGGCCAGGAGCACCTGTGCAGCCACTGCCATTGCAGACTAGGAGCAGCCACGTGGCCAAGATCAGAGGGGCCAGGGCGATCTCGCACAGACACCTCGGCATGGCTGGCAACGAACTTTGTGTGCTCAGCCACTTTAAGCCAGCTTTACTACGGACAGAAGGATAAAAGTGTCGGCAACTGGTTTTTTTCCCAATTTTCATCACTCCAGCAGAGTTGGGCTAGCTTGTGCGGTGCCAGCGGGGACCACGTAGCCAGCAGGGAAGCACAGCGAGCCATGTTCCTGATGCAGAGCTTGGACCAGATCGGCTTTTCAGTGTTGTAAGACTTTATAGAACTGTTTCAGTTAATGGCAAAGCTGCAGAACAAATAAATTTATGAATAACATTTCTCTCCTAAATTAGGAAAAGGAAAAAAAGGTGAATACATAAACATAATAACATGAGACTCTTAGGTCAGTAAAGAAAGAATTGATTCTGGATGGGGGAGATTGAAGAGATGTTTTGCACTTGTTGGGGGTTGGGTTGATTTCTTATAGAATTTTTCCCAGAAGTTGCTAAGAAGATAATGGCTGAGTGCTTTTCGGTACTTATGGGTGCTCAGGGTCAAACAAAAGAAGCAGCTACCCAGAGACATTGATTTTGGCGCCCAACGGTGGGGTCTGAGGACATCGAGAGAAAAAAGGGTAAAAAGGAATAACAGTTCGAGTAATCTAATTTTTTTGTGTGCTGAATTTAAGAACTTCATTAAGTAGAACAATGTTGTCTAGTGTACCCAGGTTTGGATGGCACGTGGCCACAGCTATATTTCTTCCATTTGTAGCCCCTTATCTAGACATGGGTCCCATAACTAAAGCTACCGTGGCTGTTATCCAGTTTATTTTGTGGGTTGATAATGTGAGGAATTCCTGGATTTTTAACTTCCTCTGGAAGGCAGGCTCATTGATCCAGAGCTATCGCATACTAACTGAATGTTTTTGGGGTTACTTTAATAATGACACCTACTGTGAAGAAATGACACCGGGGGAAATTTTCTCCCAACCTTTCACCTGGCTCTTTGGGTCTACCCCACCAGTTTTCGAAGGGTTCACATTTTCTCGGTATGCTAATGATGTCATGCAGTGGCTGATGTTGCTGACAGGCCTGCTCTATTTAGCATTCAGAGATAAGGGGAAATTGACTTGGATAACCACCCTGACACCTACCCCAGAGAACATGGATACTGCCACAGAACCTGACCCTGCCCCACAGACCACCTCAGAAACAAACCAGCCGGATTGGGTGGGGGTTCTGCTGAAAAAGATAGGCCAGATGCTGAAGGAGCACACCTCCCCCACTAGTGAGAAGCCCTCCTGCTGCCTCAAAAAGGGAGAGTCTTGTGGTGCAGCAGTGGAACCCACAGATGTTACATCTGTCCAGGCTCCAGCTGAACCACAAGGGAAATCACAGCCAGCAGCAGTCGCCCCTGTAGAAACGAGAAAGTCTAAGATGAAATCAGATAAGAAAGGAGGGACCTCACAACATGCAGGGGAGCCAGAGGTAGAGATCGTCACTGAGTCTCTGTCGTATGAATGTCTCCGTAACCTGCGGAAGGACATTGTACGAAGGGGACGTGAGGCTTATACAACCTGGTTACTCCGGGTCTGGGACCTTATAGGTACAGGTGTGCAGCTGGATGGTAGTGAGGCCAGGAATTTGGGACCTTTGACCCAAGACTCAGGTGTGGATCAGGTATTTGTAAGGGAGCCTGGGCCCCTTTCCCTCTGGGAGCGTCTTTTAATGAGTGTAAGAGAAAGGTTGGTCCACAAAGAGAGAATGCAGGAGCACCATCATAAGATGCGCTGGAAGACCCTTGAGGAAGAGATCTAACAGCTGAGAGAAGTGGCGGTGCTAGAAGTACTCTTTGGGAGGGGTGGTCAGCACGATAATGACCCCGACAAAGTCAGGTGCACAGGGCAAATGTTGTGGAGTCTGGCAAATCTAGGGCCAGCTCAATACACCACCTTCATTGCAACAATCAATGCAGATAACAACCGAGAGACAGTGGGTTCTGTGGCCAACAAGCTTAGGAATTATGAAAGTATGGTCAATGGCCCGATGCATGCTCATGTCTCTGCTGTGGCTAAAGAACTTAGAGAGGAGTTTAAAGACGAGATGAGGGAGATAAGGGAGGAGGTGAGGAAGATCAACACAGCACCAGTGCGAGTCACAGGCCCCAAAGTCCAAGTCCAACATTCCCCAGCTAAAGAAAGAGGATACACCCCACGAGCTGATCTGTGGTTCTTTCTGCGTGACCATGGGGAAGACATGGGAAAGTGGGATGGGAAACCCACTTCTGTCCTGGCAGCACGGGTGCGTCAACTCAAGGAGGGAAACAGTAACTGAGGGAGTTCTACAAAAATGAAGGTAGCCTCAACCTCCCAGGACCGATCTGCCGGGTATTACAGAAGAGAAGATGATTTGTCAGACCCCCTTGAAGGAACCTCTACTATGTATGCTCAAGAAGAAAATAATACCCAGGGTTAGAGGGGCCCTGCCTCTAGCCAGGAAGAGGCACGGGAGAACCGGGTCTTTTGGACAGTGTGGGTCAGATGGCCTGGCACATCAGAGCCACAAAAATACAGAGCGTTGGTTGACACTGGTGCACAATGTACACTGATGCCATCGAGACATGTAGGGACAGAACCTGTTTCTATTGCCGGGGTGACAGGGGGATCACAGGAATTTACTTTGTTGGAAGCTGAGGTGAGCCTGACCAGGAAAGAGTGTCAAAAACACCCAATTGTGACTGGCCCAGAGGCCCCGAGTATCCTGGGCATGGACTACCTCCGGAATGGCTATTACAAAGACCCAAAAGGACTCAGGTGGGCTTTTGAAATAGCTGCTGTGGAGACAGAGGGCATTAAGCAGTTAAACACCTTGCTGGTCTGTCAGAGAACCCATCGGCAGTAGGACTCCTGAAGGTGGAAGAGCAACAGGTGCCAATTGCCACCTCAACAGTGCACCGCCGGCAGTACCGGACGAATCGAGATGCCGTGATCCCCATCCACAAAATGATCCGTGAGCTGGAGAGCCAAGGGGTGGTCAGCAAAGCACACTCACCCTTCAACAGCCCTATTTGGCCTGTGTGCAAATCTGAAGGAGAATGGAGATTGACTGTGGACTATCGTGGCTTGAATGAAGTGACTCCACCACTGAGTGCTGCTGTGCCGGACATGCTGGAACTCGAGTATGAGCTGGAGTCCAAGGCAGCACAATGGTATGCCACTATTGACATTTTTCTCCATTCCTTTGGCAGCAGAATGCAGGCCTCAGTTTGCCTTCCCGTGGAGGGGAGTGCAGTACACCTGGAACCAACTGCCCCAGGGGTGGAAGCACAGTCCCACCATCTGCCATGGACTGATCCAG
>JAGMWU010000027.1:4198991-4428992 GCA_018697195.1 Certhia americana | reverse complement strand
GGGAGTGCAGTACACCTGGAACCGACTGCCCCAGGGGTGGAAACACAGTCCCACCATCTGCCATGGACTGATCCAGGCTGTACTGGAAAAGGGTGAAGCTCCAGAACACCTGCAATACATTGATGACATCATTGTGTGGGGGAACACGGCAATGGAGGTATTTGAGAAAGGCGAGAAGATCATCCGGATTCTGCTAGAAGCTGGTTTTGCCATCAAGAAGAGCAAAGTCAAAGGGCCCGCTCGAGAAATCCAGTTCCTGGGGGTGAAGTGGCAAGATGGACGGCGTCAAATTCCCACCGAGGTCATCAATAAGATCACTGCGATGTCTCCACCAACCAACAAGAAGGAGACACAAGCTTTCCTAGGTGCCATAGGTTTTTGGAGAATGCACATTCCAGAGTACAGTCAGATCGTGAGCCCTCTCTACCTGGTTACCCATAAAAAGAATGATTTCCACTGGGGCCCTGAACAGCAACAAGCCTTCTCCCAAATCAAGCAGGAGATCGCTCATGCAGTAGCCCTTGGCCCAGTCAGGACGGGACCAGAGGTGAGGAATGTGCTTTACTCTGCAGCCAGGAGCCACGGTCTGTCCTGGAGCCTTTGGCAGAAAGTGCCTGGAGAGACTCAAGGCCGACCGCTGGGATTCTGGAGCCAAAGCTACAGAGGATCTGAAGCCAACTGCACTCCCACAGAGAAGGAGATCTTGGCTGCCTATGAAGGAGTCCAAGCTGCCTCAGAGGTGATTGGGACAGAAGCACAACTCCTCCTGGCACCCTGACTACCGGTGCTGGGGTGGATGTTCAAAGGAAAGGTTCCCTCTACCCACCACGCCACTGATGCCACATGGAGCAAATGGATCGCTCTCATCACGCAGCGCGCCCGTATTGGAAACCCAAATCGCCCTGGGATTTTAGAGATAATTACAAATTGGTCTGAGGGTGAAAAATTTGTTCTTACTGACGAAGAAGAGCAGGAACAAGTGATGCGGACTGAAGAAGCTCCACCATACAACCAGCTGCCAGCAGAAGAAAAACGCTACGCTCTTTTCACTGATGGTTCCTGTCGCATTGTAGGGATGAACCGGAAGTGGAAAGCAGCCGTGTGGAGCCCCACACGACAGGTAGCAGAGGCTACTGAAGGAGAAGGGGGATCAAGCCAATTTGGTGAGCTCAAAGCCGTTCAACTGGCTCTGAACATTGCTGAGAGAGAGAGGTGGCCCAAGCTCTACCTCTACACTGACTCATGGATGGAAGCCAATGCTCTGTGGGGGTGGCTGGAACGGTGGAGAAAGGCCAGCTGGCAGCGTAGAGGGAAACCAATCTGGGCTGCTGAGGAGTGGAAAGACATTGCCACTCGAGTAGAGAAGCTCCCTGTAAGAGTTCGTCATGTAGATGCTCATGTCCCCAAGAGTCGGGCTAATGAGGAGCACCGACATAATGAGCAGGTAGATCATGCTGCAAAGATAGAAGTGGCAAAAATAGACTTAGATTGGGAACACAAGGGAGAGTTGTTCCTAGCCCAATGGGCCCATGATGCCTCAGGCCATCAGGGTAGGGATGCCACCTAAAACTGGGCACAAGACCGAGGGGTGGATCTAACCATGGACAGCATTTCACAGGTTATCCACGACTGTGAAACGTGTGCTGCCATCAAACAGGCCAAGAGGCTGAAGCCCTTCTGGTACAGTGGGCGGTGGTCCAAGTACAAGTATGGGGAGGCCTGGCAGATTGATTACATCACACTGCCCCAAACCCGCCAAGGCAAGCGCTACGTGCTTGGAAGCCACCACTGGATGGTTAAAGACCTACCCTGTGCCTCATGCTACTGCCCAGAACACCATCCTTGGCCTGGAAAAGCAGGTCCTGTGGAGGCATGGTACCCCTGAGAGGATTGAGTCAGACAATGGGACTCATTTCAAAAACAGCCTTATTAACACCTGGGCTAAAGAACATGGTATTGAGTGGGTGTACCATATTCCTTACCATGCACCAGCAGCTGGGAAAGTTGAACGGTGCAATGGCCTGCTGAAAACCACCTTAAAGGCACTTGGTGGGGGGACTTTCAAAAACTAGGAGATTAATTTAGCAAAGGCTACATGGTTAGTGAACACCCGAGGTTCCACTAACCGAGCAGGCCCTGCCCAGTCTGAAGCCTTGGGAACAACAGATGGAGATAAAGTTCCAGTGGTACACATGAGAGGTATGCTAGGAAAAACGGTTTGGGTTAATTCTGCCTCCAGCAAAGACAAGCCCATCCGTGGAGTTGTCTTTGCTCAGGGGCCAGGCTGCACCTGGTGGGTCATGCAGAGAGATGGAGAGACTCGATGCATACCCCAAGGGGATCTTGTTTTAGGGTAAGCTACTCATGACACTGTGCCTGTATCTGGAGCTGCATGTATATATGCATATAATTAAGGTATTGCATGTATGTACATAATTTTAAAGTTTAAATTTAATGTAACATATTGGGGTGGGAAAAAATTCGGGGTGGATAATGTTGGGGGTTGGGTTGATTTCTTATAGATTTTTTCCCAGAAGTTGCTAAGAAGCTAATGGCTGGGTGCTTTTCGGTACTTATGGGTGCTCAGGGTCAAACAAAAGAAGCAGCTACCCAGAGACATTGATTTCACTTTGCTCGGGGCAGTTTTCTGCTCTGGGGGAACTGCCAGGGCTGCTCTCTTGGTGAGGCAGAGAGCTCTCACCATTTTCCCTTTACCTGGGACTCCGTCGGACCACCGTCTCTTCGTGTGTCCCCCGGGATTTTGAGAACTCATTTCCTCCCTGCCCTGCACCCACGGTTTCTTCAGTTCTGCTCGAGGTCTCCCCACGCTGTGTCTCTGCAGCCCCTGCCAGCCGGGACACTTTTCCAACAGCTCCAGCCACTGTGAACCCTCGGAATCATCTCATCCTCCCAGAGCTGCTGCTAGCCCTATTAGCTTGTGACGGTACTGAGGGGGGTGGGGGGTTACCAGAGGAAAAACTGTGACTGATTTGTTGTTTTGTTTTTTTTTTTTTTTTCCTTTTTTTTTCTTCTCTAGTTCTGTTTGTTGTCAATATTTTAGTTATTATTGTTAATTTACCTTGTTAGACTAACTAGTAAAGAACTGTTATTCCTACCCTCCTTATCGTTGCCTGAGACCTCCCCTTCAATTGTGGAATTATAACAAACCCCAAGGGAAGTTTCCTTTTTTTTTTGGTTCCTAGCAGACACCCCTGTCTTTCCAAACCAAGACAGCACTTGACGTGGAGTTCTGTGGAGCAATGGTGAAGATATATTTAACTTTCATTTTGTTTCCTTGTAACTCATAGAGATACACTGGGGGAATGTAGCATTCTGGTACAGTTGTAGGCCGAAGCACCAGTAGTTGAAGCAGATGGATGTTGCTGTGAATTTAGTGAGAAACTTGAACATAAAGAAATGAGAAGCTTGGCCCTGAAGATAGTCGTGGAAGACCTCTAGTCCTAGAGATGGACTTTTGCTCTATACTAGAACAGCTCAACCTTAAAATAGCACCCCAATAAATTGAAATGGCCCATGAAAGCAGCTGTGAGAAAAACTGCAAGACATAGGAAGGACTTCCACACTGAAAACAGATTTTTTCTTATATCCCAGGTGGCAGATTTGCTTTATGACATTAAAACCATGAGAGAACTATTTTTTCTTGTAAAGAAGTCTCCATAGTATGGCAAGAAAAACTCTTCTCCCTAAGTGAACTGAAGAAACTATTTCAGAGGTAGTAAACTGACTAAAAGCCCCAAGTTTTTGTCTCTACGTTGTCAGTAGAAAAGAATATTGTAGAGAGGGAGAGAAAAGGTGTTCTGAAGGTTTCATATTTTGATTTTTCATATTATGTTCCTTTTAACTCTGTTAACAAAGTTTTCTTTATACCCTTTCAAGTGTAAACATGTTTTGCTTTTTCTCCTAGTCCTATCTCACAGCAACAAATAAACCTACCACATGCGGTCAATCCAATAGTGTGGGCCAGCGATATCCCAGGAAGATCCAAACGGGCAGAAACAGTGAGTATTACATTCAATTGAGGAACCACACTGCTAAGGCAAAAGCAATACCCTTTAAAATTAGAGAACTGTAAGGGATTGGTGCCCATAACTGAAAAATTTCTGCAACAGGGTTTATTAGTGCAATTTGAGTCCAAATTTCAACACCCCCATTTTAGCTGTTAAAAAGCAGATGGCGAGAATTATCAGTTAGTGCAGGATTTGAGAGCAATTAACAAAATTACAGAGGACATACAGCCCATAGTAGCCAATCCCTACACTCTTTTAACCACACTGACAGACAAATTAGGGTGGTTTACTGTTCTAAATCTGAAGGATGCCTTTTTCTGCATTTCTGTTCACATAAAGAGCCAAGAACATTTTGCTTTTGAGTGGGAAAATCCCAAGATGGAGAGGAAAAGTCAACTTATGTGGACAGTTTTACCCCAAGGTTTTAAGAACAGCCCAACCATATTTGGAAACCAGCTAGCTAAATAATTAGAAGACTAGAAAAGACAGGAATCAGAAGGAATTCTTCTTCAATATGTGGATGACATCCTGATTGCAGCTAGAACCAGAGATGACTTCATACTACTTACTGTAAGTTTATTAAACTTCTTGGGACTGAGTGGGTACAGAGTTTCTAAAGACAAGGCACAGATTGCCAAGGAAGCTGTGGTTTACTTGGGGCTTGAGATATTTCGTGGACACCGACAGCTCAGCAAAGAACAGAAAGAAGCCATCTGTCGACTCCCAGAGCCCCGTACTGTAAGAGAAATGCAAGCTTTCCTGGGAATGGTAGGTTGGTGTCGTTCGTGCATAGCAAATTATGGACTGCTGGTAAAACCCCTATATAGAGCATTTAAAGCAGCCAAGAATGGAATTATTCCATGGACTGAACACACTAGAAGAGCTTTTAAACAGCTGAAACACTCTTTAATGTCAGCTCCAGCACTGGGACTGCCAGACCTAACTAAACCTTTTGAACTTTTTACTCATGAGAGATTGAATATGGCTTTGGGAGTGTTGAGAAAAAGTTAAGAGTTACTGTTTGTTATGTTATTGTTGCATAATTAATGTTTGTGTTAATAGTTTAGTATGATTATTAAGTAATATTAACAATCACTTATTTTGTACCCCCCCACACACTGTATCTTTACCCTAAGTTGTTGTATCCTGTTTTGTGTTCCTGTATCCCCTCTCCCAAGTTATCTGTATCCTGCTCCTGTTTCCTGTTCCCATCGGGTCCCACCTCCACTGCCCCTCTACACATGAGATTTAAATAGCTCCACCCAGTATGTAAACTATGTGGACCCCCATAAATCTAGGCAACTACCGGAAGTGAGACCACCGTATGCAGACCCCTGAAGCCTGAAAGCCGATGCACAAATATTGTACAAAACCACCCTGGAAGACTGGGCAGAACAACAGATTATTGTGGAGCTATTTTGTTATCTCTCTATAACAACAACAGAGCCTGCTCAAAGACACCGCCTAGACCTCGACAAGCTATAAATCGGGACACTCCTCAGCGGATTCCTGTGAGGTTGGAGCCCCCAGCTCTGCCTTCAGGCAAAGCTGCTTGCACCTCCTCCTCTTCGTTGTCTGCAGGGAGCAGTGGCGGTGAGCGCGACCCCCTCGGCCCCCCCCCCCCAGGCTGATCTAATAAAGGCTTAAAAAGGGAGCAGAAGGTCTCCTGGCCCTTTTATTCTTCTCAGGAGTACTAACACAGCACCTCGGGAATCAATGGAGGGCTGTGGCCTACTTTTCCAGACAGATAGACAGTGTTGCCCAAGGCTGGCCAGGGTGCCTGAAGGCCATGGTGGCCACTGTCATCCTGATCCAGGAGGCCCGAAAACTCACCCTTGGGCATCATTGTAGTGTATGTACCCCATTGTCTTGGTTTGGCTTTGATTCATTTTTTGGTATAGAGTAGTTCCCTGTTAGGGGCCTTGTTAGCTTCCTGTAGACCTGACAAAGAACCAATGAGTACCCGGTTTTAAATAATGACACATGATTAAACCAATGAAAAGGGTACATACGCCTTCTTGGAACACACATTTTAAAACAGAAACTGCGGGAATAGCTCTTTTTATTCCTCCAGTCTAGGTACAGTTAACAGAGCCAGCCCAGTCCCACCAGCAGGGCCGGGCCGGGCGGGCTCTTCTGTGGGCCGAGACCCTCCCCAAGGAGCCACCAAACCCCATCCTGGCAGGGCCAGGCCCTGCCTCTGCTGCAGCACTGGCCAAATCGGGCTTTTCCCCCCCTCCTGCGGCGCGGCCGGGTGGGGGAGGGCCAAACCAGTCCCGCTCAACCATGGCTCACGAGGCCCTGGCGGCTGCCGGGCAGGGGGAGGAGAAACCATTGGCCTGTGGCGTGTTGCAGCTGAGCCCAGCCTGGCTAATGAGACCCCAGCCACTCCCGGCCCCCTCCAAGTGTGGCTGCTAAAGAAACCTCCATCTGCAAAAAAGTACTAGCAGCAAGTTACCAAAGAACTATCCCAAAACCGCGAAAAGTCATGTAGCTGATGTTAGGAATGGGTTCCTGAGTTTGCTAAATTGGTTGTAATAAGTTCCTAAGTTTATTAAATTAGTTGTTGGTTGATGCTGTTCCTAAGTCTGTAAGTCAAATCTTGTGTTAATTGTTAACAGAGTAAATTACCTTGTCCCCCCCCAACTGTACTTTCCCTATCCCGTCGGGAAATGCCACCGCTGATGCGTCCCAAAACAGTGCCCACCACTAAGGGGGGGGGGAGACAACTACCGCGAATATGCAAATGAAAGGCGCAAGAGCCCATTTGACACAAAATGCCTCTAAAACAACGAGCCTACGTGACATCTCGAAAAAACAACAACATACTGCACCTGAGAAAAGGCTGAACAATCCCCTCCACCGCATTTTTTGATTTGGAATGTGGTCACCATAACCTGAATGGGAGTCGACCAGAGTGACACCCCTAGACTTCAAGCAAGCCATTGTCTTCCTAAGGATTCCCGTGAGGATAGGAGGCGTAGCTCTGCCCTGAGGCAAAGCTGTCAAATTTTTTCTCTTCCGCATCGTCTACGGGAGCAGCGGTGGTGTGCGCAACCCCTCGGGCTCCTATCCCAAAGAGCTGATTTCAATATAGGCCATTTGAAAGGAGCTGGTCTCCTGGCCTTTTTCTTTTTTTACATCTTAGCTGAGACCAAGGGGTGGCTCTACAGGCCCAAAGTAAAATATTAACCCTTTCAATACAAAAAAGACCTCTAAGCCTCATTCTCCCCTGAATAAGAGACAAAGACAAAAAAAAACACATAGAAAAAACAACATAAAGACATCAAAGTCAATCAAGAAAAAGTAAAGTTCCAAATAAAAAAAACAGAGAGCTGCTTTCAATCTAAAAATCTCTTATATGCTATAATAATTGACTATAATATAATGAAATTTTTCCTTTAAACCATAAAAACGTGTAGAGATAAAAAATTCAAATTGCAGACCTGAGCAAAAAAATGCAATGTTAAAGTAAGCCAAAGTTAAAGTATCTGTAATTCCATGAAAAACTTAAACAGAGAAATAAAGTTAAAAAGACTCTTTGCCCCCAAGAAACAAAGAAAAAAAAGAGAATCACTGTTCCTTGAGATTAAAATAATCTTAAAAATAAAGAAAACCTTTACTTTTAAACAATTCATCCTTAAAATAATACCCAATATGTCAACCTAACCCAAAAGCACAGCTATAAAAAGAGCTATAAATATAAAAAGAACTTCACAACACAAATTTTCCAGGCAACTATTATTCATAAAAATTAAAACCATGAAAAAATTGTTTTCCTGTAAAAGAATTTTTCATAACAAACAAGAAGTACTTCCCTCCGAAGTAAACTAAAACAAGATTATTTTAGAAGCAAAAAACTGACTAAAATTTCTGAGTGTTATTTTCAGTATGTTGTCAGTTAAAAAAAATGTAGAAAGAGAAAGAGTATTCTAAAGGTTTCATTCTAATTCTTTTTTTTCCCCCTCCTTTTAGTGTTAGTTAATAAAGTTTTATTACTTTTAAACTTAAACCTGCTTTACTTTTTAATTAAAAAAATTCAAATTACCAAAACAAAACAAAAATTAATACATTAAACAAAAAATCAAATTAAACCCACAACACCCATGCAGTAGCAGCTGTACTTGGCCAAAAGGGGGACATTGGCTGTCCTGTAACCAGATGCTTAAATACCAAGCACTGTTATTAGAGCAGGATGATGTTACCTTGAAAACAACTTCTGTTGTTAACCCTGCCATGTTTGTCCTCCACCTTTATTGGCAATGAGCCAACACAATTGCTTACAGACAATCGAAGCTATTCTAGCTGACCAGACTTGAAAGACGAGCCCCTAAAAAAACCCAGATTGGGAGCTTTTTATAGATAAAAGCAGCTTCATGAAGAATGGCAAAAGGATGACAGATCAGTAACCATGCAAGACAAGGTGAATGAGGCAGAGGCCCTGCCAGCAGATGTGTCATCACAGAAAGCTGAACTGATTGCATTGACCAGAACCCTAGACCTGAGTGAAGGAAAGAAGGTAAATATATGGACTGACTCTAAACATGCATTTAGTGTTGTCCACGCCCATGGAGCCATCTGGAAGGAGAGGGGATTTTTGAATGCTTAAGGTAAACAAATCAAACATGCTGAACTAATACTCGCCCTCTTGGAGAGCATTAAAAAACCTGCAGAAGTAGCTATCATGCATTGTAGAGGTCACCAAAAAGGGAAAACCACTCCAGAATTGGGAAATCACTTTGCTGATAAAGCAGCAAGAGGGATCAGAGAAAAAGGTACAAAAAGAGATTGATTTATCAGGGTTCACCCCAAGATATGATCAAGCAGACCAAAAACTAATTAAGTTTCTTAAAGCTGAGATCGAGATTACAGAAAGTGGATGGGCAGTTACACCAGCAAACCAGGTGGTAGTCCCATCCTGATCCTTCGGGAGCTAGCTCAGAGAGAACATGAAAACACACATTTCGGGGCTGAACATATTTTGAAACATCTAAAAAAGGCGGTAATAGGGAAGGGAATGACTGACATTATACAATCAGTAGTGAGCAAACGTGAAATCTGCTGTAAAAACAACCCTGATATGAGGAAAAGAGTTTGTGTTAGGAGTGACAAAGGCAGGGGATCCTCCTGGAGATTACTGGCAAATAGATTTTGCAGAGTTATCACACAAAGAGGGATACCAGTACATACTGGTATTAGTTGACACCTTCAGTAGAAGCTTACCCCTGTCGCACTAACACAGCCAAGGAAGTGGTGAAAGTTTTGCTTAATCATATAATTCTGAGGTTTGGGGTTCCCTTGGGGATGTCACCAGATAGGGAACCACACTTTGTTGCAACAGTGGTTAAAGAAGTTAGTTAGATTTGGGGAATTAATTGGGATCTGCATACACCTTATAGACCCCAAGCGAGTGGTAAAGTTGAACATATGAATGGGACTCTCAAAACACAAATTAGCAAAATTTGTCAGGAAACATCCATGACATGGGTTCAGGCCTTGCCTATAGCTTTACTGAGAAAATGCATACAACACAGGCAGAGGGATAACATCAGCCTCTATGAAATACCATATGGCAGACCATATCAGATTTGACATATTCCAGGTGAAATTCACATGAAAGGGAAACTTGATTTACAAAGATATCTAATGGCTTTAGGTTCTACTTTGCAGAAGCTCCAGAATTGTATCATGCTATCCAGACCTATATATGGAGACTGGATCAGATGGGATGGATTGTGATTTGGCCAGGGCTCCATATTCAGACAGTATTAACATGAGGCCATGGGAAATGGCCTACTGAAAGGTGGTTACCCAGGGGTGGGTCAGGTCTCAAGTTCTACCTCTCTGTTAGTTCAAGATGGTCTGGTCCCTGTCCTGGAAATGGGATTGGATACCTGCCCCGCAGGTAACCCTATGTATTGTTAAGTTAACCATACCCCTATGTCTTTTGCAAGGAAGCCCCTGACCCACATGGTCATTGAAGGCAGCTCCCAGGCCTTCTGGCCTTAGATGCTGCCTTCTGACCACATGGCCACTCTGATACATTAAAATCTACCTTTGGGTACTACACTGGACCCGTCCTGTTTTTAAAGCCATGCTCCCCTGGCCAAAACGGGTCAGAGTAGCAGGGGAAACCCCCCCTGACTGCTACACCTATGGGATTGGACACACCTGCACATCCCTTCCAGCCTGGAGACTGGGTCTATGTTAAGCGGTGGGACAGTGATCCTCTACAAGCCAAGTAGAAAGGATCATTCCAAGTTCTGCTGACCACCCTCACTGCAGTCAAAGTGGCCGACAAAAGACCCTGGATTCACTACTCCAGAATTAAAAAGGCTTCTGCTCCTGAAACTACTGTAAAAACAGAGACTGATGCAGATAATAACATGCTTTAAATAATTTCTCTTCTGTGCCCAAGTGAGACACTAATTTTGAAGATATTGCTGACTTAGCTGGGAAAAATAAGCTTTGCTGAAATCAGTTAAAATTCAGAGGATGGTTAAGAGAGAGACCGGATTTTAGATAAGCTATCCCGGATCTAATAACTCATTGCCTGTCAAGTTTATGTTTGTGTAAGCTGGGCTTGTAACAAAAAACAAGGAAATTGATCAATAGACCCCAAAAACACAAGGTGATTGCAGACCCTCTATCTCTAGAAACAGTCTTGGGAACAGGAAACTCCAAGGAGTCATTTATCACGTATCCACCAAAGGTTGAAAGTTTAGAACGAGGAAGACTAGTTTTACTTCCTCCTTTTGGTGACCACTCCCCACATAAGACCCCCGACTCATTTCAGAGAACAAAACTACGCATGCTTAATAGTCTTTTTGTCAATTAGCATACGAAGAAGAGGAGGTGACAGGAGTATGAATATGCATTTGTATTTTGTGTATTCAACATTCTTGTGGATAAAAGGCTCTGTAATTACCTGTGATCTTTGCAGTGCGTATTGGAGAGCTATCCCATGCAGCTGCCCGGCCGTCAATAAACATACACTTTCTAACTTAACTGTTAGAGAGTCTTTTGTCCGTCACAGTTGGGTATTGATATTAGATCGATATTCATATTTTAATAAATCACTGTAAAGACCCTTCTAATCACAGCAGCCCATCTCTCAAAGATGGATTCAAGAAACTGCAACCAGAAAAAGACAGCAACTAATTCCATATAGTGTTCAGAAATGAGACTTATCCTGCTAGACTCTATCTTTAGTCAAAACGAGATTACTAATTCTGTAGTTCTTGTTATTGCGTTTATGTTGTTACCCTGTTTTTTTAAGTTGTCTGTTAATCTTTACCAAGAGGCCTTTATAATCTAAAGTAGAAGGGGCAGATGTAGCAGTCCAATTAGCTGGGATAAATAAAAAAAGCCAGGCCCAAATTCTCTGCACCAAGGAGTTGGCCGAGGACCATGGGGAGCAGGAGTCTGAGACCTTAGACTTATAAGGTCAGGCCCCTGCCCCATAGCTATAATTGGATATCTGCCCCCCAGATAAACCCTATATCTAGCTAAGTTAGCCATGCCCCCTGGCCTTTGATGCTGCAGCTCTCTCACCATGTGCTCTCTGGAAGGAGCTCCAGGCCATGTGGCCTTGGGTGCTGCCTAGAAAGCACGTGGTCAATGAAATAGATTAAAAGAACATCTCTGAGCCTCATCCATTGTACCCATCCTGTTTTTTCAGCCACACTCCCCAGCCAAACCAGGTTTGATGTAACAGGAGGTAACCCCACGCCAGATGGCTACACTGTTAAAAATAATCATTCTTCTTCTTTGCATGATACTTGATTGTTCAAGACATTACTGCTATTAGATGTTTATTACTGTATATTATTGCTTATTATTAGAATTGTTAGATATTTATCCATTATTAGATGTTTATCTGATGTTAGATATTTATTTACCATTAGATATTTATCTCTTGTTTTATGTTTTAGATTTTTAGGTACTTGTGTTTGGAATAGGCTCAACAAGGTAAAGGCCTTGCTGAGCCACTAAAAGGGGGAAATGATGCCTTAAAAGTTTTAGGTTTTATATTTTTTAGATTCTGTGCTATTTTGGTTGTTGCGGCCAGTATCTATTTCTATTTGTTATTTCATGTTTAATGTTCATATTGTTAAATGGTTCGTTCTATGTTCCCCCGTTTTTCCCCAGTTGGTTTGTTCTTACATTGTATCTTCCCCAGTTTGTACCCTATATGGACTTTCCCACCTCCTATTCCAGTACCTTCCCTATCAATCATCCTAGCCCTACCCCTTGTTCTAGTACCTTCCCTGCCAATCCTTCCCCCATCCAATCCCGGATGTGTTCCACCCCCTGGGCGTTCCTGGGTGTCACCCTTTACTCGATGCCCCATTGGGGCATGTGACCTCCCTTCTCCTCCCCCCTTACCCTATTGGCCCAGGGACCCTGGGGTAATCCCTCTACTCCTCCCCTGTGCTTCTGTCATTGGTCAAGCAATTGTACCCTCTCCTCCGTGTAACCCCGTATAAAAACCCGTGCACAGCAGTGCTCGGGGTCTCTTCCTCTGGTGTCCCCTTCGGCTGCGTCGCCCTCAATAAAGGAACTGCTGGAATTTCACCGAGGACTGGCCCCCCTTGCTCTTTCGCCTTGACCCTGTCGCGGCGGGTAGACCTGATCGCCGTCGAGCGCGCAGCTCATCAGGTTCCGCTATCAGCGCAGACGCTGCCGCGGCGGTTCCCCGCTCCAGACACGGCGCCGGGGAGATCCGATCCCCCCCGAGCTAGCCGGACTCCAGTGAGCCACGTCATTGGTGGGTAGTTTTAGGTTTCATATTAAGTGCTACTAAGCTCTCTTCACAGAGTAGATAGACAAAACAATTCCTTCTCTAGCTTGATACCAAGGACAACTTTCACGCCCAAGAACAAAAACAACGGTGAAGTGAGAAGCAAAAACAAGTAGGATGGAGCTTCATAACCTGAAGCTATGGTTGGACAACTGACTCTAATATGCTAATGGATCAAAACATATAAAAGTGTGGGACCTCGTGACCGGTCGTCCATTTTGTGACCATTTTGGAGTGCATCTTGAGTGTAGTCTGGTTGGACTCTTGTGTGGCCCAGGTGCACCCATTGAAGACTTTTAATAAATCCCTACTTTATCCTTTTGCTCTGTCCAGTCTCTGTTCCAGGTCAGGCTCCAGAAGGCATCAATAGAACAAGGGATTCAATGCTTGAGAGAAATGGCAGTGGCAGAGATTGTCTTCTCAGATGACCTAACAACTCGGAATCCAGACTTGGTACCATGTGCATCCATGATATGGCAAAAACTTGTATGACTTGGGCCACAAGAATACGCTTCTGCTTTAGTAATAATGAAGCAGGATGAGAGGGAGGAGACCGTGCTTGATATGGCAAAGACGCTTTGAGCATATGCAGATGCTGTGCATGGCCCAACACATGCAAAAAATGTAACTGTAAACACGTCTGCAGAAATTAGAAGATAAGATGGAGAACAATCACGAGAAACTCAGGGAGGAGATTAAACAGGGTCTTCTCCAAATCTCGGCAGAACAGATCAGAGGTTCTGGAACCAAAGGCAGATGTCTCCCATATAGGGAGAGAAGGTACACCCCCACAAGGTGAGCTGTGGTTCTTCCTGTGTGATTGTGGGAAAAACATGAAGAGTTGAAATGGAACACCCTCTGCTGCTTTGGTGCAACAGGTGCATGAATTGAAGGAAAGCAAGACTCAGAGAGGAAGTTCCACCAAAAAAGAAGTAGCTCCAGTAGCCCATAGCCAAACTGCCAGGTATGATGATGATGATGATGATGATGATGATGATGACATGTCCAATCCCCTTGAAGGAACCTCCAAGACATATGCCCAGGGAAAGGATAACCAGGCTTAGAGGGGCCCTGCCCCTAGCCAGGTAGAGGCTAGGGAAAACTGCATCTTTTGGACTGTGTGGATTTGTTGGCCTGGCACATCAGAATCACAAAAATATGAGGCCTTGGTTGACACTGGTGCACAGTGCACACTAATCCCATCATGACACATGAGGGCAGAACCTGTTTTTATTGCTGGCATGACAGAGGGATCACAGGATTTAACTTTTGTGGAAGCTGAGGTGAGCCTGCCTGAAAATGAGTGGAAGAAACACCCTATTGTGACTGGCCCAGAGGCCCCATGTACTTTGGACATAGACTTCCTCCAAAGTGGGTATTCTAAAGACCCAAAGAGACTCATGTGGGCATTTGGGATAGCAGCTATATAGACAGAGAGCGTCAAGCAATTGAACACCTTGCCTGGACTATCAGAGAACCCATCAGCAGTAGGACTCCTGAAGGGGGGAGAACAAGTACCAATTGCCACTTTGACAGTGCACCGCCATCAGTACTGCACAACTCAAGATGCTGTGATCCCCATCCACAAAATGATCCATGAACTGGAGAGCCAAGGAATCGTCAGCAAAACCCACTCACCCTTCAACAGCCCCATCTGGCCTGTGCACAAATCTGAAGGAGAATGGAGATTGACTGTAGACTATCGTGGCTTGAATGAAGTGACTCCACCGTTGAGCGCTGCTGTGCCGGACATGCTGGAACTCGAGTATGAGCTGGAGTCCAAAGCAGTAAAGTGGTATGCCACTACTGACATTGCCAATGCATTTTTCTCCATTCCTTTGGCAGCAGAATGCAGGCCTCATTTTGCTTTCACCTGGAGGGGTGTGCAGTACACATGAAACCAATTGCCCCAGGGGTGGATTCACAGCCCCACCTGCCATGGACTGATCCAAACTGCACTAGAAAAGGGTGAGGCTCCAGAATATCTGCAGTACATTGATGACATCATTTTGTGGGGGAACACGGCAGCAAAAGTGTTTGAGAAAGGAGAAAAAAATCCTCCGGATTCTGCTAGAAGCTGGTTTTGCCATCAAGAAGAGCTAAGTTAAGGGACCTGCCCGAGAGATCCAGTTCCTGGGAGCAAAGTGGCAAGATGGATGGTGCCAGGTTCCCACAGAAGTCATCAATAAGATCACAGCAGTGTCTCCACCAACCAACAAGAAGGAAATACAAGCTTTCCTAGGCGCCATAGGCTTTTAGTAAATACACATTCCTGAGTACAACGAGATTTTAAGCTCTCTCTACCTAGTTACCTGCAAGAAGAATGATTTCCATTGGGCCCTGAACAGCAGCAAGCCTTCTCCCAGATCAAGCAGGAAATCACTCATGCAGTAGCCCTTATCCCAGTCAAGACAGGATCAGATGTGAGGAACGTGCTCTACTGTGCAGCTGGTAGCCATGGTCTGTCCTGGAGCCTTTAGCAAAAGGTGCCTGGTAAAACTTAAGTCCGACCACTGGGATTCTGGAGTCGAAGTTACAGGGGGTCTGAAGCCAACTACACCCCAACAGAGAAGGAAATCTTGGCAGCCTGTGAAGGAGTTCAATCTGCCTCAGAGGCAATAGACACTGAAACACAATTCCTCCTAGCACCCCAACTGCGGGTGCTGGGGTGGATGTTCAAAGCAAAGCATGCCACCATGCCACCAATGCTACATGGAGCAAGTGGATTGCTCTTATCACACAGCACGTGCATATTGGAAAACTGAATCACCCTGTGTAAGAGACGGTTCCAAGTTTCCCTCATTTGCCTCACGACCGTCTCAAGGACAGACTAAGACCCCGAGGACCCCATTCACTTTGGACAGGTGCTCTGGCCTGGTCAGGGCAGACGCTTGCCAAGTGATTGTTTGCTGGTGTGCCTGTTGTATCCCACAGTATGCTGCTTCAGGCAGGTACTGGCGAGTAATGGTATGTCCTGCACGTTTACACCTGCTTCTCAGGACAATGGTTCCCCTCCACACAATAATACTGCTCAGCTTATCACTTTGGCCAGATGCCACTCGCTTTAGCAAAAAACCTATGAAGAGTGACTTTTCTGCAAAGGACTTTTGAGATCTCCCCACGGAAAGAAGACACGTCTATGGGCAGAAGGCCTTGAGGACATCATCTCTCCGTTGGTAGCTATACCCCTCTTTCTCTCTCTCTTTTTACTTTATTTTCCTTAACTCTTTCTCTCTCTCTCTCTCGCATAATTGATGTTGGCACTCAATAAAAGTGCATTGTTGTGATTAAACTGAATGTCCCTTTTGCTGTGTGTCTTTGGCACTCCAAGATCGGGAAAATGAACCATCACAATTCCCGCTTGTACGAGCAGATCGTGATACCCTGGGATTTTGAAGATAATTAAAAATTGTCACGAAAGTGAAAACTTTGGCCTCACTGATGAAGAGGAACAAGAGCAAATGACAGGCTGAAGAAGCTCCACCATACAACCAACTGCCAGCAGGAGAAATATGCTACGCTCTTTTCACTGATGGTTCCTGTCACATCGTAGGGATGAAACAAACGTGGAAGGCAGCCATATGGAGCCCCACATGACAGGTCGCAGAAGCTACAGAAGGACAAGATGGATCAAGCCAACTTGCTGAACTCTAGGCTGTTCAACTGGCTGGCCCTAGACATTGTTGAAAGAGAGATGTGGCCAAAGCTCTACCTTTACACCAATTCATTGATGGTAGCCAATGCTCTGTGGGGATGGCTGGAGAAGTGGAAAAAGGCTAACTGGAAGCATAGGGGAAAACCAGTTTGGGCTGCTGAAGAGTTGAAGGACATCGCTACCAGGGTAAAGAAACTATCTGTCAGGGTAAAGAAACTATCTGTGAAAGTCTGCCATGTAGATGCCCATGTCCCCAAGAGTAGAGCTAATGAGGAACACCAAAACAACGAGCAGGTAGATCAGGCTGCAAAAATAGAAGTCTCAAAGATAGACAGATTGGAAACACAAGGGAGAGTTGTTGCTAGCTTGATGGGCTCATGATACCTCAGGTCATCAGGGTAGAGATGCCACTTATAAATGGGCACTAGACTGAGGGGTGGATCTAATTATGGACAATATTTCTCAAGTTATCCATAACTGTGAGACGTGTGCTGCCATCAAACAGGCCAAGCAGGTGAAGCCCTTCTGGTATGGGGGGCGGTGGTCCAAATATAAGTATGAGGAGGCCTGGCAGATTGACTACATCACACTGCCTCAGACCCCCCAAGGTAAGCACTACGTGCTCACACTGGTAGAAGCCACCACTGGATGGTTGGAGACCTACCCAATGCCTCATGCTACAAACCATAATAACATCCTGGGCCTTGAAAAGCAAGTCCTGTGGAGGCATGGTACCCCTGAGAGGATTGAATCAATGGGACTCATTTGAAGAACAGCCTTATCAACACCTGGGCGAGGGAACATGGCATTGAGTGGGTGTACCATATCCCCTACCATGCACCAGCTGCAGGCAAAATGGAGAGGTACAACAGACTGTTAAAAACCACCTTGAAAGCATTGGGTGGGGGATCTTTCAAAAACTGGGAGCTGCATTTAGCAAAGGCCACCTGGTTAGTTAACACCCGAGGTTCCACCAACTGAGCAGGCCCTGCCCAATCTGAGCCCCTGCATACAGTAGACAGAGACAAGGTCCCGGTAGTAGTACCATGTCAGAGGTTTGTTAGGGAAGACTGGATTAATTCTGCCTTGAGTACAGACAAACCCATTTGTGGGGTTGTCTTTACTCAGAGACTAAGCTGCACTTGGTGGATAATGCAGAGAGATGGAATAACACGATGTATACCGCAGGGAGTTCTGATTGTTGGGTTAGAACCATATGTAAATATCACTGTTTGCTGAATGTCCCTGCCATTGTCTGTATATAGCTGTATACTGCATATATGTGTGTGTGTATATATATATGGGTATGCATAAATGTATGTGTGTGTAGAGTTAGAATATATATTAGTTTTGGTAGCAAGCTGACGATATGGGGAGTGGAATGTCCTGGGGTGACTTTATGATGCTGTGTTATATTTGTACCCCCATCCATCTGTTTAGCCCAGAAATACATTCTGCACCGTTAAAACTAGATCTGAGAGCAAAGGAGGGGGAGAAGGAGGAAGCAGTGGAATGTCTGCAGCAGCTGTGTTCAAAAACATAGAGATAAGAGCTTCAGCACTCTCTTTCTCGGTGTGTGTTGTCTGCAGCACGGACAGGGAGTGAGAGAGAACTCTCTTTTGCTTTTAGTTAGTTTTTAGCTAGCTGAGGCAGAGGAGTTCCCCAGACTGTGGCTTTTCTTTTTCTTGAAACTGTTCAGCCTTGCTTTGGACTGAAAACCCAGAAAAACACTAGGAGCTCACAGTTGTGGCCCACCGGGGCTTGGGACATGTCATTTTCCAGTGCAGGAGGGAGTGATAAGAGATGGAGTGAGCCAAGCTGCACCCCACGAAAAAGACTCTTTCTCTGAATTTGCCATCTCCTCAGAACAATGAGAGGTTCCATTGTTTAATATTATTCATTTTCTCATGTTTGTGAATACATTGCTTGTTAAATAAACCGTTTTTTCCACTTTTCTCAAAGGAGATCATTCTTCTGAACCAGTTAGGGGAGGGGTTGTTTAAATCTGCTTTTTAGAGGAGACCACTTCAGAAGTTTCCTTCCAAATTTGTCCCAAACCAGGACACCCTGCCAGCAAGTAGACTGGGGATGCACAAGAAATTGGGAGGGATGACAGCTGGGATAGATGACCCCAACTGACCAAAGGGGTATCCCATGCCATTAGCTGCCCATTGGGGTTAACCCACACCTTTGCAAATGACACAGTAGTTCATCTTTGTTAAAATGACATGCCCAACTTCTTCTCCTGGGAGGAATAGTGGTTCTTTGGCCCTGTGTCCCAACAGCCCATTCTTTGCAATGATGTACCTAAGTATAGCACGTCAGTCTTAAACGGTCAATCTAGGCCACAGCTTCACTCACAGGAAGAAATCCTGTCTCTGCATACATCGGGGACTTCAGAGAGTTGAGCCAACATTTCCTCACAGATACTCAAGGACTGAAGATAGGCAAATCCCACCTCCTGGTAACACCATGGAGACTAAAACCAGCAAAAGCATCCAAGTGGTATAAGACATTACAATTTGGTGCAGTTTGAAAGCTGTGACATTAGCTACCATTACAGGCAATATTTACAAGCACAGGTATAGTGCTATCTTAATAGGGTGAAAAATTTTTTTAATTGGAAGCAGCTTTTGAATATCAACTAGAAGATGTTGTTAACATGTGACACTACACCCAAGCCACATAGCCATAACTTCAGCACCTGGGTCAGTTGGACACTTGAAGACCACCACTATAAGGTGCAAGATACCATTTTACAAAAGATAAAGTCAATAGATTTTGGACTTTTATAAAGGTAGATGGCATAAGGACTTTACATATTTTTATCCACTTCAATAAAAAATTAAAAATTAGAACTGATATTATCTGAAAAGGGGAAAAATAATAACTGTCACTTCTAAAGTGAAGCCAGGAAAGAACAGCAGTGAAATACACTTTTGGAAATAAGCATGATTTTTAGATCACTCATTTGAACAGTCAAATAGAGATTTTTCAGCCAATCAGATATTAAAGAAGACTGCAGGGAAAAAACCAAAATCTAAGCAAACTTGCTAAAACAGTATACCTAGCTTAATTACTGATCACACAAAGCAGTTATGTCTTTTTCTCCCTACAAATTTTAATCTCCAACATTGAAGTTGGTATTCTTACATTTTCTTAGTGTCAAGAATTTCAAGTATCCTGAAGCCAATTTAAATGATATTAATTTTATGTTTTTTCTCTCCCATGGTAGAGTTTATAGGGATTTATGAGGCTCAGCTGATAGTACCTTCTTTTCCCGGCCTGGATACCATGGAATCCAGGGTCATTTCAGCATCTGTGCTTGTGTGTAGTGCTGTAGTCCTCACAAAGACAATATGACTCTTCATCCCTTTCTAGCTGCTGGTCTACACAAGACATTAATGTCTGCTACAGCTGCAGGTTAGGGGAAGAAATCTTATCATAAGCATTAAAAACACAAAATTCCTTCAGGAAGTGTCATGACAAAAGCTCAATTTTTCCCATACTGGCAAGCTTACATGACCTAAGGAATCTCCTGTGAGTCAACAGTTGATCTCGCTTGATATAACCATCAGGGTCCATGACAATATCCATCATTTAAAAAATCCAAGTATACTGACCTCTCTCTTCAGTCTTGTGGCTTGACTCTTTTTCTTCCTCATCGCTGCTGGAGTTCTCTGTTTTTCCCTTTATTCGTTCCAGCTGATTCAAGTTAACCCATCCAACCAGCTCAAAATTGCGACTCACCTTAAAATAAATGTTTTTTTTCAATAAATACCATCATCAACTATTGAAGAAAACAACCCACCAACAAAGCTAGAGGCTGAAATGGGAAATTTATCGGGCATCTAGTCAAATTAATACATTTCCCTTCAAATAAAATTGCTTTCTCTGTTTATGGTACTTCATTCCTTTTTTATACTAAACATCTCCATTTGTCTTCTCAAAATGGTCCTATATTTGAGAAGCTTCCCTCATTTTGAAGTATAGAAAATAAAAAATCCAAGGAATGCTAAGCACTTTGTTGTATCCCTCCTTTCATGGGAGTATAGAACTGATAGGATGAAATATCACTTTTGCACAACATCACTGCAGAAAAATAATTTTTGAAAGCTTTATTAAGCTTCATGTGTGAAAAGATGGGACCTGAGTGATCACTTTGACAGACGGACAAAGTAAACTATTCTTACGGACATTTGGGGGTCAGGGGCATAGAATGGGGGAATAGTGTGGGTTCTTCACAGACTGGCGTCCCTTTGAGAATATCTTCTCCACCATATAGCACCTCCTAATCCTCTGTTGTTTCCTCCAATTTCCTCTTCCTCTCACTTTCCTTGTTCTCTCTGCATTCCCATCTTCTCTTTCCATCATTTTCTGTCCTTTTAAAAATATGTTTTCACAGAGGCGCCATCAGCTTCACTCACAGGTTCATCTTTGACCAGTGGCCCATATTGCCTGTGCCACTTAGGGTTGGGGGAGAAGGTAGAGGAGTTGCAAAGGAAAGAATGAAGTTGAGCTTGGGAAAAATAGGTGAGAGGGAGGGAGAGGTGTTTAAGGGGGTTCTTTGGTCTTTGTTTTTCACCATCCAACTCTATTTTAATTGTCAACAAATTAACTTAATTTTCCTCAAGTCAAGTCTGTTTTTCCCCTGAGAGTAATCACAAAATCATAGAATGGGTAAGATTGGAAGGGATCACAGTAGTTCATATGGTCCAACCCCTCTGCTTGATCAGGGTCATCCCAGAGCACATTGCACAGGATTGTGTCCAGATGGTTCTGGAATATGTCCAGTGAGGGAGACTCCACACCCTCTCTGGTCAATGTGTGTCAGTGTTCAGTCACTGCACAGAGAAGAAGTTCTTCCTCATGTTCAGGTGGAACTTCCCGTGCATCAGTTTCTGGAAGTTGCTTCTTGTCCTGTTCCTGGGCACTACCAAGAAGAGCCTGGCTCCATCTTCTGACACCTCCCTGCAGACACTGGCAGACATTGATGAGGTCCCCTCTCAGTCATCTCTTCTCAAGGCTGAACAGGCCCAGCTCCCTCAGCTGAACAGGCCCAACTCCCTCAGCCTTTCCTCATAAGAGAGATGCTCCAGTCCCTAAATCATTTCCATAGCTACTGCTGGACCTGCTCCAGGAGTTCCATGTCTCTCTTGCACTGAGGAGCCCCGAACTGGACACAGCATTCCATATGTGTCTCACCAGGGCTGAGTAGGGGGGCAGGATCACCTCCCTGACCTGCTGGCAATGTTCTTCCCAATGCACCCCAGGATCCCATTGGCCTTCTTGGCCACAAGGGCACACTGCTGGCTCATGGACTGGTTGTTGTCCACCAGGACCTCCAGGTCCTTCTCTGCAGAGCTGCTTTCCAGCAGGTTGCCCCCCACCTTGTGCTGGTGCACGAGGTTATTCCTCCCCAGGTACAGGAACCTGCACTTGCCTTTGATGAATTTCAGATGGTTCCTCTCTGTCCATCTCTCCTACCTGTCAAGATTCTTCTGAAGGGCTGCCCAGCACTCGGGGGTATCAACCACTCCTCCCAGCTTTGTGTCATCAGCAAACTTGCAGAGGAGGCATCTGCCCCTTCAGCCAAGTCATTGATGAACAAGTTAAACAATAGTGGGACCACTATTGAGCCCTGGGGGACATCACTAGTGACAGGCCTCCAACTAGACCCTGTGCCACTGATCACGACCCTCTGGGATCTGTTGTTCAGCCAGTTCTCAACCCACCTCACTGTCCAGGTATTCAGTCTACACTTCCAGAGTTTGCCTATGAGGATGCTGTGAGAGACAGTATCAAAAGCCTTCCTGAAGTCCGGGTAGACAATATCCACAGCTCTCCCCTCATCCATCCAGGAAGTTGTTTCATCATAGAAGGCAATCAGGCTGATCAGGCATGATTTCCCTTTAGTGAATCTATGCTGACTGCTCCTGATCACCTTGTCCTCCATATAGGTAGAGATGACCTCCAGAATAAGGCACTCCATCACCTTTCCAGGGACTGAGATGAGGCTGATTGTCTGGTAGCTCCCTGAGTTCTCCTTCTTGCCCCTTTTGAAGATTGGGGTGACATTCCCTTTCTCCTAGTCCTCAGGCACCTCTCCTGATCTCCACGACCTTTCAAAGATGATCATGAGTGGCCTCGCTATGGTGTCTTCCAGCTCTCTCAGCACCTCCTGGATGCATCCTGTCAGAGCCCATGAACTTGTGGATGTCAGTTTGCTTAGGTGTTCTCTGACCTAATCCTCCTTGACCAAGGGAATGTCTTCCTCCCACCATTCCTTTACCCTGTCCTCCTGGGTCAGAGATACCTGAGGGCTGGTCTTGTCAGTGCAGACTGATGCAAAGGTCATAGTCAGTAACTCTGCCTTCTCTGTGTCCTCTGTCATTGGAGTCCCCCCTGGATTTAGTAATGGGTCCACATTATCCTTAGTTTTCCTTTTGTTATTTTATTTGAAGAAGCCCTTCTTGTTGTCTTTATCCTTGGCCATCCTCCTCTCATTTCTACTTACTCTGACAACTCTATATTCATTCCAAGTGGTGTGACCCTGCTTCCATATCCTGTGTATTTCCTGCTTATGCTTGAGTAATGACAGGAGTTCCTTGTTCATCCATGCAGGTCTCTTGCCCCCTTTGCCTGACTTCTTGCTGATCATGATGCATCATTCTTGAGCCTAGAGGAAGTGGTGCTTGAATAGTGACCAGTTCTCTTGGACCTCCCTTCCCTGCAGTGCCCATTCCCAAGAAGATCCCTAAGGAGGCTAAAGTCATCTCTCCTGAAGTCCATGGTTGTGATCTTATGTGCTGCCCTGCTTCCTCCTTGCCTGATACTGAATTCCACAATCTCATGGTCACTGCAGCCATGGCTGCCCCCAACCTTCACATCTCAAACAAGGTCAAACAGAACACCATTCTTTGTGGGATCCTCCACTACCTGTGATAGGAAGTTGTCATCAATGTTTTCCAAGATCCTCCTGGATTATTTGTGCTTCACTGTGTTGCTTCTCCAGCAAATGTCAGGGTAGTTAAAGTCCCCCACAAGAACCAGGGCCTGTGATTTTGAGGCTGCTTCAAGCTGCCTGTAGAAGGCCTCATACTCTTCTTCCTCCTGCTCAGGCAGCCTATAACAACCACCCACCCACAGTAGTCACCCTTACTAGCCTGCCTTTTATCTTAACCTATAAGCTCTCAAATCGCTCATCATCCACCCCAAAACAGAGCTCCATACATTCCAAGTGTAGCCTCACATAGAGGGCAACTCCACCACCACACCTTCCTGGTCTGTCTCCTAAACAGAGCATGGCCCTTCATGACAACATTGCAGTCATATGAGCTATCCCAATGACAATGAGATGAATGCCCTGTGACTGTACACAGATCTCTGGTTTGTCCTGTTTTTTCCCCATACTGCATATGTTGCTGTACAGGCACTTTATAGAGGTATTTGAGTACATCAATATCCCAGTGGGGGTGCAAGGGAATACCCTAAGTCTTGTCTTGTGGTTACATCTTTGGTTGCAGTCTTGTCT
The DNA here is from genome assembly GCA_018697195.1 of Certhia americana. Lineage (NCBI taxonomy): Eukaryota > Metazoa > Chordata > Aves > Passeriformes > Certhiidae > Certhia > Certhia americana. Next base: position 4,404,972 of record JAGMWU010000027.1, on the reverse strand, counting down.
TGTGGTTACGTCTTTGGCTGCTTGTGCTTGCTTGAGGCATCCCCTCTGAAGTCTCCTTTTGCTACTTGGGTGGTCGCTATAGTTCTCCCCTTCCCCCACTTTATCTGTCAAGCCTGGCCCTGTCCCATCCATCTCCCTTCCAATCTAGTTTAAAGCTCTTTCAACAAGCCTTGCTAACTCCTGAGCTGAGCCTTTTTCCCCTTTGAGACAGGTGAACCCCATCTCTTGCCAGCAGGCTTGGTGTTGTATAAACTAACCCATGATTAAAACCCCAAAAATTCTGCTGGTAACACCAGTCTCAAAGCCATATATTCATCTGCATGATTTTCCTGTTTCTTGCCCCATCATTCCCTGCAACTGGCAGGACAAAAGAACATGACTTGTGCTCCAGTTCCCTTGACCAGTTGTTTCAAGATCCTGACATCCCTCTTGATTATCCGCAGACTTCTTGTTAGGACTTCATTGGTACCCACCTGGAAAACCAGTTGCAGGTTACTCAGTGGGCCATACCAGGCTGGGAAGTTTCTTGGTGATGTCCCTTACCCAGGCATCAGGGGGACAGCACATCTTCCTATGGGTTGAGTCCAGTTGGCATATTGGACCTTCCATTCCTCTCAAAAGGGAGTCACCAATGACTGCTACCTTTCTTTTCTTTCTTAACTGAGGAGGTCATGATGCAGGGGATAGGCTACTCTGCCCTGGGTGACCCTTCCAACCCAGATGGACCTTCATACACTTTCTCATTTCCCTGGTCTTCGTATTCCAGGGCCTTGTACCTATTGCATAAGGGCACCTGGGGAGGTGGGGTAGGTTGGGAGGGGATTTGCCTGCCACCCGGAGAAGAACCCTGTTTCCACTCCCCTCTGTCACTAAGGTCCCCTCCTTCTGCCTGGTGGTGAGAGGGTAGGGGATCCATTGCTTCTTGTGAAGTGGATAGTGGGTCCATTTGTCTGAGGCATGGTAGAGTGCAGGTCCACCAGTCAGACTCCCCAATACTTCTTGAATCTTTCTACTTCATCTCTCAGTTCCACCACCAGGCTGATCAGATTGCCCACCTAATCACACCTCACACAGCTGTTTTCTCTGCTGCCCTCTGAGAGTAGTGCCAAGCTCTGGCATTCCCTTGCAGCCTGAGACCTAGACCCTTGCATGCTTTTGTGGGTGCTCCATCTGAGTTGCCACATCCTTTGTGGTACATGCAGAGGAAGCAACTTTTGTCCAAGTGGACACCGTACCTGAATTCTCTTGGTGAGGGTGTTGATCACCAACTGAGCTAAGTGCTTTAGCTGCAGTGCCTCAGACCCCTGCCTGCATGAACTGCCCACACAAGCTGACACATCCACACTACTGATCACTTGTGCTCCCGTGCTCCCTGGGGCAGGTTTTGTACGGGTAAAGATGGGTGCTGTCCCTGCTGGCACCACCCATGCTGAGTCAGATGCCTCTGAGTCACAGTGGCTCCACAGCTTCCCGCTCCCCACTGAGCAGGGACTGGGGCATCTCTTTCTGCTGTGGTATCAAGGTCTTGCTGGATAGGAAAACTATCCTCCTTCCCTAAGAGAGATCCTCAGCTCCAGAGCACATCTGTCCGTGCCATTCACCTTTGAGTCTTTGCTGAAATGCTGCCTTCCCATGGGAAGTGGTGAAGGAATTCCTTGTTTTGCTTTGCTTGTGTGCATGGCTTTTGATTACTTTATTAAACTGTCTTATCTCAACCCACAAGTTTTCTCACTTTTACCCTATCAATTCTCTCCCCCATCTCACTGGTGGGGGACAGAGTGAGCAGCTGTGTGGGACTTAGCTGCCCACTGAGGTTAACCCACAATACTCCCCATCCTGTTTGAGGAGGGGGAGTGGGAGAGTGACTGGGTAGGCCTCTTCTTGCCAGCCAAGATCAACCCACAACTCAATGGTTTATCAGCAAATAGTAAGCTACCCTAAATACAGCACTGTGTTAGTATCATGCTCCTGGAACTGATAGCTGTGTTGAGGTGCTATAACTTAACAAGTTACCTATTAGATTTAAGCAAAGAAGGCCACATGCATGTCACTTACAGTGTCTCAGCTCACGCACAGAAACTCTTTAAGATGCCAGTAAGCCAGTTGTGCACCTGAACCCAGAGAGTGGGCACAAATTAGCCAGATAACATTTACAAATGATTAAAGAAAGATTACAAAATCACAGAATATGCTGAGTTGGAAGGAACCCACAAGGATCATTGAGGCCAACTCCCAGCCCTGCACAGGACCATCCCCAAGAGTCACACCATGTGCCCAAGAGCATTGTCCAAACACTTCTTGAAGTCTGTCAGGCTTGGTGCTGGTGACCATTCCCTGGGGAGCCTGTTCCAGTGCTCAACCACCCTCTGGGGAAAGTACCTTTTCCTAATATCCAACCTAACCCTCCCCTGACACAACTTCAGGCCATTCCCTCAGGTCCTGTCACTGGACACCATAAAGAAGAGATCAGTGTCTGGCCCTCCTCTTCCCCTCACAAGGAAGTTGTAGACTGTGATGAGGTCTCCCCTCAGTCTCCTTTTCTCCAGGCTGAACAGACCAAGTGACCTCAGCCACTCCTCATATGGCTTCCCCTCAAGGCCCTTCACCATCTTTGTTGTCTTCCTTTGGATGCTTTCTAATACTTTAATATCTTTCTTATATTGTGGTGGCCAAAACTGCTCACAGTATTCAAGGCGAGGCTGCCCCAGTGCAGAGCAGAGCAGAGCGGAGCAGAGCAGAACAATCTCCTCCCTTGACTGGCTGGGGATTCTGGGCCTAATGCCCCTCAAGACACAGTTAGTCCTCTTGGCTGCTAGAGCACTGCTGACTCATATTCAACTTGCCATCGACAAGGACCCTCAAGTCCCTTTCTGTGGCACTGCTTTCCAGCATCCCATTCCCCAGTTTGTACATTCAGGGTTGCCCCATCCCAGGTGCATAATACAGCATTTTCTCTTCTTGAACTTCATATGTTTAGTGATTGCCCAGCCCTCTAATTTGTCGAGGTGTCTCAGCAGGGCTTTCCTGCCTTCGAGGGAGTCAACAGCTCCTCCCAGTTTTGTATCTTCTGCAAAGGGAACTTGCTCCCTTACTACAGGGAGTTATCACTTCAGGTTTTTAGTGGAGAGAAGAGAGACACGAGTACAAAGAATATCTTTCCAGCCTGATGCACTCAGTCAAGAGGGGTGGGGAACAGTGCTTCCTAGATCCCATAGGATTCTTGCTGTGGTCATTGGGACATATGCAACATCTCAGATACCAGTTACACTGCAGAAAGATTTTCAAGTAGCAATAAGGAGCAATAAAGGGAGGCAAGAATACCAAGCCAACATAAGTTCACTATGTTAATTTTCAAAAGGCAGTCAGTTTTGTTGGTACTTTTGACAGTAATTTTGCCTTTTTTTGGGGGGTGGGGGGCAGTAAATGTTATTCAGTCAACAAAGTGTGAATACATTTTTAGTGAGAATCAAGCAGCTCAGCTCCTGATACTTGTATTCAATGAGTTCCCTCCCCATAAACTGACAAAAGAAAATAATCTGCAAACATGCCCCAGTTCTAGAATTTTGCTACTCTCACAGTAACACAGATGAGAACTACAGAAATCCAAAGCAAACAAAAGTCTGTGGAAAGCTTTGTAGTGACTTCTTCAAGTATGGATCAAATCTGCACTTAGAAGGTTCGACATAAACACGAAGGTAGCCTTAGCTTAAGCAGTAAGTATAACAAGCTTCTATTTTTCTCTTGTTAAATGTAAACTGGAATGTACTAACTTGCGTTATTAAAATATGTATGGCATGTCACTTTGTCCAAGTTGCCAGATCAATCTTACCCTTTGGAAGCTCCTGTGTCTTAGAGTGTCTGAATCACACAGCCTTAATGTTGTTTCATAACTTAAAAAATCCCCTCACAATATATAAAAATGCTTTTTCCAGATAATCATGCTTTACATTGAATAGTCAGTAAATTTTGGTCAATCTCAAAGGCTTTAGAAACTCACAATCTTGAATTTCTGAAAAAACACAGAACTTGAGAGAAATTTAAGTCCAGCACAGGAACCTTCTTCAAATTTTTGAAGAAAAAACACAGGTTGGCTATTCAGTGTTGACATGCAAATAAACTAGATATAGCATTTGCAAGAAGTAGCTTGTTACAAATTAAATCACTTTGGATGTTACCTTGTGTTCATCTTGAAGATGAGTGTCCAGCTCCTCTGTGTATTTGGTCTCATAGTAGCAAAGTTGACATTTATAAGGTTTAAGTTCATTGTGCTTCTCTATGTGTTGCTGCAAATTCTCATCACTGGAGCAGGTAAAGGTACACTTATCACAGCGGAAAACAACTCCCTGCAAGTATTTTGACAGTTTGGAATGGCAAACTTCAATGGGAACAACCCGCTCTTCTGTGGGGAGACAGGAATGTTTATTAAGTTTTAAGAAATAAAAAACATCAGGCAATCTGTCAACAACTTGTAACATACCACCCACAGAAGAAACAGGATCTACTATTTGTGTATGCAACTCATCTACTGAGCTAGAACTGGACCAACAAAGAAATACAAGAAAATTCCCTTTCTATACAGGCAGAGTTAATCCTAAATGACTACAAATGCAGGTGTCCTTGCAAATGTAACCACTTATCAGGTGAACAGGATGGAAAGATGACATTTGGGGCAGATAAGAGTGTTGGGGCAGATTTGAGAGACAGAGTAGCAGAGCTTAGGAATATAAAATCAGACAGAAATCAGTCAGACCAAGCTCTATTCTGGTTCAACACATGACAGAAGACAGTAAAAAGTGCTAAAACTGTAATAAACAGGGAGCATATAGGGTGATTCCAAATACATCAACCTCCCAGCTTCTGATGATCAGAGCTGGTATTGTCACCATCACATTTAATGCTACTCACTGTGCAGCAATATCTTCTCCTGAAGGTGGTTCTGCAAAGATCAGCCAGGGGCAGAAACTTTCAATTACACCCTCAGCTTTTTAATAGCTAAGATTCAAAATCCACACATAATTTCATGCTTCACACAATTCTGATTATGCTACAAGCATGCATTGAAAATGATCTCACTGAGCTATTAAACTCTACTTCCTTGCTCTCTTGCAAAACACACACTTTTAATAGGGCATCACAATTTAACTCAGTCTTTCTAAAGAGCCAAAATCCTGATGTGTCCAACATTCATCCACTGTGGTTCTCTGCTTTCAGCAGAGGGTCACCAGATGATCTTCACTACAACTTTTGTTACTGAACTGTCCAACACTGAAATTTAGTACTATTATTTCTTATGGCTTGCAGATTAAAGGAATAGTTTGATTTTCCTGATAAAGATCATCATTAATGATATCTTAAAAGAAACGAACAAACGAACAAAAATAAACCCAGGCCTGATTCTTAGAGGGTAAGCCTTAAGGGTAGGGGGCTTGTGCGCATTGACACCTCTCTTATAATTTCTATAAGGAGGCAAGAGCTACAGAATTCATCCATTTGTCTTTGTTCAATGCATAACCTCCACTGCACATGAACCTAATTTTCTACAGCCCATCTAATATTACACCCTCCTCAGTTTGTTCTCCTCCTTGTGCTCCCCTTTTTTTTGAACATGGAAGTTTTCCTGTCTCAGAACCTTCTCTTTGTGCACTCTAAAAGTGGAAATCTCCTCCAAAGCTATATCTGAGACCCTGGAAACTTGTGGTTCCTCTCCAGCTAAAGAAGTTGTTGCAAAAAAATGCTGAGTTGTGTCAAGTGGGAAAAGTGTTCTGAGATAAGAGGAGTTAAAGCTGGTTTTGAACACATAACAAGAATATTTTAAAAGGTATTTAGAACTCTATGCAAATGAATTCACTGAAATAAGTTAACTTGCTTTTAAAAGTGAAAAAAGTTCCAACAAAATGTTTTAAAAGAGAAACTCTATTTAAAGCATTTGAAAATCAGTTTTTTTCTCTAGCATGTGAGACATATTTTAAAAAACACTAAAGCAGGGGCTGGTATAAAAGATTTTATCCACCATGTCAGAGGAATGCACCCTCCTAATTAATATTAGTAAAACCTTACTGACTATCACTTCCCTATGCCTGACAAATCACAGGCAACGCAACACAGACTGACTTCCCAGCCTTATCTTGTGCTTGACTTGTTACTATGGATCTGCTTGGCAATCTCTGGATCTGTTTCTCACTAGTTGTCCTGGTTCTAGCCCAGATCAGTGGGAGGGGGCATGACCAAGACATTGTGTTATTCAATACCACCTTATGTCATTACCAGAGGTGGAAGAAACATACTCCCTCTCTCACTTTCCAGAAGAAGGGTGACTCTTTCCAGTGTAAGAAGTAAGAAATGTTGCAAGTGGGGAATCCATTGGCTACTGTTCCTTTTCTCAGGGTCCCACCATGTTGGTTCGACCTCGGTGAGCATTTTGCATATGAATCACCTTCTCTTTGTACACTTTTGTTATCAGTAGTGTTGCTGATACTGTTCATTTTCTTATCTCATTGTTTTTTCCAGTAAATTTTTCTTCTCTCAACCAGCAATCTTTGCCTTTTGTCTCCGACTGGAGGAGGGGAGTTCAGCAGCTTGTGGTTTTCTTTTTAGTGGGAGTACTAAACTGTAGAATACCATTCCTAAACCATGACAGCCTTAATTGGCACACAATGTGAGGAACCAAGGGTTGAGATAACAACAGATCTGCCCAGAGTGGGTTGAAAACAAATTTGATCTAAGCATTTGTTGTATTAGGTAGGGAGCCACTGGGCACAATCTTGCTTGGTCTGTTCATGTGGGTGTTGTACCTAATCCTGTATATGTTTCCATATATGAACTATGTGCCTATCACAATGCTCTTTTTCAGAGCAGGGAGAGGGATCAGGATTGCTTTGTTGCTGTACTCTGTGATATCAGTTTATGACATGATAACATCAAGGGCAATGAGGGTCATTTGGGATGTGTATTCAGTGTTGCTCTCCTACCTTGGCCTTGGCTGCTACCTCTGGGAATTCATTAATAACTGTACGCGGGTCTGTGAGGGGAAGAAGGTAAAATGATTTTCCATAGCCCTTCACTCCCTTTTCCTCCTTTAGGCCTGTTACAGCAGCTTTTGAGAATTTTGAATTCTCTTTGGATATTAAGGAAAGCATGTTCTTGTTGCTATATCTGCCTGTCTCCTCAGTGAGGTCCACACCAGGTTTAGAGTCAAGATAAAGATTTCTAGAGAGGTTATTCAGAGATCTTCTATGAGGGTGGATAGTCATAAGTGGCATGGAAGGTGGCAGTACTTGGAGGACTTCTCTCTTCCAATGGTTTGGGAGTTAACCCCTGAACAACTACAGGACCCTGTTAAAGTGATAAAATATGTGAAGAAAAAATGCTGTGGCAGCTGCAGGAATGCACAAAATTATGCAATGTGCTGGGTCCTGGCTACTATTTATCAGACACTGTTTGATATTAGACAGCATCCTCAGGGGGAGGAGGAGGAAAGCAGAGCAACTGGCCTGTAGCAGTCGCCTCTACACAGAAGAAGAAATCCAAGACCAAATCAGGTCACTTACTGAGGGATGAAGAGGAAGCAGGGCTCTCAGAACAGGAGGAAGAAGCAGGGCCAGGGATAATGATCTGATCTATCCCCAGGTGAGCTGAGAGATGTGAAAAGATTTCAGTCACCAATCAGGTGAGCCCCTGGTGACCTGGCTGCTCCGATGCTGGGATATCATGGCCCATGATATGAAACTAGATGGTAGTGAAGCAAAGCAACTGGGATCCCTGTCCTGGGATGCAAGCATTGACAAAGGCATGGGGAAGAGGACAGAAACTCTCAGAATCTGGAGGCAATTCCTATCAAGAGTGAGGGAAAGGTATCTTTTCAAGGATGATCATTTTGTGCACTGAGACAAGAAGGGAGCACAGTATCCAGTATTTGAGAGGATTCAAATAACAAGCACTCCCCTATAAATCCAGATGAAGTCCAGACTACACAAACCACGTGGCAGAAGTTCCTATGGAGCACACCATCACTGTTTTTCAACTCATTGCTACAGTGATGTAATGGAAAGAAGGAGAACAAAGAGGGGATAATTTGGTTACCAAACTCTAGCTTTATGAAGAAAGCATCTCTTTCTCAATATCGGCCTGCATGTCATCCATGGGAAAGACTGCCCAAGGATTTCCAGCAATTTAGAGGAACACCAGCAATTTAAAGAAGCATCCCATGTAATAGGTACACTCAAGTTTGTTAATCAAATCTCAACTAACTATGTGTTCCTGGCCAAGGCTTTGGGGGGGATCTGCTTGAGTTAGCAGAAGTACTTTCGGCAAGATAACAGCATACATCCTGTTCTGCAAACAATGTAAAAGTCTCTGTGTAGTTACACAAGCCAGCTGGGGAAGTCAACAAAAGGTTAAGAGAGGGAGGCTATGCCTTCCCCCCCATGACCACCAGAAGGCAGAAAATGACCCCCTAGCAACAGGCTGTGCAGACTCAGAAGATGTATAGAAGAGCCACATATACCAGAAGAAGAAGGGTATAAAAACAAAGGACAGAACTGGGTGGGGTGCGTGCCGTTGGTAGAGCAGGAGACTCCCTGGCCACCCAGTGCTGTTTTGCTTATTGCCACTTGCTTAATAAAATATTTTTTTTTTTTAATTGGCTTGACTCTGTTATTAGACAGATAACTTATAACACACCTGCCAATGCAGACCAGTGTCTCTGCTATTGGAAGCAAACACCCACCTGCTCAAGAAAGACAGGGAACATACCACAAAGTAATCTGTGGTTTTACCTGCATGACCAGAGAAGACATGAAGAAGTGGGATGGTGTCATATTTTGATACTGGCCAAATACCAGACACCCACGAAAGATATTTGTTCACCCTCTTCTGTTATAGTTGGGCAGAATAGAGGGGAAAAAAAATAACAAAGGGCTCATGAGTTGAGATAAGGACTGGGAGAAAAATACTCTAAGGGTAAAACAGGTTCAAATTTAAAGGTATAAAGTAAATTTGTTATTAACAGAGTCAGAGGAGGATAATGAGAAGTAAAATAAGACTTTCAAACACCTTTCTCCCACAGCCCCTCCCTCTTTCCCACCAACAGCACAGGGAGACAGGGCATGGGAGTTTTGGTCAGTTCATCTTTTTTTTTTTGTTCACTCAGGGGGAGGAGTCTTTTCTCTGCTATGTCATGGAGTCCCTCCCCCAGGCAAACAGTCTTCCCAAAACTGTTGTGGCATGGGTCACTTGTCCACAGGGTGGTCTTTTAAGGCTAGGCTGCTCTATTTTGGAAGCAAGGGCCCTCTTTCTCTATTCACATCTCCCACTAGATTACAGCTTTCTCTGGTATCCACCCCCTCCTGGGTGAGCACTTTTCCCACAGGCTGCAAGTGGACCTCTGCATCCTCTGTGGACTTCATGCATTACAGGGGGACAGTTTGTTTTACCATAGTTCTTACCATGGCCTGCAGAGGAATCTCATCTGTGACACTTGGAGCACATCCTCCTCCTCTTTCTTTTCCACTGACTTTGGTGTCACCATGTTGTTTTCCCTCACATGTCCTCACTTCCTCCGCTTCTCTGACTAGAAGAAAAACTGCTGCTCGCAGGTACCATTGCCAACAAGTTCTACTAATTCAAAGATTCCTGCAAGATCCTGCAGTGCTGAGAAGTTGATCTCTATAGTTTCTGGGTCAGGGAGTCACTTGTCAGGTTTCCACTGTCGGCCAGGCTGCCCTGCTGCTATCACGAGGGCAGTGGTGGCTGCCATGGTGCTGGCACTATTTAACACCTCTCTTCATGAAGGGGGTTGGGAAGGGGAAGCTGCCATGACCGTGCCTGCCCTTCCGCCAGCAGCGTGGCTGGCTAGGAGTGGCCAGGCAGGCAAGGCACTGAGATGGTGGCAGTGGCAGCACATTGCCGTGCACCGTGCCGGGGATGGCCCCTGGCGTGGAAGCCTTGCCACCCCTGAAAAAAACTGCTGTTTTGATTTTCTTCTTAAATATGTTATCACTGAGGCATTACCAACCTCTCTAAATGGGCCAGCAGAATGTCCATCTTCAGATCCATCAGAGATTTGCTCTGTTGGACATGGTGGAAGCTTCTAGCAGCTTGTCATAGAAGCTACCTGTGGCCCCCCTTCCCCCACTACCAAAAAACCCAGGCCAAGTCAAATCAACACAGATGGAAAACCCACCTCTGCCCTAGCAGCATGGGTATATGAGTTGAAAGGAAGAACAATTACTGCAGGAAATTCTTCAAGGATAAATGCTGCTCCTGTTTCCAGTGGGCAGGTCATCCGACAGAATGAAAAGTGCTGATGTTTTTCCACTCCTCTTGAAGGGACCTCCAGTTCATATATACAAGAAGTGAGCAACGAGTACCATGACCAGAACTAGAGGGGCCCTGTTTCCAACCAGGTGGAGGAAAGGGACAATCAGGTCTATTGGACTGCGTGAATCCAATGGCGTGGCACATCAGATCCATAAGAGTATAAGGCTTTAGTTGACACCAGTGGACAATGTACTCTGATGCCATCAAGCTATAGCGGGGCAGAATCAATCTCTTATTTCTAGGGTGAAAGGGGGATCCCAACAGTTGACTTCTGGAAGCTGAAGTGAGCCTGACTGGGAGCAAATGGCAAAAACACTCCATTGGAATTGACCCAGAGGCCCCGTGTATCCTTGGCATAGATTACCTCAGGAGAGGGTATTTCAAGGATCCAAAAAGGCATCTTTTAGAATAGCTGCTGTGGAGACAGAGGAAATTAGACAGCTGAATACCTTGCATGGTTTCTCAGATGACCCTTCTGCTGTGGGACTGCAGAGGGTCAAAAAACAACAGGTATTGATCACTAACACAAAAGTGCACTGTCAACAATACTGCACCAACCTGGACTCTGTGATTCCCATCCATGAGATGATTTGTGAACTGGTGTAAGAGACAGTCCAAAATTTCCCTCATTTGCCTCAGGACCATCGTGAGGACAGAGACTAAGACCCTCAGGACTCCATTAGCTTTGAACAGGGGCTCTGGCCTGGTCAACGTAGATGCTTGCCAAGTGATTGTTTGCAGATGTGCTTGTTGTACTGCCACGGTACGCTGCTCCAGGCAGGTACGTACTGCACTTTTACACCTGCTTCTTGGGACAACAATTCTCCTCCACACAATAATACTGCTCAGCTTATTGCTTTGGCAAAAGACTATAAAAAGTGACTTTTCTGCAAAGGACTTTTGAGATCTCCCCACGGAAGGAAGACACGTCTATGGGCAGAAGGCCTTGAGGACATTGTCTCTCCATTGGTAGCTATACCCCTCTTTCTCTCTCTTCACTTTGTTTTCTTTCTCTCTCTCTCTGTCTCCTGTTGCATAATTGTTGTTGGCACTCAATAAAAGTGCATTGTTGTGATTAAACTGAAAATCCCCTTTACTGTGTGTCTTTTGCACTCTGAGATCAGAAAAATGAACCCATCACGACCCTCGCTTGTACTAGTGGATCATGACAACTGGAGAGACAGGGAATGGTCATCAAGACTCCCTTTCCCTTCAATAGCCCTATATGGCCAGTGCATAAGTCCAATGGAGAGTAGAGACTAACAGTAGATTAACATGGCCTGAATGAAGTCACACCATCGCTGAGTCCTGCTGTGCCAGACATGCTGGAACTTCAGTACCAACTGTAGTCCAAGGCAGCAAAATGGTGTTGCTATTGATATTGCTAACACATTTTTCTCCATTCCTTTAACAGCAGCGTGCAGGCCACAGTTTGCTGGTTACCTGGTGGGCTTTCAATACACCTGGAATTGACTGCCCCAGAGGTGAAAACACAGCCCCACTATTTGCCACAGACTGATCCAGACTGCACTAGAAAAGGGTGAGGCTCCAGAACACTTGCAGTACATTGATGATATCATTGTGTGGGGGAAGATCGCCAAGGAAGTTTTTGAGAAAGGGGAAAAGATAATCCAGATCCTCCTGAAAGCCAGTTTTGCCATAAAACAAATTAAGCTCAAGGGACCTGCCCAGGAAATTCAGTTCCTAGGAGTAAAATGGCAAGATGGTGGTCGTCAGATTCCAATGGACATGGTCAGCAAAATAGCAGCTATGTCCCCAGCAACCAGCAAGAAAGAAACACAAGCTTTCCAAGGCACTGTGGGTTTTTGGAGGATGCATATCCCGTAGTACAGTCAGATTGTAAGCCCTCTTGATCATGTGACCTGGAAGAATGGTTTCAGGTGGGGTCCTGGACAACAACAAACTTTTGAACAGTTTCCAGTAAATTGTTCTTATCTCAACCCATGATCTTTGTCATTTGTCTCCTACTAGGGGGGAGGGAGGGGAGTAGCTCATGGTTTTCTTTTTAGTGGGAGTACTGAATTGGGGAATACCATTCCTAAACCATGACAGCTGTGATTTAACTTTCTGGTTTGATCGTGGATCTTATCATTGCTGCAATTTTGCCTGATGATCTGGATTCTCGTTTGAACCTGACATTCATCTTTGAGTCTGCCTTGCTTGACTTGCTCTGGTACTTGTGAGGCTGGGTCCTAGTCAGCAAGGCTACATCTCTGCTGTCCAAGGTATCCTTCTCTTTTCCCTGGACCTTTGGGAGCAGCTGGTCCTTGCTGCTCCATGACAGCAATGACTGAAATGTGCATTTATTCGTGTCAGTGAGATTTATCTAAACAAATAACTAAAAAATTCCAAAGTTATTTGAATTTAAAACATCATATTTAGCAAGGTGATGCTCTAATAATATTTGACCACTTTAATAGCTATCTCTTATCCCATACACCCACCCCCCCCATATTTGGCTACTCATTTATACATTTATTGTATCTGAGCAACTGTCAAAATTGCAACAAATATGAGTTCTTTCCAAAAATTGTGAAACTTAGCTTTGGCTTCTGTACACAAAATTCAGCAGTGCCCACAAAGTCTACCATGTATGTGCTATGAAAACATGACACCCTGTGGAAGAGTTTAAGCAAAAGGACTAAGGGGATCTCTGCTACATCCCTCCCCAGCATCATCTCTGAAGAAATTTATTCACTGCTTTAGACTTGTTATAGATAGGTAATGTGATGGATTGGCTCTTGCAATGAAGGAATTAAAATTGCGTATATGTAAAGAGAAGCTTTATTGATGTATAGTTTTGTTATTGTGATTTTGTTGTTTAGACATCTTTGTTCTCCCCGTAGTCCCCTTCCCCCCCTTGGTATTGTTACCACCAGACAGCCTTGGTTGTGAAAGACTTGTGGAGGGAGGGCATGTACATGTGCTCTTTACATGAGATGGAAAAAACTTATTACTAGGGGGGCGTGGCATGACAACACCTGACCTCCAATCAAGTTGCAAGAAAGTCTCCACCAATAGATGGCAAAGAAGAGTTGACTGACAGACTTTGAGAGGGGACAGGGTTGTCTAATACAACCCCCAGGGGTTAAAAAAGTCAGAGCAGCCATTTTGTGAGTGAGCACATAACAGAAGGTCATATGCTCCTGGCGCCGTGTTCTCTTTCCTTATTCAGTTATTTTGTTGTATTTTGTTAAGGTTTAATAAACCTTTAAAATCTTAAAAAGTGAACATCGTTTCTCACGTAGTTAATCCAAAAAATGTGTATTGTGTTCCATATCTTTCATACAACAATCTGCCCAAGATTATTACTGTCCCTTTAAGATGCAGGGGCCAGGAGCAGAACTGGGGTGTTTTACCCTGAGGTTGCAGAGGCTATAGGCCTGGGGTCCCTTTAAGCAACAGGGAACACTCAGGCAAAGACTCTCTTTCATTCTCACTGTGAGGCTGAGGCAGTGCAAAGCAGAACCTCCCCTTTGTTTTCTTTTGTTTTTCCTGGACTTCTGGAGCAGTTGGCAATATCATTTTGGCCACTGTTGCTGTGGTAACTACCATTTTTTGGGGCCAGGGAAGGTGTTTCTTTGAACTGTTTTTTCCTTTCTTTTCACTGCTGCTGCCTGGGATGGCAGCCGTGATGCTATGCCAGGAAAAACAGAACAGTCCCTGCTCCATACGGTTGCTCCAGCCAGCCAGCAGTGCCCTGTTGAAGCAGGAGGTTGCCCCAGCTGGTTGCCTGACACTTGATCTGAGGAGGAGCCAAAGTACCTCCATGAGTTCCAGCTGTTGACCTAGTTCCAGCTGCCATTGTCAACAGAGCTGCCACTGCCAGGAGAGACACTGTCAGGTGGCATGGAGCAAATGGCTTGGCAAAATTTGACTCTTTTTGGACTCCAGGTTTCTTTTGTTTTGTCCTTGCTCCCTGTTGGTTGTTGTTTGGGGGAAGAGGGAGTTTTGTAATCGCCGAGGTTCAGTTGCTGTGTTGTTTTTCCTTTGTTCTCTCCACCACACGGTTGAGAGAAGGGGGCTTCTCCACCATATTGTCTTTGTCACCTGGGCCACTCGATCTTCTATGGAGGCTGCCATATTGGGGGAGGGGTTTCTTCACCATCTTGTTTTCTTTGTTCCTGGGGAGTCCACGGGATTCAGCACCTTTGTACCTAGTGTTATTACTGTTATCTTGGTTGTTAGTGTTTTGTTTTTTAATAAACTGTTATTTTTTTCACTTCTATCTTCTTACATTTGTCTCTCCTTATTCATGAAAGGGGTTAAAACTAAAAGGGGAGGTAGCTCATTCTGGAGTGTCTGCCCCGTAAATTGTCTTAAACCAAGACAAATGGAAGGAAAAAACAATTATTAATAACCAAGAAAAATAGTAAAATAATTCCTGAAAACCAAATGCATTGAGGATTATAAACAAGGAGCCTTAGTATTGATCTTGGTGGGTTGTGTTCAGTGCTGGAAAAATATCAAGGCATTTCATGATGGGAAAATTTGCTGGAAAGGATAATAAAAACTAATTGCACTGTCTGGTCTAAATAAAAGGCCAACAGCTCTGCTGAGCACTGAGCAGGAGTTCTGTCTCTATTATGGAGATTTCAAGAGCTCACAAGATTTGCCTGTTATGAAGGTCAAGAGAAACTCAAGAGCCAAATCTTTTTTCACCGTTTGTCTCTAAAGTAGCTACTGGCTTTGTAATTTCCGTTCTTACTCCCTTCTTCAGCCCACAAAAAATGAATTATGCTTCACCAGCCAGACTGCCTTCTATGATCAAATAACTTGCTCAATGGATGAGAGGACACAATTTACCTTGATTTTTAGCACTGTCTTTAACATAGTCTCTACCAACCATTTGCCGGTGATTTAAAAAAGCTGATCAAACAGCTCCCACCCTCTTCTCAGCCATTTAGGTGACCAAGGAGCGGTCACAGGGCCATTTTCAGGTGATTTAAATGGCTCTGGAGAGTGCAGAGAACAGGAACGGCAAACAGGAATGTGGCACATCAATGAGGACATGGCATGACAGTTTGTGCAGCAGTTCATACAGGCAGGCTTAGCAGGAAGGGTGCATCATTTGCCATCAGTCCTGGCTCACTGGGGAGGTCCCAGATGACTGGAAGCTGGCCAATGTGACACCCATCCACAAGAAGGGCCGGAAGGAGGATCCAAGGACCTACAGGCCTGTCAGCCTGACCTCAGTACCCATCAAGGTTATGGAACAGATCATCTTGAGTGCCATCACACAGCACTTACAGGATGGCTGGAGAATCAGACCCAGACAGCATGGATTTAGGAGGGGGAGGTCGTGCCTGACCAACCTCATCTCCTTTTATGGCCAAGTGAACCACCTGGTGGATGAGGGAAAGGCTGTGGATGTTGTCTACCTGGACTTCAGCAAAGCCTTTGACACTGTCTCCCACAGCATACTCCTGGAAAAGCTGGCAGCTCATGACTGGGACAGGTGCATCCTTCACTGGGTTAAGAACTGGCTGGATGGCTGGGCCCAGAGAGTGGTGATGAATGGTGTTGCATCCAGTTGGCCACAGGTCACTAGTGGTGTCCCCCAGGGATCAGTGTTGAACCCAGTCCTGTTTAATATCTTTATTGATGATCTGGATTAGGGGATTGAGTCTACTATCAGCAAATTTGCAGATGACATCAAATTGGGGGGGGGGAGGAGTCAATCTGCTGGAAGGTAGGATGGCTCTGCAGAGGGATGTGGACAGGATGGATAGATGAGCTGAATCAAACAGTATGAGATTTAACAAGACCAAGTGCTTGGTCCTGCTCTTTAGTCACAACAACCCCATTGTCCTGGTACAGGCAGGGGACAGAGTGCCTGGACAGTGGCAAAGCAGAAAGGGACCTGGGGGTACTGATTGACAGCCGGCTGAACATGAGCCAGCAGTGTGCCCTGGTGGCCAGGAAGACCAATGACATCCCAGCCTGTATCAGGAATAGTATGGCCAGCAGGACCAGGGAGGTCATTCTTCCCCTGTACTTGGCACTGGTGAGGCCACACCTTGAGTGCTATGTCCAGTTCTGGGCCCCTCAGTTTAGGAAGGATGTTGAGATGCTGGAGCGTGTCCAGAGAAGGGCAACAAGACTTGTGAAAGGTCTGGAATACAAGTCTGATGAGGAACAGCTGAGGGAGCTGGGGTTACTCTGCCTAGAGAAAAAGAGGCTCAGGGGAGAACTTATTGCTTTCTACAACTACCTTAAAGGAGGTTGTAGTCAGATAAGGGTCTGCCTCTTCTAGAGATTCTACTCTTAATCTGTGCCAGGGGAGGTTTAGGTTGGACATTAGGAAGAAGTTCTTCACAGAAAGGGTGATTGGGGATTGGAATAGGTTGCCCAGGGAGGTAGTGGAGCCACTGTCCCTGGAGGTTTTTAAGAAAAGACTGGATGTGGCATTTAGTGCCATGGTCTAGTTAACAAGGTGGAGTTAGGTCATAGGCTCTACTCGATGATCTCAAGGGTCTTTTCCAACCTAGCTGATTCTATGATTCTGTGTAAGACCCTTGCTGACATACTGGCAAAATTTGGACTGGTAAGATGGACCACAAAATAGGTAGAAAACTGTCTAAACCAAGACATTAACTGCCATCTTTTGAGATAAGAAAAATCAGAATGGCAGATAGTCATGAGTGGAGTTCTTCAGAGGTTGATTCTCAGTATCTTTCTAAATTATCTGTATGACAGTATTGAATACACCCTCACCAAGCTTGCAGATAACACTAAACTGGGGGAAGAGGTAGATCAAAAGGAAGAGCAACCTTACTGTCATGGTTTAGCCCTGATTGGACAATTTTGTAATATTGACACCTGATTAAACCAATGAAAAGTGTGGATACGCCTCTAGTGAATACACATTTTTAGGTGAGAATCCAGAAATAGAGCTCTTCTGGTTTCCAGAGGGGGTGAGATGTAGAACCTCGGCCTGGCCGTTCACCATGGCCAGGCCTGGCTGAGGTTCCCTCCTTCCCTCCCCTGGCACCCCTGGCAGGCAGGGGAGAAGGAGAGGCGGGGGGGGGGGGGAAGGAAGGCACAACCCAGCCTTGGATGCTGAAATCTGCTAATCCAGGACTGCCTAAGCAGCAACCGGGGGTTGAGCCAGGCCCGGTGGCAGAGAAAAGGGGGGTGTTCAGCCCTGGCATGAGACATCTGAAGCCTGACCGGGCTGGAAGGGAGATCCAGGCCTCCCTCTCTCAGTACAGCTGGAATTGAAGGCAGCAGCAGACCTTGAGATCCTGGCCCAGTTCCAGCACAACTGCAATGTATCACGTGACTGCCTTGTACCAGTTGTGGCCTGTGTGAATTTTTTTTCCTTGACCAGATGAAATTTCAAAGTATGAATCTTACCCAGAGGAAAAAGGGGGACCGGATGAAATGTGGGAAGACACAGCATGAGACTTGATGTCAGAAGAAGTGAGAAGAGAATCTCAAATGGAAAGGAAGATTGAATGAGTGGCCTGGTCAGGTTGGACTTCTCTTGTGAGGTCATAGAGAATGGACTTAAATACCCTGTAACCTATGGAGTGTTTTTTAGGGGGATGCAAGGTTCTAGTCAGAGCTGTGAGTTGCTGGAGAAAATTGAACGGAGGAAGACTAAAGAAGTGAGAGATTAAGCCTTGCCTATTGAGGGAAGATGACCTCTGTTCCTTGAGATGAAGAGAACTTTTTTTTATACTAGATGAGGCATCCTTAAACTGTACCCTAATAAACTGATATGGTCCATGAGCAGCTGTAGAAGGCTGTCTCATGGGAGGGACTTCACAATGGCAACATTTCTTTCCCTGGGAAGGCCATTTGTGAAGTGTGAAAGCAAAAGAACTGGTATCTTGTGGAAAATCTCTGTGGTATCCAAGAGAGACTCCTTTCTCCTTGATGAATTAAGAAATGATTATTTTAAGGGTGATAACTGACTGAGAATCCCAAGTTTTGTCTTTTTATATTGGAGTAAGAAAGTGAATAGTTGGTGGGGGGAGGAGAAGTGTTTTGAAAGTTTCATTCTGATTTCTTTTTTCCTTTAGTGTTAGTTAATAAAGTTCTATTCCTTTTAAGTTCAAGCCTGCTTTGCTCTTAATTTGAGAAATTTTAATTTGGCAAACTAAAACTGAGACAAAAATTAGTATTTCTGCCTGGTTTCAAACTGAAACCATGACACTTACAGAGACCTCGACTGGCTGGAAGACTGGGACATGAAGAATTAATTGAGGTTTAACAAAGTTAAATGTCAAGTCCTGCACCTAAAACAGAACAATCCCAAGCAGTAGTACAGGTTGGGGTCTAACTGGCTGGGGTGGAATTGTGCTTTAAAGTCTTTGGGGATCCTGGTGAGCAGCAAGCTGAATATGAAACTACTGTGCCATGATAACAGTGAAGGCAAACCAAACCCTAAAAGGTTATCATAGAGAAGGTGGAGGTACTCCATATGGATGTGTGGTGACAGGACAAGAGGCAATGGGCACAAGTTGCTTCAGGGGCAATTCCATCTGGATATAGGAAAATTATTCTTTATGAAAAGAATTAAAACATTGGAATAGGTTTTCCAGAGAAGAAGTAGAATATCCCTTGCTGAAAATATTCAAGACTTGGCTTGACAGGGCCCTGGATCACCTAATCTAAAGTCCTGCTTCCAACAAATGGTTGGACCAGATGTTCTCTAGAAGTCTCTTCCAATGTAGACTTTTCTATGATTCTATGAATCAGTTAAATCACTCTGAAGAACTGATTGAGCAAAGTGACACATGATAGAAGGCTCGCAGTGGCAAACTGGCAACATCCTGCTGGCCAAAACACTTAAAAATGTTGTAGCTAAGTAAGAACCAACTTCTGTACCTATTCACTAAGAGGCAAATAGTCTTCATTTCAATCGCATGCTGCCAAATCACTGACTGGTGATGTCACCATTTTGAAAGCTATAATGTAAGTTAGAATTATAAAACTGTTTTTTTTTTCATTTTACTGGAGTCATTTTTGCATAGGAGAGAAGATAATATAGAAAACAGATCAAAACCTTCAATCTTTTGACTTTATACAATATGTATATTTTATACAATAAACTTTTTATTTCTATTTTTTTTTATATATATATACAATATACTGCTTCCTCTACCTGGAGAGAAAATGCGCTTAGACCAGAGCTTGAGACTTTTATTTTATAAACCCAAATGGTTTCAAGTAAGGAAGGCTATCTGAGACTGTGCAACATCCCTCAGTCCTGTCTGCACAGCAGCATCTTCTTTCTGTGCACATTAACACCATAAAAATCCTCTGCATTAGCTGCCATAATTAGATACAACAATAGGTTTTAGTCTGGATATATACACCAGAAAAAAAAATTAAAAACAGACCTAAATTCCTTTACATTCTGGGTGCTTCTTGCCTGATAAAAATCCCTGCCCTTCCTTTGGGGCCTATGAAACATCTTAATTTTTGTCTTGTTCCTAAGAACAGGTGAGGAAGGTGTTATAAAAAGAGAAATTTCAAGCAAGGAGTTAAGGAATCTTTTAAAACCCCTAGAGTTAATTGATTCATCATACCATAGTGTTTATGATAGTAGGCACTTTAGAAACACATACATAGGAAACAACCTTGACCTAGGTCCAAGTTGTAAATTAGTCTAACTAGGTATTTAACAACTGTTGACCACTCTAGAGGAAAAGCTTAAAAATAATTTTAAATCTATCCCATTTATTCATAGGTAAACTGTGTTTCACAGAAAAGAAGTAAGATGTACTAGTGCCTAGTGCCTGATCTATTCAGCATATCTGATGTCACATACAGAGAAAAACTTAATGGATTAATCTGAAATACCAGTGTTCTGTTCAGTATTCTGTTTGTTGGATATAGATATATACAGGAACATCTTTACCTCTGTGCAGAACTATATGATCAATCATGTTACGTTTGTATTTGGTGTGATATAGGCAAAGAGGACAATGAAGGTCTTTGGGTCCTTCCTCAGGAACTGCCAAATGTCCAGCTTCCACATGCATAGTAAAAGCAGATCTGTGAAATGGAAGGGAGACATGGAAGCAGTCAGAAGAGGTATGCATGGAACTCTGAAGTGTCAGAGCTCTATTACAAAAGTGTTGTATGAAATTGTATAGATAGCCCTCAGCTTTCTCTCCATAAATCCATATGGCATTTTATCAGGACTATTCACATGAGCATAGGTATTTGCAGGCTCTTATCCCTAAGTAACTGAACACACATTGTGCACAAGATATTCTTTTGCAGTGATTGCTCTATAGTTACATTGCTACAGTTAAGATGGCAAAAGCATTTCCAACGTCTGTGCTCATTATTTTCTTGCCTTTGGCAGAGGCATTTTAGCAAGCTGAGTAAAATCCTTTCACCTGTTCTAGACTTTGAAGGGTAAAAATTATTTATGATGGCAAAAAAAAAATCCTCAACAGTGTCTCTCTTTGCAGGACTAGCCCCACAACAGCTGAAATGTTAATTCGAGATATGAAATCAACTTGCACCTACAGTAAGTTTGACATCAAGTTGATAAGTTTGAAAACCTCAGTTATGAGGATCTGAAAATGCAAGACTGAGAATACTTCACAAATGAACAGTACTTTTACCAAAAAAAAATCTCATACCATTAGCTGCATAGTTAAAAGATAAAAGAAATATACATTCAGAGAAAATTACCTATGCACCTATCAAGACACAAGGTCAAGTACTAAAATGAGAGGTGTTTGTAACTTAGAGGATTTAGGTCATGTTTTTCCTGAGGCAGTGCTAATGCTTGTAAGAACAAAGCTGCTGGCTGCATTAAATTACAGAATTTAAAACCCCTTTGAAAAGTTCTCCAAGTCTGTTAGCTTGAACACAAAACAATTTACTAACACAAATGGCTTTGTGCCTGATCCAGTGGTCACTGAAGCCAATAGGAGAGTTTTTATCGACTTCAATGGAGACTCTCATGTTTAGTTCTCTATGGTGACTAGAAGTGATTTTTCTTTTAAAGAGAGCTCATGTGTGTATATTATACATTTAAAGAGGAAAGACTTAATCCCAGAAAGTTTGAGACATCACAATAAAGAACACAACTCTCTTTATGTAACTATGAACATATGTAGTTACAGATTGATTTAAGGCAATTTTGTTCAATCTTGTGTCCTGAGAAGAAATTGACTCTACCCTAGCTGAAACCAGGACATCCTGGTAGGAAAAAAGGCTAGTCTTGTATGAGACCTCTAATATCTAATGTCTGGCATGTAGATATGTACCAAATATAATGGGTGAACAATTGTCTGAAGAGTCAGGCTCAAAGAGTTATAGTAAATAGGGTAACATCTGGCTGTTGGCCAGTCACTAGTAGAGTTCCCCAGGGCTCAATTTTAGGGTCAATTCTCCTCAGTGCTTTGATCAATGACCTGGACATAGGAGTTTACACACTAAGTTTGCCAATGCTGCTAAATTAGGAGCAGCTCTTGCTTCCCTTGAGGGTAGGGAGACCTTACAGAGATCTTGATAGATTAGAGAGCTGGGCAATCACCAACTGTATGAAAATTAACAAGGACAAATGTTGGATACTGCACCTGGGATGGTGCAATCCTGCATGTATGTATAGACTGGGGAAGAAGACACTGGAATGCAGCCCTGCAAAAAGGAATCTGGGGGTTTTGGTTGACAGTACACTCAATATGAGTCAACAATGTCCCTGGATGCCAAAAGGGCCAACTGTATCCTGGGGTGCACCAGGCACAGTACAACTAACTGGTCAAAAGTGATTATCCCACTAAACTCAGCATAGGCATGGCCTAACCTGGAGTACTGTGTGCAGTTTTGGGATCCACAATATAAGAACAATACAAAAATATTAAAATGTGTTTGAAGGAGAGCAACAAAGATGGTGAAAGGACTAGAAGGCATGACTTATGAGGAGATGCTGAGGATACTAAGTAGCTCAAGTTTGTTCAGCTTAGAGTAGACTGAGGGAGGACCTCATTGCTGTCTATAAATTCCTCATAATAGGGAGTGGAGATGGAGGTGCTGATGTCTTTTCTCTGGTGTCCAGTGATAGGATGTGAGGGAATAGCTTAAAGCTGAGTCAGGGGAAGTTCAAACTGTATATTAAGAAAAAAAGGTTGGTCACTGGAACAAGCTCCCCAGCCCATCAGTGTTTGAGAAGCATTTGGACAATGCTCTTAGATGTATGACTTCACTTTTAGGTTGCCCTGTGTGAACCAAGGACCTGGATTCCATGACCCTCGTGGGTCTCTTCTAACTCAGGATATTCTATGATGCTGTGATCTTAACAGAAAAAGTTGAGCATTATTCAACAGAACTTCTCTCCTTTACCTAACCACACTCCTAAGGACCTTTGTGACCTTAAATGTCTGCTAGGGGGGCTATGCCTGAGGGTTCAAAGTACCAGAAGGAAACTGAGAAACAGCACAACTACAAAAACCTTTTTTTCATTAGGGAACATGGCTAAACACACACACACACAAAACATAATTTTTCAATGTTTACTTAAATTTGTTAAAATGTTGAAATATGCTATCAGACACTTTGAAATATGCTTTATATTTCAGCCAGATTAATTGCAGGGGGGTGGGGGGATAGGGATTATGAGAGCTTTCTTCATAGAGGAAAGAGAAATTCTATAATCTACCTAGAACATCCTACTGCCTCATGCTTCATGCTAATTGTTCATAAAATATGCCTTATTTTTGTAGAGGAAACTCCTCATACTTGATGGTGAGGACTAGCATCTAATTACAAATTGTGAGGGGAAAAAAATTCCCCACTCCTTACACTATTTACTGTAGTTAGTACAGCTTACTCCAAGTGTTTCTCATGCTTTCCTTTTCAGCAGATGTTACAGGCTGTTGTAGGAATGAATAAAAATAATTACATGGACACTGCTGTGATCTGGTATGGCATTTCCTATGTTTCTTTCCCTGGTCACCACTGGTCATGTGTTTCTTAGCTACAGCGAGTTCTCACAAAGATTTCAGAAGTCTTTTGAAGTGCTAAAAAAATCCCTTTAGAAGTTCAATTTATTTGTTTTGCACAATACTTACTTAAAGCCTGTATAAAAGGAACAGTCTTTGCACTTGAAAAGTTTCTTCCCTCCGTGCTTGTCACGGTAATGACGTCGAATGCTCTGTATGTAACTTGAGGAGAATTCACAAAATTCACAGTTAAGGATAGCTTCTGTTTTTTCCACTCCTGCAGCACTCCCAGAAGGTGGCAGCTGGCTGGTGTTATTATTCCTGGCCAGAGCTGCAGACTGGTAATGGTTCAACTGTTGCTGAACATCAGGAGGTTCTGAGTATGAAGAGTCTATAAAGAAAGAGAGAAGTTGTCATTCCAGGTGGGTCAATGAAATTTAAAAAGATTCCAGTCCTGCTCTAGCAGGCAGCCTTCAGAAGAGATAAGAGGATTACCGTTTCTTTATCTAACCTGATTTGGATTCTACCATGTAAAATGTAGTCACTTGAGATTAGGTATTTTAAATCTGATCTGGGGAGGGACAAATATATGTGAGTAACCTATTAAAGACAGAAAGAAAAAGTAAATGGATACATTTTTCCCTCCCTCTTATTCAACCCAACAGAAGGCTGCTACACCATTTTAATGATATTTTAAAAAAACCCACAGACTAGATGATATGTTTCAACATACAAACTGAAAACTAAAATATTTTATTTAAAAAAAAAAAAAAGGAAGGGAGTCTTGGAAGCTTCCTAATATACTGATTTGAATGTGGAAGTTAGGAATTCAGCTACTTTGTCCTATATAACCCACAACTTCCCATGAATGGTAGAAATGAAAGCAAAGCACAGATGAACTTCAGTGTGACAGTCCTGAAAAGAAAAAAAAATATGATTAAAAAAAAAAAGGATATCAAGTGTACCAACCACATCCTGGTTTTGACACATTTTTAAAGTATAATTCCCTGAGGAAGCATATGTATGGATTCTTTAAAACACATACTTGTTGGAAATTTATACCATCCATTCTAAACAATTAGTAAAGAGAAATAAAAGACAAACATGCCTGTACAGCTGTATAGCACCCAGCGTGTGGACTTCATGTGTCTTCAAGAGAGCAAAGTGGTTGTTTTATTTTCTCACTACCATATAGTTATATATGCTTTAGAAATAAAAAACAAACCAACAGCAACAACAAAAAGTACCAAAGAAAAGCAAAACATAGGGAGGAAAATGTCTCCAGGTTCCCCAGCTTCATCATCAGGTTTACAGCAAAGACATGAAAGCTTCTTGTAAAATGATTCAAATTTTTTTTGGTTCTTCTGAGTCACATGAGCAGGGACTGGATCAGAATACATTTATACTTTCTTATTACTTCTATAGCAGGTTTGCTCACAGTGAGTTCTAACAGCTGCTTCCAGCCTGCCATGAGGTAAATGAAAGCAACTGTGTGAAAGGAAAAATTACACTTCACACCAAAATTTTATCCAATAAAAGAAGTACACAGCTCTTGTACTTAACCATACTTAAGAAATTCACATGCAGTCAGTGGTGGCTGGAGATGCAATTTATATGTATGGGTGGTATATACACCTCTGAAGGAAATGCAAGTCTGTGGGCAACCCATGCTGGAGAAGGCATACAAGGAAGAAACCATTACACATATCACCTCAGCTTTCTACACCATCCATTTCTTTACTAGAGGAGTTTTGACAGACTGAGTGTAACCTGTGAAAATAAAGGAAGATGAGACTGGGTAGGGAAGAGGATAAGTGTTTATGCGTTTGTATTTTTTCCTTAATGCCAAAATCAGTGGTGAGAGGTTTGTACTGGTTGGCAATAAATTAACACAAGCAAAATTCCCCAATTTTAAACTGTTTTGCCTACAACAGTAACTAGCAGAGAATGTGGGCAACACCAGGAACTGTCATGGGCTGGATCTAGAATAACTGGAATGATTTTGAATCTGCAGAAAGAGCCTTGATTCTCCTATTGGGAATTTGTGGTGTAGCTGTGGTGTGAGTGATGGTCTCATTATGTCTTTGAGGGTGTAATGGTTTAGTCCTGATTGGACAATTTTTGTAATATTGACACCTGATTAAAATAATGAAATCCTCTAGTGAATACACATTTTGAGGTGAGATTCCGGAAATAGTTCTCTTCTGGTTTCCAGTGGGGTGAGTTGAGAACCTTGGCCTGACTGTTTCCCACGGCCGGGCTGGGCCGAGGTTCCCCCTACCCTCCCCCAGCACACCTAGCAGGAAAAGGGGAAGAAGAGGCAGTGTGTGTGTGTGTGTGGAGGGGGGGGGGGGGGGGGCGGGAAGGAAGGCTCAATCCAGTCCTGGCTGCTGAGATCTGTTAATCCAGGACAGCCCCACGCAGCAAACCAGGGGCTGAGCCAGGCCCGGCATCTGCCAGGCAGAGAAAAGAGAGGTGATCAGCCCTGGCATGAGACATCTGAGGCCTGACCGGGCTGAAAAAAAGATCCTAGCCTCCCTCTCTCAGCACAGCTGGAAATGGAAGGCAGCAGCCAGGCCATGAGATCCTGGCCCAGCTCCAGCACAACTGCAATGCATCATGTGACTGCTTTGTCCCAGCTGCGGCCTGTGCTAACTTTTTTCCCAACCAGATGAAATTTCAAAAGCATGAATCTTACCCAGAGGAAAAAGAGGAGACTGGATGAAATGTAGAAAGACACAGCATGAGACTTAATGTCAGAGAAAGTGAGAAGAGAATCTTAAATGGCAAGGAAAATTGAAGGAGTGGCCTGGTTAGGTTGGACTTCTCTTGTGAGGCCATAGAGAATGGACTAAATACCCTGTAACCTATGGAATGTTTTTTAGGGGGATGCAAAGTTCTAGTCAGAGTTGTAAGTTGATGTATTTGTGAGCTGCTGGAGAAATTGAACAGAGGAAGACCGAGAAAGTGAGAGATGATAAGCTCTGCCCATTGAGGGAAGATGACCTCTGTTTCTTGGGATGAAGAGAACTTTTGTTTTATACTAGAAGAAGCATCCTTAAACTGTACCCTGATAAACTGATATGGCCCATGAGCTGCTGTAGAAGGCTGTCTCATGGGAGGGACTTCACAATGGCAACATTTCTTTCCCTGGGAAGGCCATTTGAGAAGTGTGAAAGCAAGAGAACTGGTATCTTGTGAAAATCTCTATGGTATTCATGAGAGACTCCTTTCTCCTTGATGAATTAAGAAATGATTATTTTAAGGGTGATAACTGACTGAGAATCCTGGTTTTTGTCTTTTTATATTGGAGTAAGAAAGTGAATAGCTGGGGGGGGGAGGAGAAGTGTTTTGAAGGTTTCATTCTGATTCTTGGGGTTTTTTTCCCTTTTAGTGTTAGTTAATAAAGTTTTATTCCTTTTAAGTTTAAACCTGCTTTGTTCTTGACTGGGAAATTTCAAATTGGCAAACCAAAACCACGACATAAAATTGGTGTTTCCGCCCGGTTTCAAACTGAAACCACGACAGAAATTGGTGCGTTGGCCGGGAAACGAATGAAACCCACGACAGAGGGTGAGCATGAACATTGAACAGTTAGGAAAAGAAGGGTCCAAAGGGACTCAAGAAAATGTTACTGGGATGAGAAGATGAATGGGAAGAGATGGGATGGTGCATGCTTCAAGCCCATGTTCTAGTTGCCTGGAACCTGGACCCTGGACCACACAGCTAGATAAACACATCATTCAACTGGCTCACAGGTTGGGCGCAAAGGATTATAGTGACTGGGGTGACATTAGACTGGTGACCTGTCACTAGTGGGGTTCCACAGGGCTCCATTTAAAACTCTGTGCTCTTCAACATCTTCATAAATTACTTGGATGCAGGACTTGAAGGGATTGTAAGCAAGTTTGCAGATGATACAAAATTGGGAGGAGCTGTTGACTCCCTTGAAGGCAGGGAGGCCCTGCCGAGAGACCTTGACAAATGGGAAGGCTGGGAACCACCAATCATATGAATTTTAACAAAGACTCTGCACCTGGGATGAGACAATCCTGGATGTATGGACAGACTGGGGAATGAGACACTGAAAAACAGCACCACAGAAAGGGACTGGGAGGTCCTGGTTGATGGAAAGTTCAATATGAGTCAGCAGTGCCCTGGCAGCCAGAAGGGCCAACAGTGTCCTGGGGAGCATCAGGCCCAGCATTGACAGCCAGGCAAGGGAGGGGATTGTCCCATTCTCCTCTGGGCTGAGGTGGCCTCACCTTGAGTCCTAGGGGCAGGTTGGGGTGCCACAATATAAGAAAGATCTAAAGCTATTAGAGAATGTCCAAAGGAGGGCAACAAAGATGGTGAAGGACCTGGAGGGGAAGCCAAATGACAAGCAACTGAAGTCACGTGGCTTGTTCAGCCTGGAAAAGAGGAGACTGAGGGGACACCTCATCGCAGTCTGCAGGTTCTTCACAAGGGGAAGCAGAGGGGTAGGCACCAATCTCTTCTATCTGGTGACCAGTGACAGGACCTAAAGGAATAGCATGAAGCTGTGTTAGGGGAGGTTTAGATTGGATATTAGGAAAAGGTTCTTACCCCAGAGGTGGTCAGGCACTGGAACAGGCTCCCCAGGGAATCGTCATGGCCCCAAGGCTGCCAGAGCTCAAGGAGAGTTTAGGCAATGCTCTCAGACACATGGTGCAATTGTTGAGGTGTCCTGTTCAGGGCAAGTAGTTTGACTTCGATGATCTTTATGGATCACTTCAAACTCTGGATATTCTGTGATTCTGTGCTTCTATGATTAGAACTTATCTGGGAAAGTAGTTATCTAAAACATTTGTTATATACCAGTGCTGGGAAAAAAACATCATTTTTGGGAGTTTGTGGCAATGAACCACTTGAGATGGGAGAAAGCCATTAGGATTCTGAAGCCACAGTTAGAAAGGCGTGGAAAATAATTATATCACTGAAGAAGTCCTGGCTGCATATGGAGGTGGTCTCAGTGCCACTGAAGTATTAAGCAAAGAGCAAGGCACTGTGGTTATGCCCCAAACTGCTGGTCTTGAATTTTATGCTCAAGGATTCAAAACCTACTGAGAGAAGAGCAACCAGTGTTATGTAGCAAAAATGTGTCCTGGCTCTTACCCTGTAGGCACATACTAATTTGGGATCCAGGCCAGGATTAGTTCAGCTTTGCTAGTCAGTGGCTAGCTAATCAAGAGTAGAAGGAACATTGAACTCCTTGGACTGTTGATGCCCCAGCAGATGATGAATTAAGTGGAAAAAAAAAAAAAAAAGACTTAATTTACTGACAAATCCTGTAACATTACAGCAGGAAATAGGGGATGACAATCCACTTTCTGGAACTCCTCCACATGAGAAGCCGCAACTAGCAGAGACTAAATGCTCCAATCAGTTTGCAGAGGTAATGGCCTTGAGGATCACCTTGGAAAATGCTTGATGTGTGTGACTAACCAATAAAACTCTACAATGGAAGAAGGCTCATAGATGGGCAAGAGTCATGTGCCCATGTAGCTCAAAGAATAATGCAAAGAAGATGACTTTATCTCAGTATAAAAGGGATGGGAAAGTTGTCTTTGTTTTAGATAAAAAGCTGTCAGTTGAGCATAAATATGGTGAAGACGTTTCTTCCCTTCCCCTGCATTAAAAGGGTGTCAATGTCTCCCTTAGCCAGCCTGGCATGGGGGGCAGTGAATATATCACTCATCCCAACATAAAATATAGAAATTTAAAATGTAGCAAAAAATGTTAAAGACTGGAAGAAGCTTGATCTGGCTTCAACCGACATATTCCCTCCTGACGACTGGGGACACCCATTGTCATAATGAGATACCAATAATAGGAAGCACATTAGTATTGTGATTGAACTGGGTATTACAATCACTAAATTTTGCAGTGTAACTTATGTTTGTATTGTGTTTTCAGAAACCAAAGAAGAGCAATGGAGCTGGGGAAGGGGATAGAGCACAAGTTTGATGAGAAGCATCTGAGGGAGCTGGGGGGGACTCAGCCTGAAGAAAAGGCGGCTTGGGGGTACCTTCTCACTCTCTACAAATCCTTGACAGGAGGGTGGAGCCAGGTGGGGGTCGATCTTCTCTGCTAGGTAACAAGTGATAGGACTATGAGATGTTATATGGTGATTCATGTCATTATAGAAAAGAATTATTGAAATAGAGATTTTTGGAGTTCGCTTGAGTCTAGCCTGTAGAATTTTGTGTTTTAACCTTTTTAGTTAAACCTCTGCCATGGTACAAAGAGCATAGGAAAATGCAAATTTCTGAAGCTTCTTGCATAAAGAACAATACCGAGGAGACCAAGGGATGCAAAGAACCCAGATAAAGGGACTCCTCTGGCTCCAAAAGGATTAAGGCTGACAGAAGTACTCAGATAAGCACCAAGGGACCAAAAGCGCACGCGCAAAGGAGAAAAGTTCAAAAGTTCAGCCATGAGGAAGACTACAACCTTCAGCCTCAGCGACCACCAGAGACCCCTGTGCAACCACCACAGCTAAACAACACATGCCCAGAAGGGCGTGGATCTAATTACCATGTGAGGCAAGAACAGGCGGGACCAGGGGTTGAATATGCATGAAAAGGTTGTGCAATGTATTGCATATGGAACATCTTTGTGAATAAAGATGTGGGTCAGGCTGAGGCTCGGTGCATAAGTTTTCACAAGAGCTATCTCGCTTGTGCCAGGGCACTGACATACATACCCACTTCATAACTATATACCTACTTGTGGAGTCTATTTAATCTGTGTATCGCTTCACTATCACCAGAAATCCTCAATGCTTAACCTGTCACAATTTTATTAATAAAGAGTGATATTCAGTAAACTGTTAATGTGAGTCCTTTAAGGGTGCTAGCAGTCCCCAGCAGCAGGTAATATACTCAATTAAAAGTGTGGAGACCCAGGAGGGGGGTCTCTCTGTTGGTGTGTGACCTTGAACAAGTCAGTTGAACCACCCTCAGATCCAGCAGGACTGTTCAATGAAGAATCCCCATAATGGGATGCTGACAGACTGGTTGGACACAATGGTCTCAGCTTTTTGGGGGCGCTGACAGACTAATCATATACTAAGGGTTTGAGGAAATTACCATCTTTCACACAATATGTGCATCATTGCCCTTACAGATGGGCAGACAGTGAGCTCCAGTGGTCCCCAAGCCTGGATACCATTGGTTCATACACAGGGGGGAAATATATAAAGAAAATTCCCTGCTGAAGCAAAATCACACAGAATCACACAGAATCACTAGGTTGGAAGAGACCTTTAAGATCACTGAGTCCAACCCATGCCCTAACACCTCAAATAAACCATGGCCCCGAGTGCCACATCCAATTTTTTTTTAAACACATCCAGGGATGGTGACTCCCACCACCTCCCTGGGCAGACAATTCCACTACTTCATCACCCTTTTCGTAAAAAACTTTTTCCTAATATCCAACCTATATTTCCCTTGGTGTAGCTTAAGACTGTGTCTTCTCATTCTGTCAGTTGCTGCCTGGAAAAAGAGACCAATCCTCACCTGACTACAACCACCTTTCAAGAAGTTGTAGGGAGTGATAAGTTCTCCCCTGAGTCTCCTTTTCTCCAGGCTAAACAACCCCAGCTCCCTCAGTCAGTCCTCATAGGGCTTGTGTTCCAAGCCTCTCACCAGCCTTGTTGCCCTCTTCTGGACATGCTCAAGTGTCTCAACGTCTTGCCTAAACTGAGGGGCCCAGAACTGGATACAGTACTCAAGGTGCAACCTCACCAGTGCCAAGTACAGGGGAAGAATGACCTCCCTGGTCCTGCTGGCCACACTATCCCTGATACAGGCCAGGATGCCATTGACCTTCTTGGCCACCAGGGCACACTGCTGGCTCATGTTCAGTTGGCTGTTGACCAGTACCCCCAGGTCCCTTTCCGCCTGGGCACTGTCCAACCACACAGTCTCAAGCCTACAACGTTGCAGGGGGTTATTGTGGCCAAAATGCAGGACTCAGCACTTAAGACTTATTAAACCTCATCTTATTGGACTCTGCCCAACCATCCAACCATTCCAGGTCTCTCTGCAGAGCCCTTCTCCCTTCCAACAGATCGACACACACTCCCAGCTTAGTGTCATCTTGCAAATTTACTAATGAAAGACTCAGTACCCTCATCCATTGTCATCAATAAAAATATTGAACAGAACTGACCCCAGCACAGACCCCTGAGGGACACCACTGGTGACTGGCTGCCAACTGGATGCAGCACCGTTCACCACCACTCTCCAGGCCCGGCCATCCAGCCAGTTCTAAACCCAGCAAAGAGTGTTCCTGTTCAAGCTGTGGGCTGCCAGCTTTTTCAGGAGTGGGCTGTGGGAGACTGTCAAAGGCCTTGCTGAAGTCCAAATAGAAAACATCCACAGCCTTTCCTGTATCCACCAGGTGGTTCACCTGGTAATAAAAGGAGACCAGATTGGTCAAACATGACCTACCCCTCCTAAACCCATGTATCTGATACACTGGCCATACTATAAGTAATGCATGATGGCACTCAATAAAAACTGTTCCATTACTGTGAGAAACAATGCTCACTTTTAAAATTTCAAAGGTTTATTAAACTTTAACAAAATACAACAAAGGACTGAATAAGGAAAGAGATCATGGTGCTGGGAGCATATGACCCTCTGACACGTGCTCACTCACAAAATGGCTGCTCCCCCTTTTATACCCCTGGGGGTTGCATCAGGCAACCCTGGCCTCTCCCAAAGTCTGCCAGTCTACTCTTCTTTGCCATCCATTGGTGGAGACTATTTTCTTGCAACTTGATTGGAGGTCAGGTGTTGCCATGCCGTGCCTCCTAGTAACAAGCCTGCCCTCCTCCCAAATGCCCTGACTACCAGGGCTGTCCAGTGGCAACAATACAAAAAGGGAGGGGAAAGAGGACTATGGGGAGAACAAATCACAATAACATAACTATACATCAATAAAACTTCTCTTAACATACACATAATATTCATCCCTTAATTGCAATCACCAACCATTGCATTACCCATCTATAACACAGTCATCTGGAACCTCACCAGTGAACCAGGACTGTTGGTAAATGATGGAGAGCAGCTGAGATCTGCTAGCTCCCTCATCACCCTGGGATGGATCCCATCTGGTCCCATAGATTTATGAACATCCAAGCGGCTCAGCAGTTCTCTGACTGCCTCCTCCTGCATAACAGGGGGACCGTTCTGCTCCCTGACACCATCTACCAGCCCAGGAGAACAGTTGTCCTGAGGACAAGCCATCTTCCCACTAAAGACTGAGGCAAAGAAGGCATTAAGCACTTCCCCCTTCTCCCCATCTGCAGTAGCTAAGTTCCCACCTGCATCCAGCAGAGAACCGAGGTTGGTCTTACCCTTCTATTTGCTGATAATATATTTGTAAAAACATATTTTATTATCCTTTACAAAAGTTGCCAAATTAAGCTCAAACTGAGCTTTGGCCTCTCTAATTTTTTTCCTACATGCCTGTAAGAGATGGTCCGAAGTTTCCCTCATTTGCCTCACGACCGTCTCAAGGACAGACTAAGACCCTGAGGACTCCATTCACTTTGGATAGGGGCTCTGGCCTGGTTGAGGCGGATGCTTGCCAAGCGATTGTTTGCAGGTGTGCCTGTTGTATCCCATGGTATGCTGCTCCAGGCAGGCACTGGCAAGTAATGATATGTCCTGAATATTTACATCTGCTTCTCTGGATAATGGTTCCCCTCCACACAATAATACTGCTCAGCTTATCTATTTGGCCAGATGCCACTCGCTTTGGCAAAAAAATATAAAGAATGACTTGTCTGTAAAGGACTTCTGAGATCTCCCCACAGAAGGAAGATATGTCTATGGGCAGAAGGCCTCGAGGACATTGTCTCTCCATTAGTAGCTATACCCCTCTTTCTCTCTCTCTTTACTTTGTTTTCTTTATCTCTCTCTCTCTCTGTCTGTCTCTCTCTCTCTCTCTCTCTGTCACATAATTCTTGTTGGCACTCAATAAAAGTGCATTGTTGTGATTAAACTGAAAGTCCCCTTTGCTGTGTGTCTTTTGCACTCTGAGATCAGTAAAATGAACCCATCACAACCCCTGCTTGTACTAGCGGATTGTGACATTAAATTGGCGTCATGTACAGGATTCTGATAGACAGAAGGGGTTGCAGGTAGTGTGTAGTTTGTAACAGGGGGAGGATATTTTGCTCCAGCCGCACCTAGCTGGCCACCACAAAAGAGGTGAGCTTGTCTAGAAAGCAAGGGGGGGTGACTCGAATTTCCTGCAAACTGCACACGTCTAGGTGAAAAGCACCCCTACACTCGTTTGAGGGCTCTGTCTTCAGAATTTCACAAAAGATCTCTTGCTGCAAAAGGCTGGACTGTTTTGTTTTGTTGTTTGTATGAATTGTGACTGCTTGGTGTAGCGAAGAGACAACCAGAGATAAGTAACTGAAGGTGCACCTCCCAAGCAGCCTTGGTCTTTTCACCCACACAGGGAAGCAAAGGGAGACACAGCTTTGCTGTGTGTGTTATTGTGTGTAACTAAGTTTTTCCTCCCTGTAGTGATTTTCCCCTTCACAAAATGACTGAAAACCCCAGTGCAAAAGATAAAGATGCTTTTTATGCTCTATTAGCAAAACATAATGCCGAACCTTCTCCGGGAGGGGAAGAATGGGCTCAAAATAACTGGTTTAATTTGGAAAATGTGACTGATAGAGTATATTCTTTACATCATGAAACAAAGTTCAAACTGGGCAAAAATCAGACTATACTCTGCTCAGTTTTAGGAGCTTGTCTTACAGCAGCTGTTGAAACTCACGAGTTAGAGGGGAAAGAGCAATTATAGACTCCCTTCAAAACCTAGCTGAAATTTTGCAAAAACAATTGGATGAACAAAAGAATGAGAACCATTTGTTACAAAATGAGAACCATTTATTACAAGTTATCCTAAGAGAGGAACATGCCAAAAATTTCTCTCCTATCAGTAACCGTAAAATTTGGACATGGAGTGAAGTTGCAGAACTATTAAATTATAGTAAAAAATATGGCCCTTTAAAAATCCCAGAGGAAAAATCAGAGAAAACAAAAGGTATTAGATACATTGCTTCCCCTAACGGAAAGTCAGACAAAGGTAAACAAGTCTATAACTGCCAATATTGGTGGCTGCAAGGGTTGAAGAAGGGGATACCTAGAGATGTTATGGATGGCTTACCACTTGAAAAACTGACAATAATAATTTCAAATTGGCATTGTCCCAAACCTATTTCCCCAAACTCCACTGTACAGCATAGTGCCCCCCCCCCCCCCCACCCCCCCCCCCCCCCCCCCCCCCCCCCTTCACAGGTTCTGGACAGTGTGCCAAAACTAATCCCTTTCTCAGCTTCTTGGAGTGGAGCCAAAACCACTTCAGAAGCAGGGAAACTAAAGACTCCATCTCTCATGGGTGAACAGAGAGATGGAGGAGATTGGTTATTCTTAAAATCGCTCACCAGGAATCATAAAAATGGAGAAGTAATGGGAGACACCCAACAGAAAATAATCTCTCACTTGGAAAGTCTTGATTTGCAAATTCCCTCAGAAAAAGTTCAAAAAGCTTCTCAAGAAGTGAAATTTTGGGGAATTTGGTGCAAAGGAGGTATGACATGTATTCCACCTGATACCCTAACCTCTTTAGATCAGATTAAAATCCCTGAATTCAGGAAAAAACTCCAACATGCTTCAGGATTATTAGTGGTCTGGAGAAAACACATTCCAGATTTTTCAATAATTGCCAGGCCTCTTTATGACTTGCTGAGGAAGGGGGTGAACTGGGATTGGACTGCTTCTCAGGAAGAAGCATTGTAATTGTTAGTTTTTGAAACAACAGCTCACCAAGCCCTGGGCCCTATCCATCCTACAGATCCTTTCCAGGTAGAATAGGGATTTGCCATCTTGGGGTTGTCAGTACACATATGGCAATGAGGCCCAGAAGGCCCTACCAGGCCTGTTGGTTTTTATTCTCGTGGCTTTAAAGATGCTGAAAAAGGATACACTACCTGGGAAAAGGGACTGTTTGTAGTTAGCTTAGCTCTCATAGTAGTGGAAAAAATTGTACAACAACAACCAATTGTTTTAAGAGGCCCTTTCAAAGTAATTAAAGCAGTCACTACTGGGATCCCCGCCCCTGATGGGGTGACCCAGAGGGTCTCAGTAAGAAAGTGGTATGCTCAGATTGAACATTATTGTAACATCTTCTCAGTAACTGAAGGAGCTGTAAAAAAATTGGCAATACAAGAAACTGAGAGCTTCGATAGCAGCCATGATAAACCTGTCTCAATGATTAAAGTAGCCCCTCCTTTTTCCCCTGATCGATCAGCAAATTCTTGGTTCACTGGTGCTTCTGCAAAACGAGAGGGAAAGGTGTGGAAATACAGGGCAGTAGTCCTCCACACTTCCTCTGGTGAACAAATTATCACTGAGGGAGAGGGTAGTGCTCAGGTTGGGGAGCTGGCAGCTGTTTGGAGTGTTTTCAAATGTGAGGTGAACAGAATACCGCTTATGTCTATAGTTCCATCATTTTAATTTTCTGCCTCTTGGTGGCAGACTCTGTTGTGTTTACTTTTCACAAGAGAACTCCGAGGGACATGAAGACCAGATAGACCATGGAAATTTTGCAAAAATAATGCTTTCTCTCCCTTTGTAGGAACACGAAGTGATGATATTGCAATAACATGTAAATTAATTACTGAATCCCTCATTGAACCTGTACACAGTTATGGCACAGGACCTCACGGTCATGTTTTATAATGTGAAATTCAAAATCAGAATTGTTGGTTAAATTTAACTGATGTACAATTTTCCCGTAAAATCATGTGTGGTAAAAACAATACCAAATACTCGGGAGAACTCGATGTTAATATTATAGCACCTGCCACCCCACCACCGGTTATGCTGAGCCTGAAAATTTTTGAAATTGGACCATATATAATAAGAAAAGCTGGCCAACAACAAATATAGTTTAATCTGGCATGGTCTCTTAAACAAGTCAAATTGTTAATGCAAAACAATGTATCAGAAATTCAACCAGCTTGTTCACCTTTTCTGCAAACTTCCTTTGAAGGGTGGACAACCTGGCTGCAAAAGTGGAATCTTTCTAAGAAGTGACCAACAAGAGACATAATCAGTGTGGTGGGAACAGGATTGGGAATTTTGAATAGTATTGATTCAGAAGTACTCATTAATAAATTGGCTACCACAACTGGAGATTTAACCAAATTACAACCACCACTGCAGTCATCCTTAACAGCTTTGGGAACCCAACAGGGTTGTTATAAAACATATTACCAAATTGGGAAAAGATAAACGTAGATGACCACAAATTAATAATTGACGCACTCGGTGCTACACAACATTTCTTTAGCTCTCAGCTGTATCCAAGCTCAATTGTGGATGCAGTCAGTTGCTGCCTCAATTATAAGAGAAGGTGCAGAAGGCACTTTTCTTACTGAAATTCGGAAAATAATTTGGGATAGTGCCACTGATTTTGAAAGAAAATTCCAATCCTGGTGGAACTTAGTGAATTTTACCTACGACCCCAGCACAAACACAGCAACAGCCTTTGTATTGGCAATATGCAATGCTTCAGTAGATTCAATATTCCCTATTATTGCATTAGGGCTGAATCATGATGGAGCTATTCTCTATCCTTTCAAGCACAGAGAGTGGGCCTGTCAAATTGGTGAGAAGCGACAAACTGTTAATTTAGAATCTTGTATTGTCCAGGAAGAACAAGGGTTTATCTGTGAAAGTAATACAATTAGAGCTCAAGATATTTGTTTGGACACAAAACAAAATGTCTCTAACTTTGAAATACATCCAAACAAAACTCCTGAAACAGTACTAATGCATACAGGTAATGGATGTGCATGCTTAAGAACTGGTTGTGATAGTGTACTTGTAGGAAATTTAGTAGTGAATACTAAAAATCATTCAAATTTTTGTGTTTGTAACTTTACTAAAATCTCAGGATGTGATTTTTCCTATGAAACATCAGTTACTTCCTATCACCTTTTATGGTCCGATTGCACACTGATCCATCATCTACTGCCTACCCTCATTGGGATGAACCTCACTCTGGTAAAGCAATTGTTGCTTCACCAGGATTTAATTGAAATTTTGGAAAAGGTCAAGAAAAATGGACAGAAAACCTTAGTAACTGTCCATCGCAATGTAAAAGAAATACATCATGTTTTAGAAAGGGTAAAGAAAGATGGTGGTGGGATACCCTTTTTGGGTGGTCACCTACTGCTACAGGTGTCCTGAACAAATTGTGTCATCCCATCATTGTTCTTTTGATTTTGGTTTTGATTTGTTTTGTTTTATCAGCAATCCTATGTCATGAATTGGAAAATAATGAAATGGTTCACACATTTGACATCTATAAAAAATTCACACAATTCAGACAATATCCCATTTGCTTATAGACACCCGCAAGGTTATTGACACAAGGTGAAATTGGCCCTCGTGACAAGATTTTGATTGCACTGAATTTTTGATAATAAGAAATTGAATGTATATTTTAATTGATCATTGGTTTTGTTTTCCTACTTTTCTTTTCCTGTCTGATTTCTGTCTGTTTCCTGGGATATACTACCAACATTGATGAGTCTTGAAAACTTCAGAACAAAGCTACGAATGGAGCTCTCTTCACGACGATCATGAGTCACGGGGTGGTGTAAGAGATGGTCCGAAGTTTCCCTCATTTGCCTCACAACCACCATGAGGACAGAGACTAAGACCCTGAGGACTCCATTCACTTTGGATAGGGGCTCTGGCCTGGTTGAGGCGGATGCTTGCCAAGCGATTGTTTGCAGGTGTGCCTGTTGTATCCCATGGTACGTTGCTCCAGGCAGGCACTGGCAAGTAATGGTACGTCCTGCACAGTTACACCTGTTTCTTGGGACAATGGTTCCCCTCCACACAATAATACTGCTCAGCTTATCTATTTGGCCAGATGCCACTCGCTTTGGCAAAAAAATATAGAGAATGACTTGTCTGCAAAGGACTTCTGAGATCTCCCCACAGAAGGAAGATATGTCTATGGGCAGAAGGCCTCGAGGACATTGTCTCTCCATTGGTAGCTATACCCCTCTTTCTCTCTCTCTTTACTTTGTTTTCTTTATCTCTCTCTCTCTCTCTGTCACATAATTCTTGTTGGCACTCAATAAAAGTGCATTGTTGTGATTAAACTGAAAGTCCCCTTTGCTGTGTGTCTTTTGCACTCTGAGATCAGTAAAACGAACCCATCACAACCCCTGCTTGTACTAGCGGATCGTGACAATGCCCTAGCAACCCCCTTAAATACTTCCTGAGAGACCTGACTTTCCTTCCAAACATGATACATCCTCTTTTCATTCCTAAGTTCCTTCAAAACCTCCTTGACCATCCAGGCTGGACATTTGTCTCATTGACTCACCTTTCAGCACACAGGGACAGTCTGTTCCTGTGCCCTCAAAATCTCTGTTTTGAAGCATGCCCATCTTTCCTGGACTCCTTTGTTTTTAAGGGCTACTTCACAAAGAATTCTCTGAATAAGTCTCCTAAAATAGGCCAAAGTCTGCCCTCTGGAAGTCCAATGTAAAAGTCTTATTGATGTTCTTCCTCATTTCACCAAATATCAAGAACTCTTGATCCCTATGCCCCAAACAGCCTCTAACCACCACATCTCTCACCAGCCCATCTCTATTTGCAAACAACAGGTCTAACATAGTCCCTCCCCTGGTGGGCTCATTCACCATCTGTGACAAAAATTGTCCTCCACACACTCTAAGAACTTCCTGGACTGCCTCTTTTCTGCTGTATTAAGTTCCCAGCAGATGTCTGGTAAGTTGAAGTCACCTACAAGAACAAGGGCTGGTGGTCCTGAAATATTCTCCAGCTGCTTGTAGAATAAGTTGTCCACCTCTTCTTCCTGGTTGAGTGGACAATAACAGACTCCCAGTAGGATGTCAGCCTTGTTGGCCTTCCCCTTAATTCCTACCTATAGGAATTCAACTTCATTATCATTAGTTTTAATACCTATGGCATCAAAAGCCTGCCTAATATAAAGAGCCACCCCTCCACCTCTTCTCCCTTTCCTGTCTCTTCTAAAGAGCTTGTAGCCATCCAGTGCAGCACTCCAATTATGCAAGTCATCCCACCACGTTTCTGTGATGGCGACTACATCATAGCTTTGCTGTTGCACCATGGCCTCCAGCTCTTCTTGTTTGTTACCCATGCTGCATGCATTGGTATACATGCACCTCAGCTGGACTACTGATTTCATCCCTAACTCAGGCTTACCACCCTTGGGCCTGCTTTCAGACAGCCTATCTGCATCCCTTTCCCCCTTCAAACCTAGTTTAAAGCCCTCTCAATGAGCTCCACCAGTTCATGAGCTAAAATCCTTCTGCCCTTAACAGAGAGATGGAGCCCATCTGGTTCCAGCAGGCTAGGTGCTATAAAAGTTGCCCCATGATCAAAGAACACAAAATTCTACTGATGACACCAACCCTTGAGCCACTTGTTGATAATGTGGGCTCTCCTATTCCTTTCATTGTTTGTCTCTGCCACCAAAGGGACTGAGCAGAACACTGTGCTCCTGCCCTATCAATCACTTGACTCAGTGCCTTAAAGTCCCTTTTAATTGCCCTGATGCTCCTCTTTTCAGTCTCATCACTTCCAGCCTGGAGTATCAGCAGTGGGTAATAATCAGAAGGCTGAATCAGCCCAGGTAGTGTCTTGGTAATATCCCATACCTGGGCCCCAGGGAGGCAGCCAACCTCCCTGTGGGATGGGTCTGGTCGATATATGGGGCCTCTGTTCCCCTCAGAAGGGAGTCACCCACTGCAACTACCTTTCTTTTCTTTTTAATGCTAGAGGTGGTGATCCATCTGACAGATGAAGTGTAATTGAGAGGTTCACTAGGCAGATCATTTTCTTCTATGGCATCTGGCTCACCCTCTAATCCAGGGCCTTATACCTATTCTGAAGTGGCACCTGGCTAGGTGATAGGGGTTGGAAGGAGTTTTCATTACCTCCCTGAGTAGGGACCCATTTCCACTCCCCTTCATCCACCAGGTGTCCTCCTATTGCCTGATGGTGGGAGGCATGGGATTCCTCTGACTCCTGGCTGACTTCCCTCAAGGATGGAAGGGCTGAACTCCACCAATCTATTTCCCTTTCACTTTCTCTAATACTCCTTAGTCTTTCTACTTCCTCCTTAAGCTCAACCACCAGCAAAACAAGATTATTCACCTGTTCACACCGCAGGCAGGCATCTTTTGCAATGCCCCCTGGTACCGCTGGTAAGCTCAAACACTCCACAGAGGAAGGAGTCTGGACATACACATCCTTTTTGGAGGGTTATTTTTGGCTACAGACACTTCTACTAACTGCAGTTTTTGATCGTGTAAAAACCATTACTAACAAAAAAACCCCAAACAAATCAAACAACAAAATCGCAACAAACAATAAACTAAAAACATTCAAGTTTTAGATCATGGAATCATAGAATCACAGGATCATTAAGGTTGGAAAAGCCCTCTAAGATCATCAAATCCAACCGTTCCCCCAGCACTGCCACATCCACCACTAACCCATGTCCCCAAGCGCCACATCTACACATCTTTTAAATCCTTACAGGGACTCCACCACGTCCCTGGGCAGCTTATGCCAGGGCTGGATAATCCTCAGCTGCTCGTCATCAGACTTGTGCTCCAAACCCTTCACCAATTTCATTGCCCTTCTCTAGACACCCCTCCAGCCCCTCAATGTCTTTCTTCCTGTGAGGGGACAAGAACTGACTCCAGGACTGGAGGTTTCTCAGCAGTACCCAGTACAGAGAAACAATCACCGCCCTAGTCCTTCTGGCCATACTGTTTCTGATACAAGCCAGGATGTCATTGGCCTCTTGCCCACCTGGATAAACCTAGGCTCATGTGCAGCTGCTTTCACTAACACCCCTGATGCCGTTTTGGTTTTTACCTTTTTTTCTTTTTTTTTATTCTCTGTAGCCTTTACACATATATTTGTAGCTTATTACTGTAGATTAGCTTCAGTATTTTCCTAGGCAGAAAGACAAAACAAATTCCAGGACCCTATGCTCTCTTGGTTCTCCTTAGAAACCAAGGTTAAAACCAGCTCTTCAAGACATATTTTTGTAAACAGGGCCTGGACCTTATTTGAAGGGGGGAGAATTAAAAGGTGCTAGAATGGGAGAAATTACTTCACTGGATGGGCTACTAATTGGGGGGTCTTGTCAGATATGCTAATTTGCAGAATCTATAAAAATTGTTACATGCGTCATGTAGTGGGTGCATTTTTGGCATTTTCAACCTAACAATCTGTGCACCTGAGGATCCTTATATAAACATACACCTTTTTATCACCCTAACTGTATCTGACTCATATTTTTAGGACCAGAGAAAAAGACATCACCCCCAAGTTATTTCCCACCAGGCATCTTCCAGCCACTCTGTCCCCAGCCTGGAGCTGCAGGGCGTTGTTGTGACCAAAGTCACAACCTGGCAGTTGGCCTTGTTGAACCTCTTACAATTGGCCTCAGCCCATCAATCCAGCCTGTCCAGATCCCTCTGAAGAGCCTTCCTTCCCTCCAGCACATAAATACTCCAATCCAACTTGGTGTCATCTGTAAACTTACTGAGAGTGCCCTCAATCCCCTCATCCAGACCACTGATAAAGATATTAAACAGGACAGGCCTCAATTCTGAGCCCTGAGGAACCTCACTAGTGACCCGCCCCAACTGGCTGTGGCACCATTCCCCACCACTATCTGGGCCTAGCCATTCAGCCAGTTTTTACCCAAAAAGAGTGAACCTGCCCAAGCCATGAGCAGCCAGTGTCTCCAGGAGAATGCTGTGGGACATGGTGTCAAAGGTTTTAATAAAGTCCAGATAGACAACATCCACAGTCTTTCCCTCAAACACTAAGTGAATCACCTTGTCATAAGGGGAAATCAGGTTGGTCAAGCAGGACCAGCCTTTCCTAACCCATGCTGGCTGGGCTTGATTCCCTGGTTGTTCTGTAGGTGCCACATGATGGCACTCAAAATGGTCTACTCCATAGCCTTTACCAGCACCAAGGTCAGGCTGACAGGCCTGTAGTTCCTTGGATCCTCCTTACAACCCTTCTTGTAGATGGGTGTTATGTTGGCCAACCTCCAGTCTTCTAGGACTTCCCCAGGTAACCAAGACTGATGATAAATGATGGAGTGTGGCTTGGTGAGCTCTTCTGCCAGCTCCCTCAGTACCCTCGGGTGGATCCCATCTGGCCCTATAGACTTGTGCATGTTTAAGTGGAGCAGTAGGTGACTAACTATTTCCTCCTGGATTATGGAGATTTTGTTCTGCTCTTCATCTCTGTCTTCCACCTCAGGGGCCTGGGTACCTTGAGGGCAACTGGTCCGATTACTAAAGAGTGAG
Organism: Certhia americana; assembly: GCA_018697195.1. Lineage (NCBI taxonomy): Eukaryota > Metazoa > Chordata > Aves > Passeriformes > Certhiidae > Certhia > Certhia americana. The sequence goes on along the minus strand of JAGMWU010000027.1, from coordinate 4,362,243 downwards.
GCAAAGAAGGCATTCCAAAGCTGGTATTCTATTTTTTTCCTGAGTTCCAGCCAAAGCTCTCTGATCAGCCAGGCCAGCCTTCTTTCCCACCAGCTCATCTTTCAGCACATGCTACATAGAAACTATGAAATGTGTGTCAGAGTCCTAAAAGAAAAGAAAGCATGATAATTTCAAAAAGAAAAAAAAATATTTAAGTTTCTCATCCAGTTACAGAAAACTTATTTGGGAGTCAAGTTATGCTCTAGCTATTTGTAGATAGTTTAAGAGCCATCAGTGGACACGGATACAACAGTTAAACACTAAAAACAACCCATGTAAAACATACTAGAAGAACAATTCAGAATAACACATGTAAATGTTAGAAACAGAAAAGCAGCTGAAAATTGAAAGGGAAAAAAGTATTTAAACCCCTCCCCAACTAGGCAAATCTAATACATGTATTCAAATGCTTGCAAAATCAGAGCTGGGGATATAAGGAAAAATATTACTTAAGAAAAGCAATAGACTGGATGGCTTGAGTTCACTGAAAAGAAAGCATATTATATCTGAAAAATACTAATAAAGAAATATCTCAATGACCACAGGAACTGAAGGAGATAAAATTGGAAAAATCATGCTTTCCTGGTAAATCCATACTAGAACATCAACTGCAGAATCAGATAGATCAGCATTTATTTGACAAAATAAACTCATCAAGGAGATGTTTAACTCCTGAGTACAAAGCAAAATGGAGCGAGTACACATAAACTCAATGAGTATTTAAAACTTCTTGGGGAAAAATGAGAATGCAATATCAAGTAGAAACTCAGGGCATCACAGATCTGTGAGAAGCCCTAAAGAGACTGAAAGAAAAGTATCTGGAATGCTATTTAATTTAGCATGCATGGATTCACATAAAGAAATAAACACAAGAAAGAATGTCAGAAAAACTTCAAGAAAAAAATCAGGAAACAAATGGTTTCTTCTTTTGATAAAAATATCCTCATGAAGACAAATCAAGATGCAGGACCACACCAAAACTCACAAAATATGTGGAAAAGCAAGTAGGACTGTACAAATAATATTTTAAAATTACAATATGTGCTGTTTTTGCACGGCCTGGTTTTTGGTAGCAGGGGGGTCACAGAGATGGCTCCTGTGAAAAGCTGCTGGAAGCTTCCACCATGTTCAGCAGAGCCAATCCCAGATGGCTCTGAAGATTGACATGCTGCTGGCCAAAGCTGGGACAATGAGAGAGGCTGGTAACACCTCTGTGATGACATATTTAAGAAGAAAATCAAAACAAAGTCACACCGTTTTGCTTCTAGTCAGAAAAGAGGAGGAGGTGAGAACATGTAAGGGAAAACAACATGGCGACACCAAGGTCAGTGGAGAAGGAGGGGGAGGAGGTGCTCCAGGTGCCAGAGCTGAGATTCCTCTGCAGGCCGTGGTGAGGACCATGGTGAAGCATCTGTCCCCCTGCAGCCTATGGGTCCACGGGGGATGCAGAGATACACCCGCAGCCTGTGGGGGAGGTGCTTATACCAGAGTGGGTGGATGCCTGAAGAAGGTTGTGATCCTGTAGAAGACCCGGTGGAGAGAGAGGCCCCCTGCTTCCAGGCTGGAGCAGCCTGTCCTTGGAGGACTGCACCCCATGGAAAGGGACCCACACTGCAGCAGTTTTGGGAGGACTCTGCCCGTGGGAGGGACTCACGTTGCAGCAGGTGCAGTATGACTGCTGCTCGTGAGAGTGGACTCACGCTGGAGAAGTGCACAGAGAACTGTTTCCCATGAGAGGGACCCCATGGTCTCACAGACCGAAGGAAGAAAATCTTGGTGATGAACTGACTCACAAACCCCCACGCCCTCTCTCCCTGCACTGTTGGTGGGAAGGAGGGAGGGACTGGGAGGGAAAAAGGTGTTTTAAGGGCTTATTTTATTTCTCATTATTCTCCTCTGGTTCTATTAGTAATAAATTTACTTTCCAACCTCAAAGTGAGCCTGTTTTGCCCTTGAAGTGTTTTCTTCTGGTCCTTATCTCAACTCATGAAACCTTCATTAATTTGTTTCCCTCCTCCACTGCCCAGCTGTAGCAGGGGAGAGTGAGCGAGGGACTCTTGTGTGTGCCTGGCATTGGGCCAGTGTCAAACTACGACATAATTATACTTTAAGAAATAAATAAGGTAATGCTAAGGGTGGAGAGATTTAATAGCAGTCTGTGTGATATAGGAATATAATCACTACTGAAATTCAATGTGACTCAAAATTACCATCTTATACATTGGTGGGAAAGCATATAGTTGTGAGTGGCAACAGCTTGGAGAGTGGGAAGATTGTATTAGGTTTGCATGGCCAAGCTTTGGTAGCAGGGGGGCTACAGGGGGTGGCTTTTGGAAGGAGCTGCTAGAGGCTTCCTCCATGTCCAGCAGAGCCAATCCCTGCCAACTACAAAGACTGATGTGCTGCTGGTCAAGGCTGGGCCAATTAGAAAGGGTGGTAATGCCTCTGTGATAACATTTAAGTAGAAAGAAAAAAAGTGATTGTGCAGTTGTAATTGTGGCCATAGAAGAGCAGGGTGAGAACATGTGAAAAGAACAACTCTGCAGACACCAAGGTCAGTGAAGAAGGAGGGGAACAAGGTGCTCCAGGTGCCAGAGCTGAGATTCCCCTGCAGCCTGTGGTGCAGACCGTGGTGAAGTAGCTGTGGCCCTGCAGCCCATGGAAATTCATGGGGATGTAGAAATCCACCCTCAGCCCATGGAGGACTCCCATGCCAGAGCAGGTGGATGCCTGAGAGAAGGCTGTGACCTCCATGGGAGGCCTGTGGAGAGAGAAGCCTACACTTGAAGAAACCTGTCCTTGAAGGACTGCACCCCATGGAAGAGTGACCCACACTGCAGCAGTTTGGGAAGGATTGTTGACCGTGGGATGGACTCGTATTGCAGCAGTTTGCAGAGATCTATTGCTCATTAGATGGACTCACAGTGGCGAAGTTCATAGAGAACTGTCTCCTACAGGAGGGACCCCACAGAGGAGCAGGGGAATGACTCTTCTCCCTGAGCAGCAGGAGAAAACAACAGGTGAACTGACCATAACCCCCATTCCCATCTGCCTGTGCTGCTGGGGTAGGAGATAGATCTGGAAAGGAGGGAGGGTGAGGGGAAGGCGTTTTTAAGGGCTTATTTTACTTCTCATTATCCTGCTCTGATTCTATTAGCAATAAATTTAAGTCATATCTCTAATTAGACCCTGTTGTGCCCATGATGGTATTTAATGAGTGATCTCTCCCAGTCCTTAACTCATTAACCTTTTGTTATATCTTCTCTCCCCTGTCCAGCTGTGGAGGGAAATGAGAGAGCAGCTTTAGTGGGTGCCTGGCATCCAGCCAGCATCAACCCACTACAAAGATGAAAAAGTGGCATGTCATACAAAATCTGCCAAGACTATTGACATTTTTTCACTTTATGCCACATATCACTGACCTGGAAAATATAACATTCTGGCATTAAACTAAACTGGGATAAAGGGGAGGATACAAAAAAACAAAACACGATTCAGAATGATGTAATGTAACATTGAGGATAAAACTTTAAAAGAACCATACTGTATGAAGAAGTTGTAATGGGTGCACATTTAAAAACAAAATTTGAAAATTGTTGGGCTAACAGGTGTTGGTGTATAAGGGAATATAGCTGGAGAGCAGGACTCAGAGCACTGTTCAACTTGTGACTGAAGTGGATGTGCTAAGTTGAGTGGGCCACAAGCTCTGGCAAGTCAAGGCAGAACCCTGAATGAGGAAGCAAAAGGTGTGCTTGGTATGCTTTGTTTAAAATAAATCATGCAAGACCGTACGTGCCTGTACTGGTCTGTGCAAAGCTTTGAGCTCTGATTAAGTAATGTTACTTAGAAACACCAATTGTGTGATTGTTGCTGTTAAAAAGATTACAATATAATACTAGCTTTCACATTTATATATTAACTCTTGCATGTTGGTATTGATCATCAGTATTTGGATACGGTACAATTTATAACTCCTGTTAGCTGCTCATTAATATAACATAATTTATCAGTTTAAGTATGCACCGTATAGCTTATAGAAATAGTAGTGTGAAAAATGTAATATATCGTAGGCCTTAGCAAAACATGAAATATTAAAATGCTTCTATATAACTGAAAGAATGGTGTAAAGCAATTATGTTGTTTCCTCCACATCTGCTGACTAACCTCTCCAAGTGATAACCGTGACACAAACCAGAGCACCATAGAATAATTAGAGAAGGACTTGTTAAATCCTTATCAGAAGATGTGAAACAACAGGATAGAAACACAAGAAGAAATAAAATATATTGACCTGATTCACAAGATGTCATGCAGATAAGTCAGAGTGTAAAAAAGAAAAACCAAACAAAAGAGTTCCTGAAACATCAAAAGCTCACAAGAATGTTTGAATAATGTATGAAACACATTAATATGCATGTACCTCAGTAATGTAACAGTATATAGATAACACTGTTTTTAGTCTACTGGTGTGTTTCAGGCCAATAGCCAGAAACATCCCAGTGCTGGACATTGTGCCTTTTTATCCCTTATTAAACTCTTAAAAAATTCTGAAGCGTGAACTCTGTTTTTCACAGTTGCTATTTTAGCTGTAGCTGGAAAAGTATATAAACTGATTTGTAGAATCAATAAATTGGCTTTTTGCATGCACGCAATGAGTTCTGTCTTGTCAATTGGTGCCCCCGTGTAAGGAGACCAATGACTGTCTAGCTATTGGCGAGCCCTGCAGAACTAAATGCCCCTGAAAGGAAGGGGGAAGCCAGCCAGCAACGATGAAATCCCTCTGGAATAGAGGTAGGCTGCAGGGGACAATGGGTCAGGGGATGTCTGGCCGGGAAAGAGACGTTTGGGAACTTATGCATAAGCTTTTACAACAACATGGCAAATCCTTGCCTTTGCATGACTTAAAAATTATATTGAAATGGACAGCAGTTAAGCTGCTGGAAGTTACCTCGTCCACAGTCTTTACGACAGATTTGTGGGACAAGATGGGAGTTAAACTGTGGAATGCTGCAAGAGAGGGTGACAAAGCGGCTGCAGAGATGCTTCTGTCTTGCAAGGCAATTTTTGAGGTCCTAAAACCCCAAGAAAACTCCCATGCTGAAGACAAAGGGCATGTCTTTTGCCCTCTCTCTATGACAGAGCCTCAAAGCTCTTTCAATCTGAAGAGACTGCATCCCTTTCAGTACAGCCCACGACCTCCTCTTACAAGTGAGAGGGAGAGGGGCCCCTCGCGATCCGTAGGGGCATTCGCTGCTGGCTACTGCCCAGAGAACAGCAAGGATGACGGAGAGGAGGACCCCTTTGATCCCGGACCTGTCAATCCTGAAAAGGAACCAGACCGTTTTCCCCCTGCCCCCGGCAGGCATAAGCTACCCGGGGACGCTAGCTGGAGCCTACGCGGGCCTTCCTTGCGCCCGGTTGCGGGCCCCCGTACAGTGCAGCCCTCCCTGCAGGGTGCCTGCCAGGAGCTGCGGCTGTGACTGCTGCTACTGCTGCGGGGAGTACAGCCCCTCCACCTGACACCGGCTCGCACGGTCGCAGCCTGCACGGCGTGCTGAAGCTATAGCTCATCAAAATACCAATTGATGCTACGTACTGACCGAAACTCAGTTAAAATTTGCCTTCTAATTTCACTAACCTGTGATTTGTGATTTTAAACAGGATTGTTACTGGAAAGATTAAAAGGTGTTTGTGTGGATGTGGTGTTTTCCTACATATTGGTAACACAGCAAGACTGCATGATTTACTGAGAGTAATTGGCTAGGTTGTAAATTCAACATTCTTTTGCTCACATTCAAAGCAAACTTTGAACTTTATCTGCAGTAGTTATTTGAGACTTAACTATAATTAGTACATGAAACTCCACTGCCAGCTTTACCAATTGCTTGCTTTTTACTTCACAGTTTTAACAAGGTAATTTTATTGTGAATCTTTTAGTACAGCTATTTAGTAATTCAAGTGTAATTATTCTTCCTTGCCATGTTTAAATTAAAATTGGACTTGAAATCAAAACAGAATAAGTATATTAATAGACCACAAATACAGTAAACAGTAGCTTACTCTTTTGAATAATCTGAACCCCTAACTTTGTAACTGTTTGTATGCAAATATCAGTCTTACTAACCTAACTGAATTACTTGTGTAAAACTCATGGCACTATTATATAAATAAATTTTATTATTTTATTCTTTAATACTTATATCCCATTACCTTTATTAAACGAAACTCAAACCTATCGTACAAGCAATCTTAAAAGGCTGTGACAGTTTAATCCTTCTGGTAAATCCATGTTGTTACAATTTTAGTACAGTTGTGTAGGATGTGGGGTTATAATTGTAAAAGTTGTTAAGGCTTATGTTTACCAGAGGCCCTGTATGGAAGGCATAGCTGCAGGCTAGACAGTTAGAAATCAGTTAGAGGGTGAGAGACAGTTATAACTCGTGGACAGTAGACTGCAGCTGAGCCAGCCAATGGCTTCTTCTGTTAAGTTTTGATTTTGTCTGGCTGAGATTAAAGGCATAAAAAGGGGGTAATTTACACAATAAAATTATTTCCTTCCCATGCATAATGGGGTCTGTGTCTTTGTTCCCCATTGCTACACAGTTGTTTATCTACATATTGTTTACCTTGATGTTTAACTGTCCTGGGTTGATGCTGAATTGTATTCCCATTTGCCTGTTTAGCTCAGAAATAAGTTTTTCACGTTTAAAACTGGATCTGAGAGTGAAGGAGAAGCAGTGGAATGTCTGAGGCAGTTGTTTTCAAAACATAGAGTTTTCAGTTTTCCTGCATACAGCCTGTGTTGTCTGCAGTGCGGACAGCGGGACAGAGCTCTCCTTTGCTTTTTGTTAGTTTTTGGCTAGCTGAAGCAAAGAAGTTCTCCGGACAGTTTTTTTTTTTTTTTCCCTCCTTCTCCTTGGAACTGTTTGAACCTGCTCTAGACTAAAAACCCAGAAGAGCACCAGGAGCTCAGACCCGTGGCCCACCGGGCTTGGCCTGGGCCGGGCATGTCCCAGTGCCAGAGGGACTGACAACAACTGAGTGAGCTGAGCTACAGCCCACGAGAGAAATTTTCTGAATTCATCATCTCTTCAGAGCAGCAAGACGTTTTGTTGTTTAATATTGTTCATTTGTTGTGCTGGGGAGTGCTTTGCTTGTTAAATAAACTTTTTTTTTTTCCACTTTCTTCCAAGAAATTTTTTTTTCCTGAACCAGCTGTGGGAGGGAGTGGTTGGATTTGCTTTCTAGAAGGACCCCACTTGGAGGTTTCTTCTCAAATTTGCCCTAAACCAGGACACTGTTATATGACAAAATTTCAGTAACTTTTCTGTAATAATAGAGTGTAAATAAGTTAATTTCTGTTAAGATCAATTTCTGTTTAGTTTTAGTGATGTTAACTTCAAGTTCTTTTAGGTATATTTTTTGCAATGTTTTAGTGAAGTTGGTTTCAGTGAAGTTGATTTTAGGTTTTGTTAAAATACACTTGTTTAAATTATAAGATACAGTTCATTTGCTATACAAATGAATGACATAAAGCCTAAATTAATTTCTGTCAAAATTTGCTCATTTAAATTATGAGATACAGTTATTTGTTATAGAAATAAGAACAATCTTTGCTGTTTTATTTTTTATAGGTAGCACTGAAGAATAAGTAACAATTCCATATTATGATTCTTATTATTTGTAAGCTGTTTACTGCTTTTTTTGCTTTTTTACTACTTAGCTAAGGATAAATGACGAAGCTAGCTGCTTTATAAGCCTTCACATACCGTTGTAGAACTATCTACAAGACATGTATCATTTTAAGAAACTTTTCTAACTACTGTTACTGAGAGGTTTTAAGAATATATTAGGGAGACGCTTCCAGTTAAGGCCTGGACCCTGGCTAAGTCCTAGCCTTACCTGGTTGGGAAGTACGCCAACAAACCCAGGTGTTTTCTGCACCAAAACTGTACTCAGGTCATTTTGACTTGCAAAATTTATACCTACAATAGCTGGAACTCCTTTTGAAGTGAACTTGGAAACCCTGCCCAGGAATGGTTCCCCAAATCCTCATTCTAAAATGAGGCTTGCTAGTTACTGGAGAATCTGGGTGATGGTACAGTATTTAGGGAATGGATAATGCACGGTTTTAAATCACCATTTTATTTCTCATCTACTACTAATTGTATATATTATCTGATTTATTTCTGCTTGGTGTGAGTTTATTGTTTTGCCATATGTTGTTTTGCTTTTTATGTTCCCTTCATGTTCATAATGAGAGACACATATATTGTTAAAAAACAAAAGAAAGGGAAGTATGGCTCCTCAAGAATGTTTACACTAAAATTTACACTGAAAATTTTAAAAACAAATCAAATCAAATCAAATTTGATCCCTGGCAGAGTGATACTGCTCTGAAGATTTACACGTGCAGAGGCAATTTTAAAAAGTTTTTACGTAAAGATTTTTAATTGAGTGTACAATGATGAGGCCTAGCTGATTTACTAACCTAGGGAGAAGGTATGCATGTGTTTTATCTGCACAAACATCAATCACCTTCAAGAGAATGAAGTCCAGAGAAAAGGAAAATTACCTAATTACCGTCCAACCCCTGTAACCAAGACAAGAACAGAAATAAGACTACATAGACATGGCTGTGAGAATTTTGAAGGCTTATGTTACATGAATTTGTCTAACTTAAAAATTTGATAAAAACAAGAATTTATGTTTTAGCCGTACTGTTGCTTTTGATTATTTGTTTGCCATACATTTTGCAATGTGTTCAGAAATTGATAGACAAGTCTATGAAGAGAATTTTACTGGTGGAACAGAAAGGGGGAGATATGGGAATACAACTGGAGACCAGGACTCAGAGCATTGCTCAACTCGTGACTGAAGTGGATGTGCTAAGTTGAGTGGGCCACAAGCTCTGGCAAGTCAAGGCAGAACCCTGAATGAGGAAGCAAAAGGTGTGCTTGGTATGCTTTGTTTAAAATAAATCATGCAAGACCGTACGTGCCTGTACTGGTCTGTGCAAAGCTTTGAGCTCTGATTAAGTAATGTTACTTAGAAACACCAATTGTGAGATTGTTGCTATTTTAGCTATAGCTAAAAAAGTATATAAACTGATTTGTAGAATCAATAAATTGGCTTTTTGTATGCATGCAATGAGTCCCGTCTCATCAATTGCCCGACGGGTGTAAGGAAAGAATTAAACAGAGAGCAGCAGCATCTCTCTGGACAGCATGTACCTGAAGCAGAACTGGACGAATGAGTTTCTACTTCTACATCAACATAGAACTGTACACTCTTCATGCTCCTTTACCATGGCTTTGGAGAGAACAATAGAAGACATCAAGAGGACAGATTATTGCAGAACTGTGATTACGTCTGTAAACTGTAACCAAAAAAAGCTCTTAGGACTAGAGATATATATACTGATGCTTCTGAATAAATCACAGAATCACTCTCTCTGCTGGTGGGTCTCATTCCTTCATGTATCACAGAAAATAATTCTGATTTATCCTATGGATACTTTATATTGTTTTAATGATGCAAAGAAGCTATAATGGAAAACAGTGTTATGCCCTGACTGCTTTTAAATTTGTTGGGAGTTGGGTTGCTTTCTTATAGAATTTTTTCCCAGAAGTTGCTAAGAAGCTGATTGCTAGGTGCTTTTGGGTGCTCATGGGTGCTTGGGAACAAACAAAGGGAGCAGCTAAGTGAGAGACAGGGTAGCACCCAGACTTCACTTCGCTCTGGGCAGTTTTTGCTCTCAGAGGAAACTGCCAAGACTGCTCATCTCGGCGGTGGCAAAGAGCTCTCACCATCCCTCACCGGAAGCTCAGCTCGGAGTGACCCACCACCGTCTCTTCATGTGTCCCCCAGGATTTGGAAAAGCTGTCCTCTCCCTGCCCTGCTGGGAGCTGCTGCCCCATTGCCCTGCACCTGCTGCTTCTTCAGTTTTGTTCAAGGTTTTCCCCACCCTGTGTTCTGCACCCCGTGCCTAGCCAAGACATTTCTACAGCTCCAGCTACCACCGCTGAACCTTGGATACATCTCGTCCCCTAGGACTGATGCTCGCTCTAGTACCTTGTGATGGTACTGAGGGGGGAGGGTGCTAGAAGAGAACTGTAACTCTGTTGTCATTGTTTTGTTTTTTTTCTCTCTAGTTCTGTTTGTTGTCAACATTATAGTTATTGTTGTTAATTTACCTTGTTAGACTCACTAGTAAAGAACTGCTATTCCTACCCTCACATCGTTGCCTGAGACCCCTTCAATTTTAGAATTATAACTAGTCCAAGGGAAGCTTCCATTTTTAGTTCCTTAGCAAACACCCCTGTCTTTCCAAACCGAGACAATATTCAAAAAAAGAAGAATGAGAATCATCACAATAGAAATAAAATTACCCCCTCTGAACACAACTGACATTTAAAAGATGAATTTAAAAGTCTTGTTTAATATGCATTGTAAGAATTCAGTATGTACTGTCAAGTCTGCTTTTGAAACATTTTTATAGAATTATTAATGAATTGGAATAGTTCTCTAAGATCATTGATTCCAACCATTAACCCAGCACCATTGTGTTCACCACTAAAAAATGTCCACAAGTGCCACATTCACATGCCCTTTGAACACTTTCAGGGATGGTGATTCCATCATCCCCCTCAGCAGCCTGTTCCAGTACTTGACATTCCTTTCAGGGCAGAAATGTTTTCTAATATCTAATCTAAACCTTCCCTGGCACAGCTTAAGGCCATTTCCTCCCATCCGGTCCCTTGTTCCCTGGGAGCAGAACCTGACCCCCACCTGACTGCACCCTCCTGTCAGAGAGTTATGGAGAACCAGAAGGTTCCCCCGAGCCTCCTTTTCTCCATGCTGAGCCCTGCCAGCTCCCTCAGCAGCTCCTTGTGCTGCAGACCCCTCCCCAGCTCTATCCCCTTCTCTGGACACACTCCAGCCCTTCAATGTCTTTCTTATTGTGCGGGGCCTAAAACTGCCCCAGGATTCTCATTCATAGCAGAAGCAATAAACTCTGTTGTATTGTACTACATTATCTATTTGCACTGGGTGTTGCTTAGATTGCACTGAGTTATTATTTTTGCACTGGGTGTTTGTTTATTTGCACTGAGGGATTTGTATCACATTTGGTTTGTTTTATCACCCCCCAAGGCCCTGTGGTATTTTGGCTTCCCCCAGATTTGTTTCCCATTGGCTCCAGCTCTTTCCTCCACCCCCCTCCTCCTCTGGACCTTTTTCAAAGGCCCATTCCACATGGCTTTCCCTCTTTCTCCTCACCCTGCCTGGACAATAAAATCTGTGGGACCTTTCATCCCGGGAAGAAAGGGCACCTCTTGTCTTTTACTTTTGTCCTTGTCGGTGTTTTCTGGGGTTTAGAGCTAGCCAAATAATCTCCCTGAAAAGACAAACACCCTCAGCTGGTGCCCAATGTGTGGCCTCCTATTCAAGGTCTGAGACCCCACACAGGAGCTGGAAAGCCACGTGTGAATTTTACAAGCTTTTTGGACAGCCAGCTACCTCAGAGTTCCCCTTCTACATTTGTACAGTGGCACTCACAAGGGCGGAATAGGCAAACCCATCCTCGAGCCAGATGGGTTTATTCCGGACAAAGAACTTCTTTTGCAATGGTTCCAGCCAGCTAGAGTCCCAGGAAGGGGTAAGTACCCCCACAGGGTTAGTGGAGACCCCAAAGGGACCCCCAGTGGTGGTGGTGTTTCTGGAGCACAGAAGCTTCCGGCGTTAGGGAAGGGTGCAGAACATGTGGGTTTTCACCTCCTGTCTCAGGCTTGGGGGGAGGGAAAAACTGCAGACTCTTCTCTAGATTTGGCTGTGGACATTTTGTGCTTTGTTGCAAGGAAGGTAGATTCAGTTGTGCAGTTTGCAGTTATGAGCTCAAGGCTTTCTGCACAACAGAGAGGCATTTATAATGAAGTCCAGAATCTTTTAGCTAGTGGAAGTGTTAACGTTTCCGAAAGAAAATTATCTAGGTTTGTTCATTGGTTGTGCTTCAATTTCCCGCAGTTTACCCAGCAAAATGTAAACTCTGTCTCTGCCTGGGACAAAACTGGAAACTAATTAACATCGAGGGTGGAACAGGGAGATAAAACAGTTTCTAAATTTCTCCTGGTGTTCCTCTTAATTCGAAAGGAATTGACTAAAAGGGAAATGAAGGAACAGCCACAGCAAACCCCCATCCTGAGTTGCCCCCTACCCCTCCTCCCAAACCCTCTGCCCCTGAGCTGAGAGGGACACAGGAGGAAAACCAAGAGACACAAGGTTCCTGGCACAGCCACTGTTTCCCTGGCCTCCCGCCTCCTGCTCAGGACCCTGGCTCTGCCAGCAATGTGCAGGCTGACAGAGAACCTTCCCTGCACCCCTCTAACCTAGTCATTTCACCTCCAAGTTTCAAATTTGACCATGTGGGTGATTTTAAAAATGGTGCCGGCCATGTGGCTGGCCCTCCTTCTTACCCTTCTTCTTCCCACAATTCCTTTGTCCCGCCTGTCCCCTCCCCCAGCCCTTTCCGGTCCCACAATCTCTTCCTTCCCTGGGACACACTCCCCCTCCTCCATGCTCCCGCCCTGCAGGATGTCATCCTGTAACCCTGCTTTTGAATGTTTCAATCCCAGTTCCCATGGGGGTGGGGCCGGGGGAGAGGGTGGTACCCTTCCCGGTTCCCAAACAGGGTTGTCCCCCCTGCTGGGTCCTACAGGGGAGGAGCTGAAAGGGGAAGCCCTGGGGATCAAAACCAAGGGGAAGAAGCCTTATTTACAGCAGCTCCTGTCTCATATACTGGTAAGGGAAATGTAATTAGAGGCTATCAGCATTTCTCCTACCAAAGCAAAAAAGGAATTATGCAAAGCCCAAAAAGAATTTGTCCAAGACAGTGAGATTTTTAAAAGCATGATGAGAGCCACTCTAACATCCCTTGAATTCGTTCTCGTTGACCTCCGAGATCTCTTCCTGTGTCTCCTTACCCCCTCAGAGTTAGATCTGTGGGAGAGCACCTGGAAGAGATCCCTGAGGGGACTCCTTGTGGAGCTTAAGCAGAGCACCCAGGGTGCAAAAGACAAAGAGGGGAATGATATCACCCAAGAACATTTATGTGGCAAAGGAGAGTGGGCTAACCCAGAAGATCAGGCTCGGATACTACCAAAATTCATTTTAGATAAGATCAGTGTAGCAGCAGAAAACAGTTTTAACCAGTTACAAACAGTTGAAGCTAGGGGTAGTTATATTAACATTAAACAGCATGCTTCAGAAAGTTTCTTGCAGTTTGTTGACCGTCTTCGTGCACAAATAGAGAGACGAGTAGAGAACCCAGTGGCAGAGGCAGAGTTCCTTAAGGAGATAGCACAGAGAAACACCAATTAAGCCTGTTGCCAAGTAATACTGGGACTACCTCTTGATCCTTCACCTACGCTGGCACAGATGATAGTGACGTGCTCCAGAAAAGCAGAGCTGTTCTGTGCACAAGAAACAAAGCCACAATCAGCAAACCCAAAGATTGTAGCAGCTGTGTTACCAAGAGTGAAGAGGCAACAAATGTTCCCAGAACAGCTTCAACATATCATCTGCTTCCACTGTAAGAAGCCAGGACACTTTGCCAAAGACTGCCCTCAAATCCAGCAGCAGAAGAAAAATCAGAACGATGGACCTACCAACAAACAGAAAAACTAGGATGGGAGCACGAGCCATGCCACGATATAAATGCAGCAAGCTCCACAATAAAGAAAACCTCCCTGAAAAGAGAAAAGGGGAAGGAAGGGAGGAGTGGTGCGGGACAACAAAAGGAATATATGCTTCACAAAAGCTGGCGGCCTCACAAGCGTTTCCAGCTTGTGACCACCAAAGCCTTTTTTTTCACGTCTACCTATTGGACAGTCATTGGAGTGGACCTGCTGCTAGAGGACTCACAGGACTTGACGATAGTTCACACAGCACTGGACAGTGAATTTTTTGTTATTGGGGACACTGCACACACACCTGTGGAGATTGAGGTGGTTCCCGTGACCATCAAGGGAGACCTACCTAATCTCATTCTCCTGGTGCGCTGTCCTCAGCCACCATTCTATTTGGCCCAGGGGCAAATCATCACCCAGGCCATACCCATTGCAGCGGAAATCCCAGTAGATGGCAATGCACTTGATGTCTACTGGGCTGAAGTGGTTGGCAAGGACAAACCTATGATGGGATGCAACCTAACCCATGGAGCAGACCATCTCCACGTGAAAGGGTTGCTAGACACAGGGGCAGATGTGACAATAATACCCGAAAGGGTGTGGCCGTCACATTGGGATTTGCAACCCATGGCTGGCAAAATCCAAGGTATAGAAGGAGTCACATTGGCAAAAATCTCAAAAAGCATCATACAAATTGAGGGGCCGGATGGGAAATTGGCCAGTGTCTGTCCGTTTTCCACCAACTACAAAGCTCCCTCATGGGGGAGAGACACCATGTCCCAGTAGGGGGTTCAAATTAATTATCCCCAAGACACCCCAGGATTTGTAGAGGCAGCCACTGTAGAGCACCCTACCCACAAGTTGACATGGCTGGATAATACCCCAGTCTGGGTAAATCAGTGGCTGCCCAACAAGGAAAAGCTTAAGGCACTCAAGGAGCTTGTGAAGGACAATTGGCCAAAGGCCACATAGAAGAGACAACCAGCCCTTGGAATTCCCTAGTCTTTGTGATAAAAAAGCCAGGCAAGGATATGTGGTGGCTCCTCCACAACCTCCGGGAAATAAACAAAGTAATTGAGGACATGGGGTTACTCCAACCAGGGATGCCTTCCCCAATAATGCTTCCCTAGAATTGGCAATTGTCTGTCCTGGACATCAAGGATTGTTTCTTCCATATTCCCCTACACCCAAAAGATGTCCCATGGTTTGCCTTCTCAGTTCCTACCATCAATCAAGAAGCCCCATTGAAGCACTACAACTGGAAAGAATTGCCTCAAGGCATGAAATGCAGTCCATCTATCTGCTAGTGGTACGTGGCTTCATTACTGTCCCTGGTGCGTGCCCAAAGAAGGGAAGCCATCGTCCTCCACTACATAGATGACATGCTTGTATGTGCCCCCGATGACACTATACTCCAATACACACTTAACCTAGTGGTTAAAGTTTTAACCTCTGCTGGATTCCAACTGCAGGAAGACAAAGTTCAAGGGGTGCCACCTTAGAAGTACCTGGGCTTGGAGATCACTGCGCGGACCATTGTTCCTCAGAAATTGGACATTGATAGTGTGGAAGAATGGTTAGAGAATAAGGGACATGTGAATCTACATCAGTTTGCAAGTGTAGAGTTAGCAAAGTTTAAGACTCAGCTAAGTTGACAAAGTCACCGTGCCCTTGTAGGAGAGCGTTATAACAACAACGAAGTTTTGTAGCTGATAAAGGGGGAAAAGAATGTTAACACCACAAGTGTAAGAAACTAAGGAGTTAACATTTCTGTGAGTAGCGAATGATTAGCTTGCTTTTGCACTACGTATGAGCTTCATTATAATTGTATAAAAGACATAACTAACGGAATAAAGTCGAGACTTACTGATCTCTCATATTGAGAGCGGTCTGTCTCCCGCTGACCCCAACAAATGGCGCCCGATCAGCAGGGACCTGAGAAGACCTGCAAGACTTAGTGGCCATGATGCCACAGGAGAGAGAAGCCACGGGGGTCTGCGCAGGTGTTCGGGTCTTCTGGCGGCGTAGACGGTGATAAGCAGACGATAGAATCTGCCGCACCCCAGGCGACCTCAGCGGAGAGTCCTGGCTGATACGTGCTGCCGAAACCTTGCAAAGCTGCAACAGCGCTGACGGTATCAATGAAGAGGCAAGCAGCATATGATTTATTTACTTGCTTCCTAGAGAAGCGTTAGATTAAGGGAATAAATCTTCGTAAGGAGCTCCCTAATCCTTTCACGTATAAGACTTTTACATTTCGTGCCTTGAGCTGACCTGCTATGAAGAACTCTGCAAAACTCTGGCTAGAGAAAGCAAAACTTTACATTCTCGAGTGACAGAAGAAAAACAGCCAGAGGAAAAGACTGAAAAAATAGGAAAGGACTCTGAAACTCTGCATAAGAAAAGTGCTGTAAACTCGACTGAGAGAAGAGGAAACTGAAGGCGCCTCAGGAACTCCTCCACTTGGACCTGCAGGACGGGACCAGGAAAGCTATCAGAGAGATTTTACAGACACATAGATGGGTGAGATGGTTCAGACATAAGATCACACAAAAGGCTTGTTCTCACAGAACAGCTGGGCATTTTCACAGCAGGCACACAAGATAAAGCGGCCTTGAAGCTACTGTCTTAACAGCAGACAGAAGAACTCCCACCAGAGTAGGGGGGGAGGGGAAAGATCACTCCTGAAAAGTTAGGAGAGACAAAAAACCTTTAGCCTGGGCGGTGCAAGGGATACGTTGCCTTTGCCCACCCCGGGCGGGGAGCACCGCGAGAGCCACAGCAGCAGTCGGGGGCAGAGCGCGGGGGGCCGGCGCGGAGATGCGCGGCGCGGCAGTGACCGGGGCGGCGGTGGGCGTGCGCGGTAGCGGTGGGCAGCACCGGGACCACGGCAAGCGGCGGCAGCGCAGTGCCGGTAACCAACAGTGCGGGCAGTGCGTGTGACCGCTGCAGGCGCGGCGGCTACAGAGCCAGCCGCACTAGGAGAAAAGGAGAGAAAGCACTGAAAAACGCAGTGACTGCGGGAGCACGGGTGTCCCCCCCCTCCGCGGACACGTCGAGGCTCAGGGAAAGCGAGAAAGTGCTTATCTCGGGTGCAAACATTGGCAGAGCCGTCCCAAAGCAGGAGCCGGGGGCGGGCCGTTGCCGGAGCAGAAGGTTTTTTGGGTTTGGGTTTTTTTTTTTTTTTCACGTCTCCAAGGAGACGGGGACGGGGAGTGTCTAGGACTCAGAACACCGACGAGTTACGGTTGTCATAGAAACCACAGCGTTGCACAGCAGCGCCACCAGTGGTGGAACAGAAACATTGCAGCATTTTAGAAAATTTCATTTCAGATAATAACCTGGGGAAGAGAGTGTGTTTGTATCTTAACAGGTGCAGAACGGAAAATTAATTTGAACAAAAAGCATGAGACTTTGCTGAAAAAGAAACAAATGAGAAACAACCCCAAGAGAATAGAGACAAGAGCATGCAAATGTGAACCATACTGCTGCTGACATCACAGACTTTGGCCATCTTTTATATAAAGGACTGTAAACCGAATTTTATATAAAAATGCAATACAAATTGTTTTGGAAATCACAAAAATCACTCTACTGATCACAACATCCAAGCAAGTTCCATTGCAATTGCCAAAAGAAGTGTTGCTCATTTCTGAGGACAAATTTATCTTGTCATTCCTCTGATGTTAAAGGTAGTACAATGCAATATTGAAAATAAAAACATAAAAGCAAAAGATCTGTTGATTAACATAATCAAAATTAGAGTGATAATTTTATCACATGGAAAAATAAAAAATCCATAATTGTTCTTCTAACAAATGCAATGGCAAGAGCAGTGCTGAAACAATTGGATGCTGTGTTCAACCAATTTGAGAATTTCATACACATGGAAAAAGTTTCTAAAATTAAGTTTCTATGTATTAATAGATATTGTAATTCTTTTAATGTTTTATATCTGTTGTAAAGTGGCATATTATAGTTAGTTTAGAACAGAGTTTAACCTTTTAATATAGATAATAGTTATTAAAGTAAAATTTAATTAAGTAAGGCATAAAATAGTAAAGCATTTATCCTTTTATTAATAATAGAGCATCGAATAATTTTAAAATGTATAACGCATAAAATTAGCAATGCTATGATAGTTACCCAAAAAGAAAACAGGGGAATTGTGGAAGAATGGTTAGAGAATAAGGGACATGTGAATCTACATCAGTTTGCAAGTGTAGAGTTAGCAAAGTTTAAGACTCAGCTAAGCTGACAAGGTCACCGTGCCCTTGTAGGAGAGCGTTATAACAACAACGGAGTTTTGTAGCTGATAAAGGGGGAAAAGAATGTTAACACCACAAGTGTAAGAAACTAAGAGGAGTTAACATTTCTGTGAGTAGCGAATGATTAGCTTGCTTTTGCACTACGTATGAGCTTCATTATAATTGTATAAAAGACATAACTAACGGAATAAAGTTGAGACTTACTGATCTCTCATATTGAGAGCGGTCTGTCTCCCGCTGACCCCAACAGATAGTGATCCCAAAACCCTAGCAGATCTCCACTCCCTGTGTGGGTCCTTGAACTGGGTCAGGTCCTGGCTAGGTCTCACCAATGAAGACCTAGATCCCCTCATCAATTTATTGAAGAGGAAGAGGGAGCTAGTTTCTCACAGGGAACTGACCCCAGAGGCAAAAGCCACAATCCAAAAAGCACAGAAGGCTTTGACCCAGAGGCAGGCTCACTGTTATCAGCCCAAGCTGCCTTTGAAATTCATTGTCCTGGGAAAGCTACCACACTTACATGGCTTAATTTTCCAATGGATCGAAGGGCAGAAAGATCCACTCTTAATCATAGAATGGGTCTTCCTTTCCCACCAGAGATCCAAAACCATCACACAGCCAAAATCAACTGATCCGGAAAGCCAGGATGAGACTGCGTGAGCTGGCTGGTTGTGACTTTGTGCATTCACCTCCCAGTAAAACTTACTAAGGAGGGAAAGAACTCTCCCGAGAGGTTGACCAAAGAGATGTTCAAGCACCTGCTCCAAAACAATGCCAACCTCCAACTATCTCTGGACAGCTACAGTGGACAAATATCAGTCCACACCCCATCACACAAATTGTTTAATGAGGAATTCCACCTCATTCCTCCTGAGAAAAGGAGTCATAGGCCTCTCAAGGCTCTCACAGTGTTCACTGATGCATCCAGGGCACCCCACAAGTCAGTGATGACTTGGAGAAATCCCCAGACTCAGCATTGGGAAGCTGATGTTGAGTTTGTAGAGGGGTCACCCCAGGTCGCTGAACTGGCTGCAGTCATGAGAGCCTTTGAGAAGTTCTCAGAGCCAATTAATTTGCTCACTGACTCAGCCTACATGGTAGGAGTAGCGTCCAGGGCAGAGCAGGCAGTTCTCAAAGACGTTGAGAATGAGCATCTCTTCAGGTTGCTCTCAAGACTAATTTATTTAGTCTCACATTGAGAGCATCCATTCTATGTAATGCATGTGAGGTCATATACCAATCTACAAGGTGAAATCACAGAAGAGAATTGCAAAGCAGATTCCCTTGCCACCCCAGCAGAAATGGCACGCCTTCCAGATATCTTCCAACAAGCAAAGCTAAGCCACCAGCAATACCATCAGAATGTGCCAGGTCTAATCCATCAGTTCCAACTGACACAGAGTTAAGCTAGAGACATTGTGGCTACCTGTCCCAGTTGCCAGCTCCAGGCCATGCCATCGCTGGGTATTGGGGTTAATCCCCGAGGCCTTGGGAACTGCGAAGTGTGGCAAACAGACATTACACACATTGTCATGGTTTAGCCCTGATTGGACAATTTTGTAATAGTGACACCTGATTAAACCAATGAAAAGGGTGGATACACCTCTAGTGAATACACATTTTGAGGTGAAATTCTGGAAATAGCTCTCTTCTGGTTTCCAGTGGGGTGAGTTGAAGAGCTCCGGCCTGGCTGTTCCCCATGGCCAGGCCGGGCTGGGCTGAACTTCACCCTGCCCCCCCACCCCCCTCTCCGCCCCGGCACCCCTGGCAGGCAAAGGGGAAGGGGAGGCAGTGGGGGGGAGGGAGAAAGGCTCAGCCCAGTCCTGGCTGCTGAGATCTGCTAATCCAGGATGGAACCACGCAGCAAACCAGGGGCTGAGCCAGGCCTGGCATCTGCCGGGCAGAGAAATGGAGGTGATCAGCCCTGGAGTGAGACATCTGAAGCCTGACCGGGCTGGAAAAAAAAGACCCTAGCCTCCCTCTCTCAGCACAGCTGGAAATGGAAGGCAGCAGCCAGGCTGTGAGTGAGATCCTGGCCCAGCTCCAGCACCACTGCAATGCATCATGTGACTGCTTTGTCCCAGCTGCGGCCTGTGCTAACTTTTTTCCCAACCAGATGAAATTTCAAAAGCATGAATCTTACCCAGAGGAAAAAGAGGAGACTGGATGAAATGTAGAAAGACACAGCATGAGACTTAATGTCAGAGAAAGTGAGAAGAGAATCTTAAATGGCAAGGAAAATTGAAGGAGTGGCCTGGTTAGGTTGGACTTCTCTTGTGAGGCCATAGAGAATGGACTAAATACCCTGTAACCTATGGAGTGTTTATTTTGGGGGATGCAAGGTTCTAGTCAGAGTTGTGAGCTGCTGGAGAAATTGAACAGAGGAAGATTGAGGAAGTGAGAGATCATGCCCTCTGCCCATTGAGAGAAGATGACCTCTGTTTCTTGGGATGAAGAGAACTTTTGTTTTATACTAGAAGAGGCATCCTTAAACTGTACCCTGATAAACTGATATGGCCCATGAGCTGCTGTAGAAGGCTGTCTCATGGGAGGGACTTCACAACGCTACATTTCTTTCCCCGGGTGGGCCATTGTGAAGTGCAGAAACAAGAGAACTGGTATCTTGTGGAAAATCTCTATGGTATCCAAGAGAGACTCCTTTCTCCTTGATGAACTAAGAAATTATTATTTTAAGGGTGATAATTGACTGAAAATCCCGAGTTTTGTCTTTTTATATTGGATTTAAAAAGTGAATAGCTGGGATAATTTCTTAGGTGAGCAAGGAGAAGTGTTTTGAAGGTTTCATTCTGATTTTTTTTTTTGTTTCCTTTCCTCTTAGTGCTCTTAGTGTTAGTTAATAAAGTTTTATTCCTTTTAAGTTTAAACCTGCTTTGCTCTTGATTGGGAAATTTCAAATTGGCAAACCAAAACTGAGATATGAAATTGGTGTTTCTGCCCGGTTTCAAACTGAAACCACGACACACACATTCCCAGTTTCAGTCACCTGCAATATATGCATGTAAGCATAGACACATATTCAGGTGCGGTTTATGCCTCTGCCCACGCAAGAGGAAAGGCTGCACATGCCAAACAACACCTGGTGCGAGCCTTTTCAGTGCTGGGGATCCCTAGGGAAATCAAAACTGACAATGGCCCAGCATATAAGGCCAAAGAGTTCCTAGAGTTTGTCCAGCAGCGGGGAGTGGAGCATAAAAAAAGCATCCCCCACTCCCCCACAGGCCAAGCTGTAATTGAGCATGCCCACCAGACGCTCAGACAAGTCCTGGCTAGGCAGAGCAGCTCAATAGTGTGGATGTCACCACAGCAAAAGCTCTGCAAAGCCATGTTCATGATTAATTTCATGAACTGTTCATTTTAGAATATGAGTCCTCCGGTGGTACGTCATTTCCACAGCAATAATCGGTTTAAGTTATCGCAGCGTCCACCAGTCCTAATCAAGGACCCAGAAACTTGGGAAACGAAAGGTCGTTTTGAACTTGTTACCTGGGGGCGTGGCTATGTGTGCGTATCCACCCCTGCAGGCCCACGGTGGATACCCCAAAAGTGGGTAAAACCTTTCGTCCCCAAAAGCCTAGCACCAGCAGGAGGGGATGACAAACAAGTAACTGTCGCTTCGAAGAGAAGACGCCATGCAAAAAAGGAGAGAATACCTTCTGAAACAATCTGGTTGCATTCCAGCAGGCCCCTGACTTTTAATATGTTAAAAATATTTGTTTTCTTTTAGAAATAACCTACCTCCCATTCAACCTCATGATCTCTGTTCAAGTTGTCATCCTGTTCACGATAAACAGTCTGGCAGCTGTGTGGATCATCCCTCAATCACACCAGAACATCTGGGTCACGCTGGCAGACTTTTCAACAAGAAAATATATGCCTGTCCACTGCAGCAGCAAGAGACCCTATGTCTACCTTCCTGGTAGGGATCCCATTGCAAGCTGGAGAGTATCCAGCCAGTTTTGACATGCCCATGCCTGACCCAGGTCCCAAATCATACAATATCCAACAACACAAAACCTGTCAGTGACAGGCTGTAATGATTAAGAACCCCGTAGAAGAGTGGCTACCAAATTTGCCCAAAGCAGCTCAGGAACCCCAAGAATTAGAGCTGTTAGGTTCCTCCCCAGCACCATACTGCATTCACTTTATCTTCATCCCATTATCTAACGCTAAAGACTTTCATCACATACTGCAATATCGAGAAGAGTTCACCGCCAAAAGGTGGTGTGATAGTTTAAGCCATGTTATAGCAGACAATCCATACCATTCACATCCTCAAAACCTCCCTAAGAGTCTGTTCTTAATTTGTGATCGGGCATGGGCAGGAATCCCAACTCGGCTTTTAGGAGGGCCGTGTGCCATCAGGTGGCTGTCCCTGTTGACACCCAACCAAACCTTAACTGGTGAATGGATTTGAAAAAACAATTCGGCCAATAGAATTCAAAAGAGAAGTGCTGACAATTTGGACCCAAATTGCAATTCAGAAATTTTTCATTGGTCCAAATCAAAAAGAGTTGCTGCATCCCTGTTCCTTCCATGGGTCACAGCAGCCAAAGCTCTAGGTGAATTGGGCCACCTAGAATGCTGGGTAGTCAAACAGGCAAACTTAACATCCACCGCCATCAGCTCTCTCCTAGAAGATGAGGACATTACCAGGCAGGCCACACTCCAAAATCATGCAGCCATAGACTTCCTCCTGCTGCTGCATGGACACAAATGCCAGGAATTTTCAGGATTTGTTGCCTTGAATTTTACCTCAAAAGCACCCAACATCCACGCAGCTCTCTGAGAAATGAAAAGCCTAATCGGACAAGTGAAGCAAGAATCTGAAGACTGGCTCAGCAGACTGTTCAAGGACTGGGGACTCTCAGGATGGTGGACTTGAATAGTTAAAACAGTTCTGTTGTTTATTGTTGTTCTTTTCCTGATTGTGTTAGCATTTGGGGTTTTACGCTGCTTAATTTTAAAAGCCATCCACAATTTAATCCCTGCTACCTCAGAAGTCAACCACACAGAGTTTGTGGAACAAAAGCAACCAAACTGGCCCACAGATCATAAGTGGTGGACAAACTCATATTCTGAATCAGAATAAGCCCGACGCCTTTCTTTAACTTTATTTTAACAAAAAAAAAGGAGGAGGTGTTGTATTGTACTACATTATCTATTTGCACTGGGTGTTGCTTAGATTGCACTGAGTTATTATTTTTGCACTGGGTGTTTGTTTATTTGCACTGAGGGATTTGTATCACATTTGGTTTGCTCTATCACCTCCCAAGGCCCTGTGCTATTTTGGCTTCCCCCGGATTGACTCCTCCCTTTGCCCCTCCCATCATTTTTTCCCATTGGCTCCAGCTCTTTCCTCCGCCCCCCTCCTCCTCCAGGCCTTTAAAAAAGACCCCTTCCATGTGACTCTCCCTCTTTCTCCTGTCACTGCCTGGATAATAAAACCTGTGGGACCTTTCATTCTGGGAAGAAAGGGCTCCTTTCGTCTTTTACTTTTGTCCTTGTCTGTGTTCGCCGGGGTTTAGAGTTAGCCAAATAGTCTCCCCAAAAAGGCTATTGTCGGAGTCTGGAAATATGACGAATTTGTCTTTGCATGTTTGAGAGATTTTAGAATCTCTGAAACAGTGTTTTTAACCCTTGTTCGTGGAAAAAGGACTTTTAAGCTCTGAAATAAAGCAGAGTATTTAGGAGTGTGTATTAAATAGTAGAATAGTGCATAGTTTTATCACAGGGTGAGAATTTTAGATATATGTGGATTTTAGGATGGTAAGCAAGTGATGACAAGATGGAGGAAGGACATGGCTTTTGAGTTTCTTCCTTCTTCTTCCTTGCCTCCATCTTCTGCAGTGAGGTGGCACATTATAGTTGGCTTAGAAGAGAATCTAACGTTCTAGCATAGATAATAGTTATTGGTGAAGAATTATAAATACTGATTACGTAGTTTGTAGTATAAAGATAATCGTCACCTTTGGGGCTGGGGCCTTTTCCCCGTGAGCTGACCTGCAGAACAGATCTCTGTGGGTCGGAGAAGAAACTGTACTGATAAGGGAAAAATAAACAGCCTTGAAGAAGCAGAGGAGACGGCTCTCAGTTTTTTTTTCCTTCTATCTCGGTGCTGGGCAAAAGACTTTTACACTCTCGGGAAGAACAACATCACATAAAAACCCGAGAGGCTATCACCCTCAAAACTCCATAGCCAAAATACAAGGCAAAGCTTAAAAATAAGCCATCTGTCTGTATTTCAAACATCAGGATCTGTGGACACAGTCATTTCCATAAAAAGCCATAAAATAGAAAGTTGTCAAGCTATTCCCTCTACTTTTTACACTCAATCTTGTGGCTTCACTAAACTTCTTTGATAACAAGATAATGGAGTGTTTCTTTAGAAATGCAAATGGAATTATACGCTCTCTTTCTCACTGAATTTTAGTGGGAGCGCTGCCATTTAAAATTTCCTATGTTATAAATCTTTGCTGAAAAGTAAGGTCAGCTTGACTTTATTCCAAAGGACAACTATTGGCAGTATAAATTGGTAAACAATAAACTGGTGAGATTAAATTGTAGGTCAAGTACTAGAACACCACCTTTATTCTTGCTTTTCATACAACTTTGGAATTTTTTAATTGCTGCCTTTTTTTTTATAATAACATGAATAATATTAAGTAGTATTTTAGACAGTTAAATTCTTGCTCTGAGGCACCTCTTACCGTTAGAGTCCTCCACCTCTTCAGCAGAAGTGTATTTCTTGGAGGTGCAGTAGCCAAGTGAGGCTGAGAGGCTGGCAACACGGGGTCTTGGTAGTATCAGTGCTTTCCCATGCACTCTCAAGGAATGCTCTTTTAGCTGGCTGATTGCCATGGTGGAAAATGTGCAGGAAGAACATTTGTAGGCATGTTCACCTGGGTAAGCAAAATACAGGCAAGTCATCATCTCACAAAAGAAATAAAATGGGATCCACATTCTTTTTCTGCTGAACTCAGCAGTAAAATTCCTATGGCCTCCTTCAGCATAAGACTTATTCCAAATGGAACAAACTATGTGCATCTCCCTGTTGAAACGGTCTAAAGTCTTCAGGTATGGACACCTGCTTTGGGACCAAAGTCTTGTTTTCTGACAGCTCTAGATCCTTGTT
The DNA here is from genome assembly GCA_018697195.1 of Certhia americana. Lineage (NCBI taxonomy): Eukaryota > Metazoa > Chordata > Aves > Passeriformes > Certhiidae > Certhia > Certhia americana. Next base: position 4,337,098 of record JAGMWU010000027.1, on the reverse strand, counting down.
AAATGACTGATGCAAAAAAACAAAGACCAGACTCTTAGCATGCCTCTGTTGCATGGTATAAGAAGAGAAGTCTTGGATGAAAAAAGAGCTGCTTGACTAGAGCATTTCCAAATTTCTTTGGGAGGAAAGCAAGGGTGAAGTCCTCTGTGTTTTCTCATGCAACACATCCAGAGTCATTACTAAAGAAACCAGGAGATTATAAAATGTTAACTAAGGTTCTTAAAAAAACAACAACACAAAATAGTCAAAGCCAACAAACTCCCTGCACTTAATGTGAGGATCCCATTTTCCTTGTATGAATCCTGCATCCAGGTAAGAATGAGCTCCATAGAACTAGTAACTAAGTCAAAGTTGGTTTACTACAAGAAGTGGACATGGCAATACCAAGAGCAGTGCACATTTATAGGGCTATAGGAAAGCATTTTATAGAAAAATATTAAAAGAAGTGAAAGAAGAGAAATAAGGGACAGCAGTGAAGTTAGTTTCAAATATATTCCAAGTCATAATGACTACAATAGGAAACAAATTTCCAAGATAAGACTTGTTTTGCGTTAAGCATGGAAACACTTGAAAGAAAAAATGAAATGTCCAGTGTAAGTGATGGGATGTTATATGTGTGGAAAGTAATTATTCTGGAAGTGCCACTTCCAGGTAAAAGGGCTACACTGACTACATGCAAGTTGTACAGAAAATGACAAAACTAATACAGGAGTGACATATTCATGAACACTAATGGAAGGATAAGAAGTCTGGTTATGAAAGAGGCAGAAAAATGTTTTCCATTTCTCAACAAATTTAACAAACAAGGTTCTAAAACAGAATGGTTTCAAACATCAGAAATAAAGGAAGAAAAAGAGAACAAGAGAAAAGAAGTATCACAGCCAGTCATAACAAGCACATAGAGATTAGCAATCATTCTACATGAAAATACCTCCCCCTAAAACGCCTATGCTAATCACAGACAAAATACAGATTCTTAGAAACCCACATTGGTGTACCTGAAAAAGTCAGAATCTGAAATGTTGGAACAAAATGTCACATGTTTTCAAATTACATTCTCCACCTGAATATTATTAACATAGAGGTATCATTAGTTAACTAAGATAAAACAAATGATTTTCATAAAGCATATATGATGGACTGATTAATGTGAAAGTGTTTATAGAAAAGTATGGGTGGAATGGGATTTTGCTGCAGTTTGATACAATACCTATGGAATTGTTTGATCCTGATTTGTGGAAGAAGTGATGTGGATGGAGGGGCCAGTTTGTTAATGCAACTCCAGTGTTAGTGACATGTAAAAAATGTGAAAATATATGATAAATGTGTGAAAAAAGTGAGATAAAAATACATTGTGCATTTAGCCAGAAATTACAAGTGTTGTTAAGAAAGTTAGAGGAAGTGTAAAAGTAGGAAATTATGTCCCGCAAGCATTCATCAAATAGCAACATGGTAAGAGCCCATGGACACATCATAACCAAATGGAAGACAAAATGCATCAGTGTTCAGACAATTCTCCATATACTTCAACTGTCTCATTTGGCAACTCCTGAGGACCAAAACTAGGCCACAACGCATTTTATGTTCAAGTCTTAGATTGCAATTACCTCAGTGCACTGGAGATGCAGCCTGAAGAAGCCCCCTCCCAAAAAAGGAACCAAAACTGCAAAAACTGTCAGATGTTGCAATTATGAGAACAAATGTTGATATATAGCCTACCAGATGTCTCATAAAAAGTAAGGTTTAAGGCTTAATCAAGGTATGGCCTTGATATAGGAACCAGAGGTGCAAAAATGCAAGTTGTGCAAGGGGTTTGAAGGAATAGATGATCCTGAAGCTAGACATGAAGTATCTTACATATACCAGGTTGCTGCTTTCACGTGAGAAACACGATTAATAGATAACCTGGTATGATAGCTACTAGTATGTTGAGAATTGTGTGGAGTTGTTCCTTTAAGGGTATCTGGTCAAGGGCCTTCTTCAACACAAAAAAAAAGGTAATAAGAAAAGGAAGAAGCCATAAACAAGAACATTAAAGGACACAAGCATGGCTGAAAAATTATAAGGAATCAGTGATGAGAACCAAACCTGATCAATCACACTAAGAGTGTGAGAATGCTTATTCCAGCGAGGTTATCTGATCAGGGACATTGTCAATTAAGAAACCAAGGGGGAAAGAGGGGAAACAGAAACTAAAATATACAGAAACAGATCTGACAGAACAAACATGGAGACAATGACAAAGAAATACACCTGACCAGTCACACCAATTGATGAACTACTAAGAAAACACAGGCTCCGCTTACAGGAAGATCAACCTGGACTTTACAACTGATAAGATTGAAAACCAGAAGGGATCCTGATACTGGACTCAGAGTGGTGCAGGAATCCATAGAACTATGTAACTCATGAAATGACACAGGGAGAAGGAGAAGCAGGGAGGAACAAAAAGGGTGGTAGACAGAAAGGGGTATAAAAGGGACCAGACACATGTAAAACAGGGCCAGTCAGTACACTTGTCTGACAGCCCTGCATCTGATCATCACAGTCTGTCCTGTCGTCTTCTATCTCCTTCTTAAATATTTTCTAAACTATTGCTCTGTGTAATCTCACTCTATCCTGCATATATGTGTGTTGTAAGGACTAAGTACCAGCTACTGATGTGATCTGTGTGAGTAGAATATGGTGCCAGTTACTGGAGTCAGACTGGGGGTGTAGATGGCCCTGGCCTATGCTGTCATATACTGGTGCGAGTAGCAGTCTTTAACCTCCAGTCGCTAGGACAGGAATGGTGTGTGTCTTGACAACCAGCACCTGGGAGGGACTGGTATGAGTGAGGTGAGCAAGAGGCTCCGTATCAGTTGCTGGAGCAGGTTACAGCCCATGTGACTGGTGCTAGGCTTCCTCAAACTGAGCATGCATGGAGAGGGGTGGTGGTATATTTTCTAGCAAACTTCAAGCTGGACTAGCCACTGGTTCTAGTGGCTGGGAAGGAGGAAGTCCAGGACTAGAACTTCTGGAAGAGGCAGGTGCTTCTAACATCCCTTAACAACTCTAGCTATTATGCAAAAATGTATTTTATAATACATGGAGTTTAACTGCTCCCCAAAAGATAATGGACATGAAGAGACATGACATGAAGACACCTGGATTTTTACAACTGCCAGGGCACTTTAAACAAATGTATGGGCATGATGCACATCCATAAGAATAAATAAAATAACAGAATATCTACAAGAGAGAGACAAAAAACCCCTTTAAACTAAAGAAAGTCACAGAAACACTGTATTACTGGAAGACTGGTGAAAAATATCCACAATGTTATTATTCAATAGAATATTTTGCTAAAGAACTTACTGGAAACAAAACAGGTAAGAGACCCAGAGAGAGAGCTACAAAGAAGGAGAGAGTTCTGAAATCAGAGTAAGCAAGCATCTGACCAAGACACAGCATGACCCCAATTCAGAGTAGACCTAGGATGAAGCGAGCAAATCCTCTGAAAAAGTGTGCATGACAAAGAAACTGCAAAAGATCATGAATGGCCCAGAGAGAGACCACACGCAACCCAGAGAAATAGACACAGAGAAGGAGAAAGAAAGAGCATGTGATCCAAAGAGGCAGCAAGTGCATGTGATCCAGAGTGTGTGTGGGCCCAAGAGAGAGCATAGCATGGAGAAAGGAGTATGACCAAGACAGACAGAAAGCAAGCGTGCCCAGAGAGGACATAAGCACAGCCCAGAGAGACAGCATGAACTGGATTGAGCACAATCTGAAGAAAGATATAGAGCACATGCGACCCAGAGACAGACACAGAAAAAGTATGAGACAGAGACCCAGTGAGAGACAATGTGGATGAGAGGAAGAGAGAGAGGGTGTGTGACCCAGGCAGACATAGAGCATGACCCAGAGAGGAAGTGACTAAGATGAGAATGCGACCAAAAGCATTACCCATTGAGATGGAGAGAACGTGATGGGGGAAGGGGTGGGAGAGAGAGAGAGCATGATGAAGGAGACAGCATGATGGGGGGGAAGGGACATGATCCAGAGAGAGAGAGCATGTGTGACCAACAAAGAACAGCCCATAGAGAAAGAGCATGTGAGTCAGGGTGTGTGTGTAACTTAGGGAGCAGTAGTGTGACCTAGAGAGAGCAAGAGCCAGAAAGAGGAAGGGAGGGAAAGCATGTGAGCTGGAGGAGGGGGACACGCATGACTCAGAGCAAGTGAGAGCTTGACCCAGAGAGAGATGGTAGGTATAGTCCAGGAAGAGAGTGGGCATAAACCAGAGAGAGAGAGATCCTGAGTGAGAGGGGAAAATAAACCGTTGCCTGGAGCAAGCAACCGCCTGTACAACTTAAAGAGAGAATGAGTGTGCATGGCCCAGAAAGAGAAGGAGGAGCTGCTCAACTCAGAAAAAGAGAGAGCAACTCACAAGGGTCCAAAGGGAAGAGAGCTTGAGAGAGAGAACTTGTGTGACTGAGGGGTAGGGAGTGATTTGCAATAAGGAAGAGGAACTGAGGGGGAGAGTGAACCAAATGGAGGGAGAGTGCGCACAACATGGGTGGTGGTGTGCAGGGGGTTGAAAGGGCAACCAAGAGAGAAAGACAAACAGAGGTAAGCCCAGAGAGAAAGAGAGGGGCAGGTGGACCTAGAATGAGACCCAGAGAGAAACAGGGTATCCAAGAGAGACACACAGTGCACCAGAGAAGTCAACCCTCTCATGAGCAAGAGGATGACCCAAATGAGAGAAAGGTATGGCAACCTATGGAGAGAGAGTAACCCACAGAGAGGGAGAGAGGAAGAAAGATTAAATGAGGGCAAGAGACATCGGCCAAGTGGGAGTGGGGGTATGGAGGATGAAGGAAGAGAGAAGGCAAGCCAAAAAGGGGATGGGGAACAAAAGGGAGAGAGGTGACAACCTGGAGGGAGAGAGATTAGGTGCTACAGAAAAAGAGAGATACCCAGATGGGGAAAAAAATGTGAACAAGAGGTAAATAAAGGCCAACCTGAGGACATGAACCTACAGAACCCAAGAGAGGTTGACCCACAGAGAAAGAGTGAAAGGGCAACCCAAAGGAGGTGGGCAGCGATGCAAAGAGAGGATGAACCACAGAAAGCAAAGCACATAGAAAGAAGCAGAGAGGGAGAGCATGGATAGCAGAGACAGAAAGCAAGGGGGGGGGGAGAAGGTGAGGAGGGTGAGTAAGAGACAGTGGAAGTGAGGCAAGAAGTGGAGGAAGGGGCCAGAGAAAGAAAGAGTACAGGTGCAAGAGGAGAAAAGCCAGAGAGTGGTGCCTCAGGAGGGGTGCCAGTGTAGAGAGAAAGATGCCCAAATGGTGTGAGAGACACAGCGACACATAGAGAGGGTGGCCCACAGAAAGGGGAGGGTAAGAGAGATGAAGTGAGAAAGAAAGAGGGGCCAGATGAGAATGAGAGACAGACAGACTAGAGGGAAGAAGGTGAGTCAAAAAAGGGATGGGTGTGATAGAAGTCAGCCCAGAGAGAGATACAGCCCGCAGTTGACGCAAGGAGAAACGGAGGGTAAGGGGAGTGATACACACAATCCAGAGAAAGAGAGCAAGAGGACAGTCCAAAGGAGGTGTCAGCAACCTATAGAGGGCAACTCACAGAGGGAATGAAAAAACATGACCCAGAAAAAAAAAAAAAAGTGTGGGGGGGGAGAGGGAAGGGAGAGCAAGAGTGCCAAAAATAAGAGAAGGGAGGGGGGAGAGGGACTCAAAGAGCAAGAGATTGCACAGGTCTCAAAAAAAGTGATCCAGAGAATGAGAGTCAAAGCTTACGACCCAGAAAGAGAGAGCATTTGGCCCAGAGAGCAACAGTGCTATTTCTTTCAAGGGAGAGCTCAAGCATAATATATGAATACAATATAATATCAGGCTTGGCCATGACAAGCTGTGGGACAACACACTCAGGTTAGAGGGACAGGGTGATAGTAAGGGCCCTTGGCAGGTTGCACTGAGACATGCTGAGTACACTGCAGCATCCTGCTGGGGGACTTCAACCACCCTGACAGCTGCTGGGAGGGCAGCATGGCAAGCTGTAGGCAATCCAGGAGACTCCTGGAATGCATGGAGGATAACTACTTGAGCCAGGTAATAGATGGGCCAACCAGAGGGGATGCAGTGATGGATCTGATGGTCACCAAACACAAGTGAGCTAATTGGGGACATCAAGATTAGAGGCATCCTGGACTGCAGTGATTATGCACTGGTGGAGTTCACAGTACTGAGGGATATGGCTGAGATGAAGAGTAAAGTTGACCCTGGACTTTAGAAAAGAAAACTTCCAGCTCTTCAGGGAGACAGTCAGTGGGATCTCCTGGAAAACTGCCCTCAGGGACAAGGGAACAGAACAGAGCTGGCAGATCTTTAAGGAAGCCTTCCATAGAGCACAAGAGCCAGTGATCCCCAGGTATAAGAAGTCAGGAAAGGAAGATGAGCCCAGCATGGCTGAGTCAAGATCTGCTGGCCAAGCTATATGGCAAGAAGGAAATGCACAGGCAGTGGAAGCAGGGACAGGTATCCTGGGAAGAGTATAGAGATGTTGTCTGGTTGTGTAATCATAAGGTTGAGAAGGCCAAGACACAGCTGGAGTTGAACTTGCCAAGGCACACAAAGAATAACAGGGAGGGCTTCTACAGGTATATCAGCCAGAAAAGGAAGGTCAAAGAATGTGTACCTGCTCTGCTAAACAAGGCTGGCAAACTAGTAACTATGAACAAAGAGGAGGCTGAGGTACTCAAAAACTTTTTCTGCCTCAGTCTTCAATGGTAACACCTCTTCCCACACCTCTCAAGTGGGTAGACAGCAGGATGGGGACTGGGGGATCAAAGCCCCTCCCACTGTAATTAAAGATCAGGTTCACCACCACATGAGGAACCCAAATGTACATAAATCTATGGGACCTGATGAGATGCATCCCAGAGTCCTGAGGGAATTGGCCAATGTAGTTGCCAAGCCACCGTCCATGATATTCAAAAAATCATGGCAGTCAGGTGGAGTCCCAGGTGACTGGAAAAAGGGAAACATTGAACCCATCTTTAAAAAGGGTAGAAAGGAGGACCCTGGGAACTACTGACCTGTCAGCCTCACCTCTGTGCCTGGGAAGATCATGGAACAGACCCTCCTAGAATCTGTGCTAAGGGAAATCTAGCAACAACAAATATATGACCACTAGAGTGAACATGTTAGATGGAGAAATCACAAGCAAGAGGAATCTAGTCTGACTTGGAAAGAAATGTAGAGCAGGTGACCCAGCACAACAGAGTGCAGGAGGGAGCAACAAAGAAGGATGTCCCCCAAGAGAGTGCTACAGAGAGAGAGAGGGAGCATTCACAGCCACATATGAGATACAGGGATACCGTAACCCAGAGATGAAGAGCAAACATGACTGTGGGTGAGGGAGAGCAGGCAATGGTCTCTGAGTTTCAAAGAGATTGTGACCGAGTAAGGGAGAGCGTGTGCCATCACACCCAAGAGAGGAACAGCATGCACAACCTAGAGAGGGATAGTGAGCACAGCCATGCACAAGGTTGAGCAACAAGGAGCAAATGATTGAGAGTGAGAGGAAGCAAACAAGCAGCAGCTTATGAATGCAGCCACACATGAAGAGAGCAAGCACAATCATGAGAATGAGCAAGCAAGAGGATAATACATGACAGATACCACACACAACTATATGTAAGAGAGGGAGATTGCAACCTAGATAGAGAGGGGGGGGAATGTGACTGCATCTAAAGAAGAGTGGGAAAGTGGAAGAGTGAATGCAATTGCACAGTCTCATTGAGAGGGGACACACAAAAGTGAGAGGACACACATGACGGCACAAGAAGAGCTTGTGATCACACAAGAGAATGTGGAGAGCATATGTGACTACCCATAAGGAAAAGAAAGAGAATGAGCATGACTGCATGTGAGGTTGATCAAGAGGAAGTATATGTGCCTGACAGCAAGAAAAAGGGATCAAGAGAGAACAGGGGAGAATGTAAGGGAGAAACTAATTCACTTACCAGCATGAGCTTTGAGTATATGGGTTTTCAAGTGGCTATTGTAAGAGGACTTGAATGGACAGAGCTTGCAACAGAATGGCTTATGGTGTCCATGATGAGTCTGCATATGGCGATCCAGACTGATCAAAAGACAGAGAAAAGGAAACAAAATAGTAAATCATTTTAGCTATTCCTCAGATGCAAGCCAAAAATCTAGTAACAAAAATAAATTTTAAATAAGAGCAGGCTAGGCTCAGCTATCTTTCTCATGCTGGTTCTTTATATCCAACAGATCTTATAGAACAAGGCAGAATCTAATCTGAGGAAGAAAGAGATCTGTGATGAGTTTTATCACACAGAATGCAAGCCACTTAAACTCAATAGGGTAAAATTACTATCAATGAAATTATACCAAATCCAGACTATCACAAGAGTTACTCAGAGGATAAAGGCTATTTGAGGGAAAAAAAAAAACCAAACAAACAAGAAAATGCCTGTCTTAGGTTGCAATGAAAGATGTAACCAGAAGTATGTATTCTATCACCATCTGTTGAAACCAGGTGGAACAGTGTTTTTTAGCTCCTCCATGACCCATCCCTCATAACTCTGGGGGAGGGGGGGTGGTATCCTCTGTCAATAGGTCAGCTGTTAAAACCAGGTGGGGCAGTTTTCTTAATCACTTTCACAAGCCATCCTCCCTCCAGGGAAATATCTTCTGCTAATGGGCCATTCAGTCTCTCTGATAAAATTACATCATCCCATTATGAGATGCTCCACCCAGGGAGAGGAGCCAAGCATTCCTACCTGGATATAATCTGAAATTTGGAACACCACAGTCAGCCCTTTTTCCACTGGATTCCCAGAGGAAGACTAGACCCATCTACACCACCACTGGACCTTCAGAGGAAAACTACACCCTTCTCCATGATCACTGCTTGGACAGAACCACATCTGTCACTCCAGGAGGACTGCAGCCACCATTTAATTGAACTGCTACCAACACCCTGACCCACAGGGTATCAGGTTGTATTCTGACCCTGTGAGTGTTTTTTTGTACTACTGAATTTTAATCTTAATTTTCCTAATAAAGAACTGTTATTCCTATTCCCATATCTTTGCCTGAGAGCCCCTTAATTTCAAAACTATAATAATTTGGAGAGATGGGGTTTATATTTTCCATTTCAAGGGAGGCTCCTGCCTTCCCTTAGCAGACACCTGTCTTTCAAACCAAGACAAACCCAAACTGAACAATAAAAATACTAGTACAGGATTTTTCTGTGCAGTGTTTTTATGAAAATAAAAACTTCCTAAGGTAAGGTTCTCCTCCTAAGGTAAGGAAAATGTTTTTCTAGCTCTACTGAAGAAATCTTCATTTGGTTACAACAGCAAAAGCAGATTAGACAGCCTACTCTGGGGGGAAGGTACCAGCAAACTGTCTATAGTCAATGATTTTTAGGAGTAAAAGGTGGCAGTTTCAGATGTAATGGACTGGGAGACCCTGCATGAAGCTCAACAACAGAAGAAGGGGTGAAAAAGATCAGATGCTATCTTTCTGCAGGGGAAATCAGCAACAGGAAGTTTGACATTGAAGGGAGGAAGAATTCATCACTCATCTCCATGGCTTCAGATCAGGATGGAGACATTTCCAATACAGCCTTGTCTTAATTAATGCTTTGTGATATAAGAGTAGAATGAGCCTGTTTATATGAAGCAGTGAAACAACAAGAAGGTATGGAAAAAGTTTTGAGAGGGTTGGTTTATTTATCATCCCTCCAAAACACAATCCTAATAGTTCCAGGCATATTTTAGTTTTATTTCCTATTAATTGATCTGAATTGTCCTGGGTTTTTTTCTACTGAATAGCAAAATCTGGATCAAATGGAGTCTGCTCCAGGCCCTCACACTACAGAGGGTCTCACAAGATCTATAGTTTCACACTGACAGAGCCTGAGCCAAAAAAATCCCTCTTTATCAGTGCTAACATCAAAGTTTGTATATACAAAGATCTAATGATAGCAAAACCAAAAAACCAGACCATATATCCAATTTCAGAGTTACTTCATAGAAACATTATATTATTATAAATCTAACAGGAAGTTTGTGGTAATTTAATTTTTTCCCCATTTCTCTGGAGTACCAGTATGTCTCCTAAATAAGAGTGAACATTGTGGTCAGTATTCCATTAAAAAACTCACATTTTAAATATATGATAGAAAATGATCTGGTATAAAATCAAATCAGATTACCAAAGATGTATAAAATGCATATCTCAAGCTCAACACTGACTGGAACAACTACCCCTGGCATCTCAGAAGCTTGTACTCAGAGCTCTTGAGGAAGAATGTAGCTTTCCATGTTACAAGCAAGTTACTGCACTGAGCTGTAAGAGGAACCCCTTCTTACCTTCTCAGCTATCTTTACAGAATAGGTATGAAGCTCTGGGTACAGTAGATGAAGGAGATGAGATAGAAGAGGAGGAATCTGTGCAAGTACTCTCATCAAAGTGAGATCAACCAATCCCTCACATCAAGACCTGCTTAATGCACTGTCCTGGGGTGACCTTGTGAGGCTTGTATCCCCAATCATCTGTTCTGTTTGGGCTGGAGATGTTCTGGCTCAGGGAAGTTTTGTTTTGGTTTTGTTATCAGCGTGTGGATAATAGTTGGAGGGACACAGACACATAGTGCTGCTTTTTGCGGCTGCTTTTGCTGCTGCTTGCTGCTTTTCTTGCTTGCTCTTGCTTCTGCTTAGCTCTTTATTTAGTTTAGCTAGACAGTCCAAGATTCCTCTGGACTGTTTTTCTTTCCCTCTCTCATTTTGTAGAATCATTCAAGCCTGCTCCGGACTGGGACCTGGGAAGCACCGAGAGTCTGCACTTTGTGGCCTGCAACAATCTGCCCAGTGCCGGAGAGACCAACAACAGAGCGACCATTCTCCAAAGAGAGACTTTCTGAATTTGTTATCTCGTCATAATGGTTCATCTTGGGTGTTGGGGGGTGCTCTGTCTGTTAAATAAACAGGTTTCTTTCCACTTCTCTCCGAGGAATCCTTCCCAAACTGGTTTGGGGGGGGGGGGGGGGGGGGGGGCCGTGGAGGTTTGCTCTCTGAAGGGGCCCCTTTGGGAGTTTCTCCCCAAACTTGCCCTAAACCAGGACATGCACTTAACTAGCGTTGAAAAGAAACAACAGCAAGTAATGGTCATTGGTGACTTTCTCCTGAGCCAAATGAATCTCCATTGGCAGACTGGATTATCTTTTCAGGGAAGTTTGCTGCCTCCCTGGGCCCCAAATCAGAGATGCAACCAAATGACTGATGAGCTCATTACAGACTTCTGACTATTACCTACTCCTTTACTTTCACATGGGTACTAATGACATTGCAACGAGAAGGCCAAGGTCAATCAAAATAGATTTCAGGGCCCTGGGAAGAATGATAAAAGATTCAGGAGAAGACGTAGTGTTTTCCTTGATTCTCCCAGTAACAGGGAGAGTCAATGGAAGAAATAGGCATGCCCCAAATATCAATGTCTGGCTCCAGGAGTGGTGTCTCCACCAGAACATTGGTTTTTATAACCATAGAAGCGTCTACAAGACACAAGGTATGCTGAGGCCTGATGGTATCCACTTGCCCTGATAAGGAAAATGCTTCTTTGCTCATAAACTGGAAAGACCAATTGAGAGGACTTTAAACTAGAAGTGATGAGATGAAGCTAAGCCAAAGGTTGGCATGGCATTGCCTGAGAGTGGCAATGCTAGTGGGAACATTTATGGTCCTTCAGGGAGCACTGGAGTTTTAGGAGTATATCTGAAATATTGACTCCCTCAAAAGCAAAGAGGCCTTGCAGACAGACCTTGACAAATGAGAGGGCTGGGCAATCACCAAATGTGTGAAGTTTAACAAAGACAAGTGCCAGATTCCACACCTGGAACGGGACAAACCTGGATGTACTAACAGACTGGGGAATGAAAGACTGGAAAATGCTGTGGAAAGGGGCCTGGGTGTCTATATGAGGAGCAGCTGAAGTGACTTGATTTGTTTGGTCTAGAGAAGAGGAGACTAAGTTAAGACCTCATAGCAGTCTACAGCTTCCTTATGAGGGGAAGTGGAAGGGCAGCACTGAGCTCTTCTCTCTGGTGACCAGTGACAGGACCTGAGGGAAGGGCTGGAGCAGTGTTGGGGAGGTTTAGGTTGGGTATTAGGAAAAGTCAACGTGGAAAAAGGCCAGTGTGATGTCCATCCACAAGAAGGGCTGGAAGGAGGATCCAGGGAACTAAAGGCCTGTCAGCCTGACTGCAGGAAGAATTTCTTCCCAGAAAGGGTTGTCCAGCATTGGAATGGGCTGCCCAGGGAAGTGGTGGAATCACCATCCCGGGAGGTGTTCAAGAAACAACTGGATGTGACATACAGTGTTCTGGTCTAGTTGACAAGGTGGGGGTCACAGGTTGGACTCAATGGTCTTGGAGGTCTCTTCTAACCTAAATTATTCTGGGATTCTGTGAAAAGGTTCTTCCCCCAGAGGGTGGTCAGGCACTGGAACACACCTCCAAGGCTGTCAGAGCTCAAGAGGCGTTTGGACAACACTCTCAGGCACATGGTGGGATTGTTGGGGTGTCCTGTGCAGGGCCAGGAGTTGGATTCCATGATCCTTGTGGGTCCCTTCCAACTAAGGATATTCTATGATTTTATGAAATGCTTGTACAGCAAAGCATGCAGTATGAGAAACAAAGAGGATGAACTGGAAGCATTGATCTGTTCACAGACCTATGTCATTGATATAAGTGAGAATTAGCAGGAGTCCTACAACCATAGTGCTAGGATGGAGGGCTACAGGTTGTTCAGGAAGGATAGGCAGGGTGGGTGAGGAGGTGGTATTGCACTATACATAAGGGAGAGGTTTGACAGTATAGCCCTTACAGTTAGGGATGATGTGTTTGAGAGTCTCTGAGCATTAGGAGAGTGGAAAACAGAGATGTAGTGGATCTCTACTACCAATCACCCAGACAGAAAGATAGCACTGATGAGTTATTCTATAGGTAATTAGGAGAAATCTCTGGATTGGTAGCCCTGGTTCTTATGGAAGATTTCAATTTCCCAGACATCAACTGGGAATACCAAACTGCAGTGATGAAAAAGTCTGAAACTCCTGAAATTTGTGAAAAATAACTTCTTGTTACAAGTACTCAGTGAGCCAAATAGGAAAGATGCCCTCTTAGGCTTGCTATTTCTGAATAAAATATTCAGGGAAGACACTGCTCTCTCCAACTCCCTGACAGGAGGGTGGAGCCAGGTGGGGGATCAGTCTTTTCTCCCAGGTAACAAGCACCAGGACAAGAGGAAGTGGCCTCAAGTTGTTCCAGAGAAGGTTCAGGTTGGACATCGGGAAGAATTTCTTCACCGAAAGGGTGGTTATGCATTGGAATGGCCTGCCCAGGGAGGTGATGGAGTCCCCATTCCTGAAGGTGTTCAAAATCCAAGTAGATGGGGAACTTAGTGATATACTTTAGTGGGCATGGTGGTGATCAGTCAAATGTTTGGACTTGATCTTGGAGGTCTTTTCCAACTTTAATGATCCTATTATTCTAATAGAGGACTTGTGGGAGATGTAATGATAGGTGGTTGTCTTGGCCTTAGTGATCACAAAATGGTTGAGTTTAAACTTTTCAGTGTAATGAGAAAAAATGTCAGGAGAGTTGCTACCTTGGATTTCAGAGAGCAAACTTTAAGCTGTTCAGGAAGCTATTTAGCTGTGTCCCCTGAGGGTCTGTTTTTGAGGACTTAGGGGTCCATGAGTCCTGGTCAGTTTTTAAGAAGCACCTTTAAAAAGCACAGGATCAGGCAATTCCACTGTCAGAAGTCAAGTAAATGGGGCAGAAGACCAGCTTGGCTGAACAGGGAACTCCTCATGGAATTCAACAGGAAAAACAAATGCTATGATCTCTGGAAGCAAGGTCAGACTTCGCAGGAACATTACAAATCTGTGGTTTGTATACACAAGGAGAAGGCACAAAACCCCAAAGCTCAACTACAGTTGAAACTGAACAGGGTAGTGCCAGACAAAAAAGAAAGGCTTTTTTAAGAATATTAATAGCAAGAGGAGGTCTAAGGATAACAGAAGCATAGAATCATTTAGGTCGGAAAAGACCTTTAAAGTAATTGAGTCTAACCATTAAACTAAAACTGCAAAGCCCACCACTAATCCATATCCCCAAGTGCCACACCTATGTGACTTTTAAATCCCTCCGGGGATGGCGACTCCACCACCTCCCTGGGCAGCTTGTGCTGTGCCAATGCTTGACAACCCTTTCTGTATAGAAATTTTTCCTAATATCCAATCTAAACCTCTGCTGGTGCAACTTAAGGCCATTTCCTCTCATCCTGTTGCTTGTTACTAGAAAGAATAGACTGACCCCCACTTAAATACAACTTCTTTTCAGTTAGTTGTAGAAAGCAATAAGTTCTCCCCTGAGCCTCTTTTTCTCCAGGCTGAGCCTCCTCCAGCTCCCTCAGCTGCTCCTCATCAGACTTGTGTTCCAGACCCTTCACCAGTCTTGTCACCCTTCTTTGGACACACTCCAGTGCCTCAATGTCCTTCTTGGAGTGAGGGGCCCAGAACTGGACACAGGATCCAAGGTGCAGCCTCACCACTGCTCAGTACAGGGGTACAATCACTTCCCAAGTCATAGAATCATAGAATGGGTTGGAAGGGACCTTAAAGATTATCTAGGTCTAAGCCCCCTGCCATGGGCAGGGATGCCACCCCAATCAGGTTGCTCAGAGTCCCATTCAACCTGACCTTAACACTTCCAGGGATGGGGCATCCACAACTTCTCTGTGCAACCTCTGCCAGTGCCTCTCCACCCTCACAGTAAAGAATTTTTAACCTAACATCTAATCTAAATCTCTCCTTTTAGTTTAAAACCATTACCCCTTGTCCCATCATTATCTGCCCATGCAAAAAGTCCCTCTACTTCTTTCTTATAAGCCCCCTTTAAGTACTGAAAGGCTGAAGTAAGGTCTCCTCAGTCTTCTCCAGGCTGAACAACCCCAGCTCTCCCAGCCTGTCTCCATAGCAGAGGTGCTCCGGTCCTCTGATCATCTTCATGGCCTCCTTTGGACTTGCTGCAACAGGTCAATGTGCTTCTTGTGCTGGCAGCCCCAGAGCTGGACACAGCACTCCAGGTGGGATCTCACCAGAGCAGAGTAGAGGGGGAAAACCACCTCCCTTGACCTGCCAGCCACACCTCCTTTGGTGCAGCCCAGGATGCAGTTGGCCTTCTGGGCTGTAAGCACACAATGTTGGCCTATGTCCAGCTTTCTGTTCACCAGAACCCCCAAGTCCTTCTCCACAGGACTGCTCTCAATGGGTTCTTCTCCCAGCCTGTACTCGTGGCTGGGATTGCCCCAACCCAGGTGTAGCACCTTGCACTTGGCCTTGTTGAACCTCATTAGATTCACATGGGCTCACTTCTCAGCTTGTCCAGGTCCCTCTGGATGGCCCCATCTTTCAGGTGTGTCAACTGCACCACTCAGCTTCATGCCATCTGCAAACTTGCTGAGGGTGCACTTGATCCCTTTGTCTATGTCCTTGATAAAGATCTTAAAGAGCACCAGTTCCAAGACAGAGCCCTGAGGGACACCGCTTCTCACTGATCTCCATATGAACATTGAGCTGTCGACCACAACTCCAGTCAGAGGACTACAAGTGTAAAAACAGTAACTTCCTATTTGTGGACACTGAAATTTTAAGGGATCAGTTGTATCATCTAAATGTTCCTAAGTCCATGGGGCCTGATGAGATTCATCCCAGAATACTGAAGGAGCTAGTAGATGTTATGGCAGTATCCATCTCAATAATCTACCAAAGGTCTGGGGAGTTTAGGGAGGTCTCCACTGATTGGAAGAGCAGTCCTGCAGAAAGGGATCCGGGGGTGCTGGTCAGCAGCAGGCTCAATATGAGTCAGCAGTGAGCCCTGGCAGCCAAAAGGATAAACCTCATCCTGGGGCACATCAAACACAGCAGAACCAGCTAGTCAAGAGAGGTGATGATCCTGCTGTATTCAGCATTGGCATGGACTCACTTTGAATACTGTGTGTGGTTCTGGGCCCCACGATTTAAGAAGGAAGGTCCTTGAATCACCCTCAGAGGAAGGCAACCATGATGGTGAAGAGGCTGGAAGGCATGTCCTGTGAGGAGCAGCTGAGAACTTTGGGTTTGTCTAGTTTGGAGAAAAGGAGGCTGAGGGGTGACCTCATGACTCTCTACAGCTTCCTGAGGAGGGGAGGGGGAGAGGGAGGTGCTGATCTCTTCTCCCTGGGATCCAGTAACAGGATGTGTGAGAATGGTTCAAAGCTGCATCAGAGAAGGTTTAGACTTGACCTTAGGAAACACTTCTTTACTGAGCAGGTGGTCAAATCTTGGAACAGGCTTCCTGGAGAGGTGGTCAATGGCCCAAGCCTGACAGTGTTTAAGAAGCATTTGGACAATGCCCTTAACAGCATTCTTTAACTTTTGGTCAGCACTGAAGTGGTCAGGCAGTTGGACTGGATGATTATTGTATGTCAATTCCAAGTGAAATATTCTATTCTATTCTGTTCTATTCTGTTCTGTTCTGTTCCATTCCATTCCATTCCATGTCTGGGGCTACAAGAAATGTCTGAGGCTTCTCACTGAAGATGAGGCAGAGGAAAACTGTCTCCTTGCCTACAGGAGGTGTGCACTGGTTGAAGAGCTGTGTTACCATGTTAAAGGAGCTGCAGAAGGTCAGACATCTGCACAGCATCAGAGATAATGAGGAAAACATTCCCTCTCTTCTCAGAGATCCTGCAGAGACAAGAGCCCAAACTCTGAATTGTACTAAAGGAGGGGCAGCCAGTTTCTGCGTTTATCAGGTTGGGAAATGGAGAGTACCAAGATGGCAGAGGCTGGAAGTTTGTGATATCTGGCACTGGGAGGATGGGTCTTCTTTTGCCAGCAGAACTGCAACTACAGAATAGGTTCTATAGTTCTGCATCTGATTGCAAATGAGGGGCTGGGAGCTCTGTCCAATGAAGCATCAGAACTGGCTGCACCTGAACTATGCAGCAATAACAGGGGGAAGTGGTGAGTCATTGTAGTGGGAGATTCCCTTCTGCAGGGGAGATGTCAACCTGACCTGCTGTACAGGGCAGTTTACTGCTTGCCAGCAGCTCACATCCAGGATATTAATGAGAGATTGCCAAGGCTTGCCCAGCCCTTGGACTATGCCCTGTTGCTCATCCACATAAGAACCACTGTGATACTGACAGAGATACTTCTTTTCTAACACAATGGTTTATAAATATTTCTTTTATTGTGTTTTCTTTCCTGAATACTTTTAATTACAGAACAGTAACAACTTCACCCAATTTAAGGGTGTCACTGACAGCACTATCAATGCCTATGTTAAACAAGCACCTGGATCTCTCTTCTTTGAGGAGCAGGGGGGTAGACATAGAATAGGGGGATGGGACATTTCTCCCCTCAGAGGCTACAGAAAACATGTACGTGTGTTTGTCAATCTAGGATGCCAGTAAAAAAAAATGCAATAAACCTCATTTTTTTGTGGCAAGCCATGAATAAATCCGATTAAAAGAATTCTAAAGTTTCTTAGTTGTAGGCAAAGAAATAAGTCATGAGGAACTTGATTATTTATTATGAGTATGCATTTTTCAAGGGTCACACGAGGTAAGTGGTAATTTCTCAACCTACTTCAAGTATGCCACACTGATGTCAAGACTATGTTCATAGACTGAAATTTCATAACACAAATTAGAAAAATAAATAATCTAACTTTAAGATTGGTATGTGATAACTGTTCAACACTAGAAATTAAATCTCAATCAAATAAAAGTCACGGTACTGTTTAAAAATAAAGCAGTTACATGGAAGGCTAGTGAAAATACTTTTTCCTCTATGGATTTTTTAATTTCATGCATTTGACAGGACTGCATAAGTGGTGGACATCTTTTGTTTGGTGTGCATTTCCCCTACACACAACAAAAAAAAAATTCAAATTTGAGAAGATATAAAAATGGGACTTTTTATAGTCACAGGCAATGGTAAAAAGTCTGAGGCCATAAAAAATACCTAAATCCTGAGAACAGCAAAAAATGTGGCTTGAAATCAAATTGAGTGTGCCCTCCTTCAACGTCAACCAATGTAAAAAATACCCATGCTAGTCTGTGCTTCTGTTAAAAACAATCCATAACTTACTTGTGTCTGAAAGCAGAGACAAAGGAGCAATACTGGCAGCTGTACTTGTCTTCCCGGGTAAACACAGCCAGAGTCAAATGACCCCTCTCATGAGATCGCAGACCCTGCATAGACATCAAAACCCGGTCACACTGGCTGCAGTGGTAGCCCCCAGGCCTGGCTTCATCTTCCAAGGATGCTCCAGATTCAGCTTCTGTAAATTCCACAGGGTCTTTGGCCCCCTCAAAACCCTCCAAAGTTGTTCTTGAAGAATCTTCAACTTCCTGCTAAAAAACACATATTCCCCCCCTAAAGCCATCAATTTTCTCTCCCTTCTGTCCCTCAGTCTCTCCTATGCATTAACTTCAATATCTGTTTCCTGCTGCATTCACTTTCTAAAGGTATCCCTACCAAACTCCACCAATGACTATGCATGAGTTTAGTCTTTAATTATATATATATGTATATACATTAAAAAACAAATGACCCATCTCTTAGTCCCTTTCCTAAGTGTTAATTAGCACAGCACATATTTTGAAGCAACATTAAAACTGAAAAGCATATTTATATCATGTTTTCTGGATCTTGTATTTTAGTTTTTGTTCCCTGCTGTTGAGCAAGTAGTATCTGCTTGCTCAAAAGATGATATTGACCCCCTATAAACTTTACTTGAGAAGCAGAGAAAGAGCAGGAATCATTTCATAGAAGGGAAGCACCCCATTCTGTCAGTAGTATTGGATAAGCTAAAGGAAGGAAAGTGGAAGCTCTTAGGTATGACTGTTTAGACTAAGATGGACTCAGCAACTATACA
The DNA here is from genome assembly GCA_018697195.1 of Certhia americana. Taxonomy (NCBI): domain Eukaryota; kingdom Metazoa; phylum Chordata; class Aves; order Passeriformes; family Certhiidae; genus Certhia; species Certhia americana. The sequence continues at coordinate 4,318,072 of JAGMWU010000027.1, read as the reverse complement.
CAGCATGCAGTCAATGTCATGAAACAGGCATGTTTTAGGTCACACAGAATGCAAAATGAGATTTTGCTGAGTACTCACTGCAGCAAGAAAAGGAGAATTGCATAACCAGATCCTGCAACCTTACTGCACCTGAACTCCCCCTGTACAGTCTGTCCTCAGACATTCTAGGTGGGCTCCATTTGCATAGGGAGGAAACAGCAGCATATTTACAATTAACCACTTAAATTGGACCCCTGACTCAGCTGGATATTTGAATATGTATTTGCAGCACTATAATTTCACTTTTGCATATGGGTTGGAGAAAAAAAAGGAAAAAAGCCCCCAAACCTTAAGAGTCTAAGAAAGCAGAAATATAGCCCAGAACAGCTGACGGAGAAGGTCCTGCTCATAAATCAGGTCTTTCAGTCACCTGTGATATCAATTCCTTTGTGTCAAATAAGCAATGAGAATTAAATAGTTTTTGTGCCCCAGATGAAGAGTACAAGAAAGTCAAAACATATTAAAGTAAACAAAATGTGCTGCAGAAACATGAAGAATTAGATTAGACTGTCATGTTTAACTGTTCAGAATGTCCAGTCCAAAACCCATTTGTTTCCATGGGAGCCCTCTATGGGCTTTCAGTTAGGCCTTAATATCAAATACAAAATGCTGCCAGTTCACAGAATTCTTACCTTTACTGTAGGTGACACAGAAGAAACATTACCATACTGGACATGCTTACGGAGATGATTACAGATGGCTCGGAGCGTTGGATGAACTTCCACACAAAATTTACATTTGTAGCCTACTACTTTCCTCTCCTTAGGGTTTGAAGCATCTTCCAAGTGTCCAAAAGCCTATTGAAGCACACAAGTATTGATCAGTTACACTAACGTAATACTGAAACATGCTTTGAATAGCTCACTTTTAGGAATATACTCAGACTAGCAAAATAATCTTTAGTGTACACATATATACTGGGTCTGGCTGAGCTGGAGTTCATTTCCCCATAGTACCTCTCCCAGTGCTGCGCTTTGCATCAGGAGCTGGAAAGGTGTTCAGAACACACCAGTGTTTTGGCTACTGATGAGCAGCACTGGCACAGCATCAGTGCTGTCTCAACATTCCCCCCTCCCCCCCCCCCAAAGACCCTTAGGCTGGGGGTGGGCTAGACCCTGGAAGGAGATATAGCCAGGACAGCTGGCGACTCGAACTGACCAAAGAGGTATTCCATACCATATGACATCTGCTAAGATACAAAAGGTAAGAGAAGGGGGGGGGGGGGAACGACACACAGGACGGGATGCACACATGGGGATGGGGGACTGTTGGAGTCAAGAATTCTGAGAAGTATTTCTCTGCATGTTTTAAGGGATCCAAACCCCCTGACAAACACTGTTTTTAACCTTTGTCCATGGAAAGGGCTTCTTAGGCTCTGGGATGAAGCAGAACTTTCAAGAATATGGATTAGATAGTAGCATAACATGTAGTTTATCACAGGGTGAAAAGTAGAATTTTGGGGTTTTTAGAATGGGGCTTCAGGGGGCAAGATGGAGGAATGTGGGTGTGTCCTGTCCTTCATCTTGTTCTTCTTGTCCTCCATCTTCTGCTGTGATGGTGGCACTTTCTGGTTGGTTTAGAGTTGAGACAGATTGTCCAACATAGGTGATAGGTATTGGAAAATTATTGTAAATAAAGTACACATAGTTTTTAGTATAAAAGTAAACACCACCCTGAGGGAGGGGGATTGTGCCTTGAACTGACTTGCTGAGAGGATCTCTGCTAATCAGGGAAAGAATGTAATAGATAAGGAAAAATAAACATCCTTGGAAAACAGAAGAGATGACTCTCGACTTTTTCTTCAGTCACGGGGCTGGGAGAAAAGGACTTTCTAAATCTCAGGAATCATTAAAATATCAAAAAAAACCCCAAGAAGGGACATTGGTTATTATGTGTTGTCTTCCAGAGCAACCACTAGACATGCTGAAGCCCTGCTTCCTGGGAAGTGGCTGCACATTGCCTGCTGATGGGAAGTAGAGAATAAATCTTTTTTTTCCCCTTGCTTCTGTGTGCAGCCTTTGCTTTTGCTTTATTAACCTGCCTTTATCTTGACCCACAAGTTCTTTTCCATCTTATCTTCTTCCCCCCTGTCCTGATGAAGAGTAGGAGTGATAGAGTAGCTTGGTGTGTCAGTATCCAGACAAGGTCAACCCACTACAACATTCTATTGTGTAAAACTTCAACCTCAATTTGCACTGACTTCTATTTAAGCCCTCAAAATAGGTGGATAGGATGTGCACAGAAAAAACCTTGAGTTTCTGTATAATAGCAGTCCCCTATAAGATTGTTTGTGTTTAACTCACAATACCAAGCCATGGTCTTTCATGGTTCCACCTCCCCCCCCCCCCCAGCTGTATGTTTTTCTACAGCAAGGAGTTACTCCAGATGGGGAGAAAGGTACAGAAAAGAATAGCAGAATTTGGTCTTCTGTTCACAGGAACACTTGCCCAAAGCTTGAAGTTATTGGATAGATGCACATAAACATCAAGTTCTTTACCAAAAAAATGAATTAAAATAGATAAGCTTGAAAAAGGAATTGCTGTGTTATTTCAAGGTACATTGATGAGCAGTGGAACAGGATATTTGCTAAAAAAATCTATGAGAAAAGGAACAGCAGCCTTGCAAAAGATACAGTTAGCCATCCATAAGGGTGGGAGAAAGGAAGAAACATAGGGAAAATCCTGAAGGAAACAATTGGAAGGAGCAGAGCTTCCTGTGGAGCCTAGGTGGAAAATGAAGAAAATTAAAGCAGAATATGTAACTGATTTATAGGGCCCATTGACACACTGAGTCACTCATTAACCTGCATTCATTTGGCTGTTAAAGTGAACATGCAAGTGGGTATTAGTAATAAGGAGCCTCTTGGGGTATAGAAGAACAGCTTTTGGTTTGTTTTTCTCCCTGGGGAGAGGAAGCAGAGGAGACCAGACACACAGATTCTTACCCTCTCTTGTTTGAAATCTGTAAAAGCACCATCTGCATATTTCTGCTTGCTCAAAAGCTGTTTCCTCCTCTCCTGACGTTTGGCACGCTTCTGGAATTCCTCATTGTGACTATTCAAGTGTGAGGTCAGCTCTGCCATGCTATGCAATTTAGTATCACAGTGCTTGCACTGGTAGACAGCATTATGAGAGCAGGTACCACTTCCCAGTATGGTAAAGTCTCTCTTCAAATCCTTGCTGTGGTGATCAGTGTAATGCATGCACAGCAGCTCTTCTGTGCCAAAGGAGAGCTTGAAACATTTTATGCATCTGAAGGGAAGCCACTCAGTTTCCCGAGCTTTGCTCTCCACCTCAAACTTTTCAAAGTTATTCCTTTCCTCAGCTGGAGTCAACTTTTCATGTTCATCAGCATACACAGCAGTGAAGTAGCCCCCCAGCTTGCTCGCCTGCTGCTTCTTAGGGAAAACACCAGGGTGACGCTTCATGTAGTGGGACACAATACCTTTCTTGCTAAAAGACTGAAAGGAACAAAGTGAGCACTTCTTCTTTTCCACAGCCCTCCTCAGCTCCTCACTTAACTGAGGAGTGTCCTCTTTGGGAGGAGATGGAATGATCACTTTATTTGGTTTGTCACTTACTGTCCTGGAGGCTGCTAAACAATGAGTGTAGTAAGCATCAATGTCATGTCTTTTCTGGTAGTGTGCTGCAAGCCCTTTGCGGATGGGGTTGGTGTAGGAACACAGAGCACACTTGAAAAGGTTGTTCTTGCCTTCTGGTTGTGCCCGAACATTGTTATGTTTGATGCGGTAGTGCCTGGCTATCCCCTTCCGGGTGGAACAAAAGTATTTGCAGAGCTGACACCGAAACACTGTGTGAGACACTAAGTGAGAACTGGAGAAATGAAGTGCTGGGATAGACATTTCTCCAACACTATCAGCAGCAATCTCTGGGGAGGCCTTGATTTCAGTTACCATGTCTGGCTCCACTGAGGCAGACGACTTTGGTGGTGACTTAGCAAAAACATCAAATTCAGGTTGATCATGGTATTTCTCATAGTGAATTTTGAGCTTCTCCAGTGTGCCATGGGTGTAAGGGCATAGTTTGCACCTGTATGCACCATAGCCTTGCTTGAAAATCCTATTCATCTCTTCTATGTCATTCTGTGCAATGTCATTCGACTGTTCCACATCGTGCACAAAGTCTTCAGCAGTGACCTTTACTGATGGGTGCCGCTTCTGATAATGTGTGAGGACACCATGAATGCGTGTGTTAATGTATGGGCAATGTCTGCACTTGTACACAGCCCCTGGGTTAATGTCTATGTCCTGTGCAAAGTCAGCAGCTTTCACTTTCATGCCAGGATGCTTTTTGCCGTAATGTGTCAGGAGGCCATGCAAGTTATTGTACTCAGACTGGCAAACTGTACACTGATATGGAGTAGAGGAGATGGCAGTGTTTGCATAAGTCATCTGAATAGTTTTTTCACGGGAAAGGCTGGGGTCCTCCATGTCTTGGTCCATCTGTGATAGTACCTGGTTTTCAGAATTAATCCTGGACCTAACTTCATCAAGTTGTGTGCCAATTTTCATAGCAGCATCTTTCCCCTTAATGATTTCTAACAATACAGATTCATCCCCATTCATAGTCCAAGGGTGAAAAGCCTGGTAGTGATTAGTAATGTCCCAAATGGAAGATGCTTCAAATACGCAGTCTCTGCATTTATAAGTCTTTGCCTCTGTTGGCATCACTAGGGTAGGAGGGGAAGGATCTGGACCTGCCCAGAGTTTACTTGTCATATATGTATAGTCAACATAATGTTCAGGATGTCTCCTTTGGTAATGCACAAGCAAACCACTGGGTTCTGTATGTGAATAAATACACCATTCACAGTGATAACCAGCTTCTATCAAGCCATCCAAAAATGCCCATCTCAGAATGGATGTGACTGTGGCCTTCAGATTTGGGTGGTCTTTCTTAATATGCTTTCTCAATGCATAGAAATAAGGTGATGTGTAGCTACACTGCCTGCATTTGAGGGCTCTCAGCTTTGTCTTGTCCTGTTCAGTGCTGGAGGTGTGAGCAGGCAGGCTGCCAGATGATTTCTTCTGGTTGTGATCACAAAGGCTTCTAATGGTGGCTGTGTGCTGCCTAATCGCATCTGCACTGGCCTTGAAATCACGGTGCTTCTTTTGATAATGAATGAGCACACCTTTTACAGTCCGGTTTCCATAATCACAGTGCTGACAGAAAAACATTTCATTATCAGGGGTATTCACAGAGTTCTCAGAACTGCCCTGGCTCAACTGCTGCACTGACACTGGTATTTTCTGAATCCCAGGTGGCAGCTCACCAGTCTTCATCATTGCCGCAGTAGGGGGTGCCTGCCTGATGTACTTGGCAGTGACTTTTATTTCTGGATGTCTTTTCTGGTAGTGAACAAGCACTCCCACAACTGAACGGTTGCTGTATGAACAGTGTTTGCAATAGTAAAGTTCAGGAGCAAGGTCTGGGAGCAATGGTGGGGAAGGTGGAGGTTGAGAAGACAAGTTGGATGGTTTGGGGGAAACAAACACTCCCATCTCAAAAGACATTTGAGCCAGGGCAGAGCCCCTGTCTACAGATGCTATATGCATGGTCTTCTGAATTCTGAAATATGATGCTTTTTCTTCAGGGTGTTTTTTCTGGTAATGCACCAGAACTGAATGCATATTAGGGCTTGCAAATGAGCACACATCACAGTCATAAACAATCACAGAACTGACTGAAGGTGCCTTCTGATTTTCATATTCAAGACTAAAAGTCTTTGTGGCACTTTTGTTAAAACTTGCTGGCACAATAGTCCCATGAGCCACAGGGGTGGAGGTTGACATAGTTTTTGGAGCAGAATTCAAGATCTCTCTCAGTGTTTGAGATTCTGAGTTTAGCCCTTCTTGCTGCTCAACAACATAGCTTGAAAATATCATTGCATTGTTAATTTTCACTGTTGGATGCATTCTTTGGTAATGTGGCATCAGGCTTCTAACATTTGGGCTAGTGTAAGAACAGAAGTGACAGCGGTAGATCAGATCAGAGTGATCAGAGTTCAATACATTCATAGCTTCAGGATGATGCTCTCCATAGTGTTGCTGCAGGTCTGCAAAGTTTGTATAGTCAATATAACATTCAAGACATCTGTATACTGCACTATGATCATTTGGATCCAAGATATACTTAAAGCTGAATTTTATGTAGGGATGCATCCGTTGGTAGTGGGTGCTAACACTCCTGGCAGATTTGTTGCTAAAATCGCAGTGTTTACAATAGTAACACTTGCCAGAGTCATTAATCTCCACGTTTTCATTGTCCTGATCAGGGTCATTTGTATTTGGCTGGCTTCCTAAAACAGAGGCATTAGGGGTCTGTTGATTTTTCATGTTAATAGAAGAAAAATAATCTTCCTCATCTTCAGATAAAGTGAGCTCAATCTCTGCTCCATTGGTGGAATTATAATCATGATGCATGTTTTTGAAGTTTGCATCCTTCTGGGAATCATTAGTCTCTCTCTCCCACATTTGCTGGAGTGCATAAGGACTAGAAACCTCCACCATGGGTTTTGCTTGTTCTTCTTCTCTGTCTAATTCCACTTCTATCTCCATCTCATCTCCCTCCTCTTCCTCATAATCCTGTACATTAATCACAGCATCTTCTTGCAGCTTGTTTTGGTTTATTTTGCTCTGCAGGTTGATTGCTATTTCATCAATTCTAGTTCTTTTCTTCATGGGTGAGAGATCCAAAGGGCAGTCATTTGACACCTTCCGAGCAACCTTAGCCACAAAGTTATTTTTAGACAAGAGACCAAGAATTGAGGTCTGGCTTTTCTTCACTGTGCTGACTGAGGTGAGACCATCTGCCTCATTTTCTTGTGGCATGTTGGATGGCAGTCCATCATATTTTGGTAAGTTGTCACAAAATGAGTGTTTATGCTGCTGATGAACTCTGAGGCCTTTCAAAGTAGTGGTAGAATAGTTACACAATGTGCACTTATAAGGATGCTGTGAATGGGGTGTAGGCAACTGTTGCTGTTGCTGCTGCACTGTTTCCATCATTCCAGCTGACTTTCTTCCATTTATATTTCCACTTTCATAAGAAACCATGTTGTCATTCAAAGAGAAGACAATGTTTTCACTCTGAGAATTCACAGTGTCCCAGTCTGATATTGTACTTGCATGACATTGCCTATGAGCTACAAGCTTTAATGAACTCTTACAGGTGAAAGGACATTCATTGCATTTATATACAGTTGTCTTCCCAGACAGGTGGATGTTCTCAATGTGACGGGAGATGCTTCGGCGGTGCATTGTGAGGAAAGGACAAAAAAGACATTGGAACCTGTTCATGTATCTTCTAAAGGGAATCCCTTTCGTTTCCAACAGTTTGTTCCCATCAGATCCCATCAGTTGCTCTGCAGATATTCCTGATATCTGGTTGTCCACTGAATTCAAGCCACTCTCGCTGTCCACTTCATTTAGCTCTTCATCTGAGCTGGAGTCATTTAGCGTACTGCTTGTTTCCAGGTCATCAGAATTTTTCATGTCAGCAAATCCATAGTGGGATCTGTCAGGCAAATTAACTATGTCCAAGTTGTGAGGTAATTTAGACTTCATGTGATGATAAGACACAGAAGAAAACTTAGAGGATATAGTAGAGCTGGGCCTGATAAGGGAATTGCTCGTAAAGCTTCTGACCTTTGAGACATCAGCATTCAACATATCACATCCTGTCATATTCATAGAGATATAAGTAGAGTTTGGAGAGGCATTCTGGGCACTCTGCCTATCAGGCACACTGGTTCTGTCTTGTTCCTCCCTCAAACTTGACAATATTTTTACCATGCTGCGGTGCTTCTTCATCATATGGTCACACCAGCGCTCCCTTCGAGGTGTCTGGTAACTGCACCATTCACAGCAAAAGTTGCCTCTGGACTTTGTTAGAGGTTTGACCATGGACTCCAAAATGCTCCGTTCTACTACCTCTTCAGGCAATACCTTGCAGGGTTCCTTCACCGGCACAGAGGCAGATGTCAATTCAGATACAGCAGAGGCAGTAGTAGGAGTTAAACTCTCCTTGGCATTGTTTTTGTGATACATTTTCTGGTGTTTAATGATCCTTGCACGCCTTGGTGATTTGTAGGTGCAGAACTGGCAAGAGAAAACTTTGCCAAATCCCTCATGCATCATAATGTTAAAGTATCCAGCAGTGTCAGTGTGTGACCCTACAGACCTCTCCCCAGTCCGTGCTCCATGAACCTTTCGAGTGTGCTCTATGAGGAGGTTTTTAGATCGGAAGTAACGCACACAGAATTTGCACTGAAAAAACTTGTTGGTTGGTTTAGGATTTGGAGCTATATGCTGACCATGAAAGCTTTGGCTCTGGCTATAACAACTTCCAGTTCCCATCTGAGTTGTTGTATTTTGCCCTAAAATAAGAATTAAAAAGCAAATATGTAAATAAGTAAAATTAGACCATTTCCCTCCACCTACCCTGCGTGCGTATGAATACACACACACCTTGAACACATTAATCACACTAGGATTCCCTCATTTATTATTAGACCTGTGCATACAAGAATTGTCAGAAAACTAATAGATGGTACGTAATTTGGGATAGACAATTCCCAAAATAAGCTTCTTGAAATAAAAAGGTCCACTAATAAAGTTGAAAACTCTTCTAGAGCTCATGGTAGTGTAAAGAATGTAAAAGAAACAATATTATAAAATGTGTGAAAAATAGCAGGAAAACAAATCCACACATTTGCATTTACAGAAAAAATCTGTAACTAAACATCATCCACTTCACTACTATAGTGGTAAAGGTAACAGTTTTTAAAAACACATTGAAACATACCAATTAAAATGCAATTAAATAAGTCACATGTGAGATAGGGGCTTAAGGTTGAGGTTTACCTGCTATTTCATCTGCAGTTGTAAATTCATCTTTTACAAAAGAAAATTCTATCTCAGTCTGGTTGCTAGCATTCATGGAGCCAGATCTCAGCTGGCTAGGGTTTTCCTCAGAGACATCTGTTGGCTGCAGAAAAGCAGTATGAACATCCTGAATGTGAGCTTTTAGGTCTTCATAGGATGGAGCTTGGAAATCACAGCCATCACACTGAAGTACCTCCATGGTTCAAGAATTATCTTTTGCATTAGAAAATTCTGCGAGAAAAACAAGGAAAGGAGAAGAAAAGAGGCAGGGGTTTGTTTTGGTTTTCCCTGTTTGGTTGGGTTTCAGAGGGGTTTTAGCTTATTTTTACAGAAATTTCCTTCAGTGAATTCTGAAAATATATTAACCCTGAGCTTCCTATCACTATTGTCCTGGTTTCAGCTAGGATAGTTAATTTCTTCTCAGTAGCTGACTCAATGTCTGAAAGACTTAATGATTTCCAGAAATTCCATAATTACTTCAGTCTAAAACTCAACAGTTAAAAGGCATCAAGGTAATTTTGAGTCAAAGACCTATCTAGGTAACTTGCAGGTTGCTGTTAGCAATGCTACAGTCAACCTTCTGACAAATGACTACTGTTTCAATAGACTTTGTCCTCTAGGCTTTTCCATTACTTGGGAGAGAGCTGTTGTTAGAAGTCTGTTTCTCTAGCAGCTATATGCTAGAAGAACAACCACATTATTCCCAAACATTCATTCACTGAAACTTGCAAACAGACAACAGTGGTTTCTGCTTCTATAAGACTCACTCTAACCTTCTTGGAAGCTGAGAAAGTCCTGTCAATTTCACTAGCAGCTATTAAAAAAAATCCCAAATTTTAAAATGAAAACACTTTCTTTTCAAAATATTGCAATTCCTGACTTCAGTGGAAAACATAAACATAATTGCAAAGTGAGATCTAAATATGTGTATTGAAAATAGAATGCTGTACATTGGAATTAATTCCACCAAACACCAAGAACATCTCCACTTTTTGTCATAACTCTGTTACAGAGTTCCATTACCATCTGTCATTGGGGACATATCTTTGATGGGATAGGAGTTTGAGGAAGGGATGGGCAGTAAAAAGAATAAGAATACTATAAAAATACAATGGAAATAGAAATAACAGCGATCTCCATAAACACTTCATGACTTCATGATTAATCCCAAACCTCTGTGTACTGTAATGTACAAAGTAACAAAATTTGGCAAGTTTGAGTTCAGTATGTGACCAATGCCATTTCACAAAACACTGGGGTAGAATTTATCACTAGACTCTTAGTTTATGTACTGCCATAAACAAGAGGACAGACAAAATTCAAGAAATGCAAAAGGCTGAGACCCTCCTGCCCTGTACAGCAGTTGGGTACAAAAGCAACCTATTATTTTTTAAGTGATAAAGTAATTTATTAAGTTTCCCACACATTGCACTGGGCCAAGATAACCTAGGAGTTCCAGAGGTCCAAGACACAATAGCAAACAAAACCATTATAGTGTGAAAATTCTATTTTTTACTGTAAAATGTAAAACCATTTCTATAGTAAGATGAAAATCTGCCGTAGGCAAAACAGTCACAATTCAAAGAATTTTATTTCATTTAGTTTATTGTCAACTTCTTTCTGCCCTTCCTTATTTCTTACTCATCTTCCTTCACTGCTCTTTGCTTCTAACTGCTTTGCTCCAGTGTGGGTTATACCATGGGTCAAAGTCGCTTTTGAGGGTGCAAATGCTCCTGCGTGGAGCACCTCCTTTCAAGAGTGAGCCTCCTACCCCTATTGGCAACTGTCCTTAAATATGTTTGAGCAGGGGCACCATATGCTCCTCTGATTCTTTGAAAGTTTGGCTCTCAATGGGTTCTCTCAAATTTTTTCAGAACTGGCTGTTCATGGGGTCCTCCCACAGTGCGACTCCTTGCTACCAAAACCCAGACATTTATGTTCAATATAAAACCCTAGGGCACAAAGAGAGGACACTGCATAAAATAATGCCTTGTCATATAGCCTGCTAAAATAAACTTCTGGCCAGTCTATTTCTGGATAGTGAGCACACAGACACTCCACATGTTTAATCTACATTTTTGTACTCACTGCAATATCTGTTCCCCACCACCACCACCAAAAAAACCCCACAATAACACCAAAAAAGGAAAAAACTGGTGCACCAGGTTTTTTTCAGTTAGCAAAACTACAATGATTAAGATACTCTGGCTCTTATTTGCAAGCACCAGATCAAACACTGTGGAAGAGGTTACTATATGTTCAGAGACCAAATTACAGTAGTGAGTGAAGCACCACACCATGTCTTCTTTACCCCAATCCATTAGACCTGAAAACATTTATTTTTCTCATGGAGCAAATGACTCCTGCATTTAGAGCACTTCACAGAAAAGCAGTTAATTTATTTTTCACTATCTGTAACCCAAGCTTAGTTCTCTCATCTCAGCCAAACAAGCCACAGCTCTGCTGAATATGTTCATCACACGTTCAAGACTTATAAGCCTCTACTTCACTGAAGCTCTAAGACACACTAAGCTGCCCTATTCCTGAATTTTGCAAGTAGCCATTTAACTTCAGACAACTGTACGCAGTGGCTCATAGTTTTACCTGTGATCAACATGGCCTCACTGTCTCAGATTCATCTCTCATATACAAGATTCTTTTTTCCCTTGGATGATACAAAACCCCAAAATACCATTATCTGCACCACTGTCCTTCTTTTCTATGATTTACCTCTCCTCCCTGTCATGGTTAAGGAAAGGTACTCCCCAAGACTCTCCAAACCACGTGCCACTCTCTCTTGCTACCCCGCTTTCTCCTTCCTCCTTCCATTTGTGGCAGGATGGAGAGAATTGAAGGCACAAAAGGCAAAGTTCACAAGATGAGACAAGAACAATTTACTGGAAAGAGCAATGAGAGAAGAAAACCAACAGGAACAGCAACACTAATAACAGAGGGTACAAGAAAAGAAACTATTCCCATGGAAAATGTACTGACAATCGACAATATCAGATGGCTCCCTCCACCATGTTTACTTGACTGGAAGGAACCTCTTCTCTTCAGAAGAGTCCTTTTCCCCTGCCCCCAGCAATGGCATGAGGTGGTACAGAATAACCTCCGTGTCCTAGTCTTGCCAGGTCCCAGCTACTGCAAAAATTAACTGTCCTGAATGGAACCAGGACATTATACACCCCTTATTCTATACCATCTACTCATGCCCAGATTCTGCACCTTCCAACTATATACATACATATATACATATACATATACATTCAGACACAAGCACAGCTATCATTTCCATAGTCAGTGGCTGTCCCTCCAAGATGTCTGTTGAGTTCATTTAGTCCATGACTGTTGGTTCTATCTGTCATAGATGTCTTCCAGGGCAGGAGGACTTGTGTGCTGTTGGCTGGTTGCTGCATCAGGAGCTCACATCTGCTGTATCTGAAGCAGTCCATCCTCATTGGCCATGGAAGTTATGGCACACAGTGGCAGTGTCATTTAGCAACCAATATTATACAATTCAACATTACAGGCTGTTCTCACCCAAAATCAAATCCCCTTGAAAAACATTGTTTCCCTCTCCCTCTGCATCACCCATCAAGTACACCTGGGTCCTTGAGCAAAAACAGTCCTACAGATGGGTTTGCCTTTCCTTGAGGCAGAACTAATCCAAACTGTCTTCCCTAACACATTTCTCATATGCACCACAGGGACTTAATCCCCTACTATGGTACAAGGAGATTTTTATTGGGCAGGGCCAGTTTGATGGGTAGAGCCTCTAGTGTTAACTACCCAGGTGACCTTCGCTAAATGTAGATTTCCATGTTTGAAGGTGCCACCAGCCATTGCTTTCAACATGGTTTTCACCAGTTCATTGTATAGTTCAACTTTCCCAGCAGCTGGTGCATGATAGGGAATATGATACACCCACTCAATCCTGTGCTCTATGGCCCAAGTATCTATGAGGCTGTTTTTGAACTGAGTCCCATGGTCCAACTCAATTCTTTCTGGGGTGCCATGTCACCACAGGGCTTGCTTTTGAAGGCCCAAGATGGTGTTTCGGGCAGTGGTGTGAGGCAAAGAGTACATATCCAGCCATCTAGTGGTTGTTTCCACCATTATCAGCATGCAGTGCTTGCCTTGGTGGGTTTTCAGCAGTGTGATGTAATCTGCCAGGTCTCTCCATGTTTATATTTTGACCATCAGCCCCCCACACAACAGAGGCTTTACCTGCTTGGCCTGCTGGATGGCAGTGCATGTTTCACAGCTATGGATAATCTGGGAGATGGTGTCCATGGTTAAGTTCACCCCTTGATCAAAGGCACATCTATATGTTTCATCTCTTCCTGATGACTTGTGGCATCATGGGCCCACTGAGCCAGAAATAACTCACACTTATGTTACCAGTCCAGATCTACCTAAGACACTTTAATCTTGGCAGCCCAATCCACCTGACCATTTGTCCTGGGTTGATGCTGAATTGTATTCAATTCATCTGTTTAGCTCAGAAAAAAGTTTTGTACTTTTAAAACTGGATCTGAGAGTGAAGGGAGGAGAAGAAGAAGCAGTGGAATGTCTAAGACAGTTGTTTTCAAAACATAAAGATAAGAGTTTTCAGCTTTCCTTACACACAGCCTGTGATGCCTGCAATGTGGATGGTAAGAGAGAGCTCTCCTTTGCTTTTTGTTAGTTTATGGCTAGCTGAAGCAGAGAAGTTCTCCGGACTATGTTTTTTTCTTTTTTTCTTGGAACTGTTAGAACCTGCTCTGGACAAAAATCCAGAAGAGCATCAGGAGCTCACACCTGTGGCCTACTGGGGCCTGGCCTGGGCCACAGCATTTCCCAGCATCAGGGGGACTGACAACAGACTGAGTGAGCCAAGCTGCAACCCACGAAAGAGACTTTCTGAATTTGTCATCTCTTTGGAGTGGGAAGAGTTTTTATTGTTTAGTATTCATCATGTGTTGTTCTGGGGAGTGCTTTGCCTGTTAAATAAACAGTTTTTTCCACTTTTCTCCGAAGAAAATCTTTTTCCGGAATCAATTAAGGGAGGGGCCGCTTAAATTTGTTTTCTAGAGGAACCCCTTTGGAGGTTTCTTTCCAAATTTTCCCTAAACTAGGACACCATTGCTGCGATGCTCTTCAGTAGTCCGACACTTGGGTATATGGGCAGCTCCATGATGCACTTTTACAGCCAGCTTCTCTACCTGGACAGCAATACCTTGCCACGATTCAGCAGCCCAGATGGGTTTCCCTCTGTGCTGCCAATTGGTCTTTTTCCATTGTTCCAGCCACCCACACAGAGCATATGTGACCATCAACGAGTCAGTGTAGAGGTAGAGTGCTGACCATTTCTCTTGTTCAGCGATATCTAAAGTCAGCTGGATGGCTTTCAGCTCTGCAGTCTGACTTGATCCCCCTTGTCCCTCAATAGCTTCTGTGACTCTATGTGTAGGACTCTGTACGGCAGCTTTCCATTTTCAATGTAGCCCTACAATATGATGGAAACCATCAATAAAAAGAGCATATAGCTTTTCATTTTCTGGTAGCTGATTATATGGTAAGGCCTCCTCAGCACATCACCTTTCCCTCCTTTTCTCACTACAATTCAAAATTTTTGTCTTTGGGCCAGTTGGTGATAAACTCCAAGATCCCTGAGTGACTAGGGTTTCCTATTCAAGCTCCCTGTGTGATCAGCATGATCCACTTACTCCACATGGCATCAGTGGCATGACGTGTAGTAGGGACTTTCCCTTTGAACATCCACCCCATCACTGGCAGTCAGGGTGCTAGGAGGAACTGTGCTTTGGTGCCAATCACTTCTGAAGCAGCTCAACCCCTTTTATAAGCTTCCAGTATCTCTTTTTCAAATAGGGTGTAGCAGGCCTTGGATCCTTTGTATCCCCAGTTTCAGAAACCCAGGGGCTATCCTAGAGCCTCCTTGAGTACATTTTGCCAGAGGCTCCAGGAAGGACCATTCTCCCCAGCTGTGATGTAGAGCACATTTTTCACATCCTCTCCTGTCCTGACTGGCCCAAGGGTTACTGCATGAACAATCTCCTGTTTTATCTGTTCAGATTTGTTCCAGGTATACTGAACACCCAGCAGGTAAAAGCCAACTGTGGCCTGTGTTCTGATGCTATAGGAATGCAGAAAAATGCATTGGCAATGTTGATGGTGGCCCCACTTTCCTGCCTTGAACTCCAGTTCATACCAAAGTTCCAGCATGTCTGGCACAGCAGCACTCAGTGATGTTGTGACTTCATTCAGGCCAAAATAAACCAGTCAGTCTGCACTGTCCATTGGACTTATGCACTGGCTATGTAGGACTATTAAAGGGTGAGCAAGTCTTGCTGACCACTCTCTGGCTCTCCAATTCACAAATCATCTCATGGATGGGTTGGTGCAGTATTGTCAACAGTGCACTGTTGTGGCAGCAATCAGTACCTGTGGTTCTTCAACCTTCAGCAGTCCCATGGCAGAAGGGTCCTCTGAAAGACCAGGAAAGGTATTAAGCTGCCTAATTTACTGCCTTGGGTTTTAGCTTTTATATTTTTCAGATTCTCTGCTGCTTGGTGTGTAACTCTGAAACTTCATATTAGGTGTTAGTAAGTTCTCTTCACATGGTAGTTAGACAAAACAATCCCTTCCCAGCTAGAGAATCAAGGTGAACTGTTACCCAAAAAGCAGAAACAATGGTGAAGGGAAGGGGGCAAGCCAGGGGGTTGAGACTTCATGTCTTGAAGCTGTAATTAGACAATTAACCCCAATATGTAGATGAATGAAAACTTATAAAAGTGTAAAAACTCGTGACCAGAATCCATCTTGGATTCAACCTGGGTATAGCCCAGCCAGGCTCTTGTGCTGCCCAAGGTGTATCCTTTTAAGGCCTTTCAATAAATACCTGTTTTGTTCATTTAACTCTGCCTAGTCTCTGTTCCAGATCAGCCTTTCTAGGCATCATCCACAGTAGCTATCCCAAAAGCCCTTTTGGATCCTTGAAATACTCTCTTCTGAGGTAATCTATGCCAAGGATACATGTGGCCTTTGGGCCAGTCACAATGGGGTGTTTTTGCCATTCATTCACAGTCAGGCTCACTTCAGCTTGCAGTACAGTCAGCTGTTGAGATCCCCGTCACTCCAGAAACAGAGATCGATTCTGCCCCACTATAGCTTGATGGTATCAGGGTACATTGTGCACCAGTGTCAACTAAAGCGTAATACACTTACTGGTCTGATGTGCCACATCATCAGATTCACACAGTCCAATAGACCTGATTGTCCCTTTCCTCCACCTGTCTGGAGGCAGAGGCCCTCTATTTCTGGTCATAGCATTCATTGCTCACTTCTTGTAAATATGAACTGGAGGTCCCTTCAAGATGATCACAAGTAACAGACCTTCCATTCTGTCTGAGGATCTGTCCACTGGAAACTGGAGCAGCATTTATTCTTGAATTTCCTGCAGTGGTTGTTCTTCCTCTCAACTCATGTACCCATGCTACTAAGGTAGAGGTAGTTTTCCCATCCCACTTCCTCATATCTTCTCTGTGTTCATTCAGGTAAAACCACAGGTTATCTCATGGTGTCAACCCTCTCTCTCAAGCAGGGGAGCGTTCATTCCCAACAGCAGAGACTGGCAAGGCATGGAACATTTCCTCTCTAACTTGCTCAAGTCTTTTGCATCTGTCCGCAATCTTGAACAGTCTTTCCACAGCTGAGGTGCAACTTGGTGAGGATGAAAATAGATGATCTTCATATTTCTGGAGTCAGGGAGCCACCTGAAGCACTGTTTGTTCACCTTCTTTCATTAACATCACTGACAATGAGTTGGTATATGATGACAGTGTGATCCGTACAAACTTCCAACACATGGATTGTGTGCACTTGTTACATATAGGTAAAACCCTGTAAAAGAAAGGCCTTGTAAAATCAGGCCTTATTAATTCGGCTAAGCTAACAGCTAGCTTGATAAGTTCCTGTGTGAACCTGCCAGCTTGCATTAGAATGGAATCCCCTAATGGTGGAAATCTGCTTATTCTCATGGGAAGAAATTCTAAGACCATGACAGTTAATTCGCACCTGTGACAACTATCCTGGAAGAAGAATGCAAACAAAAACTGTAGCTGGCACGTAGCCACCGCTAACGAACTGACCAATCAAAAGGGGTAACAACTAGTTACCAACCAATTACAGTTAGGCACAAGACTTTTAGAAAACCCTATAAAATTTGGGCTGTGGCTAATAAAGACCTTTTTTCACTGCTTGAAAAAGTGTGTGTGTCTCTTGAATATTTCTAACACGAGCTCATAGTGACATGCACTGGCCCTCATCTGGATCTATAGGGGACTGCTCATTATTTGAATCCCTATAGAGTACTTCAAGCACAGTTAATTCTCTCAGGTACTAGATACCTTTCTCCATGGTGTTCCACCTGCTTGGGTGCACTACTAGATCATCCCTAGATCATACCTTTCCCTCACACTTGATAGGAGTCACCTCCAGAGGCTGAGAGTTTTTGTCCTCTTCCCAATCTCCCTGTCAATGCCCGCATCCTGGGACAGGGATCCCAGTTGCTTTGCTTCAGTACCATCTAGTTTCATATCATGGGCCATGATATCCCAGTATCAGAGCAGCTAGGTCACCAAGGGCTCACCTGACTGGTGGCTGAAATCTTTTTGCTTATCTTGCAGCTCACCCAGGAATAGGGATCAGGTGATTATCTCTGGCCCTGCCTCTTCCTCCTGTTGTGAGGACCCTACTTCCTCTTCATCCCTCACTACGCAAACTGATTTGGTCTTGGATTTCTTCTTCTGTATAGGGGTGACTGCTACCGTCACAGTTTGTTCCTCTAATTCAGCTGCAGTTTTGAGTGGCCACAGTGGCAGTTGCTCTGCTTTCCTCCTCCTCCCCCTGAGGTTGCTGTCTAGTGATGAGCAGAATCTGATAAATAGTAGCCAGGGCCCAGCACATGGCATAACTTTGTGCCTCTCTGGAACTGCCACAACATTTTTCTTTTATGTATTTCATCACTTTAACAGGGTCTTGTAGTTGTTCAGAGGTGAACTCCCAAACCATTGGAGAAGAAAAGTCCACCAAATACTGGCCCATGTCATCCCACATTCCATGCCACTCATGACTATCCACCCTAGTAACAGATCTCAGAAAGAGCTTCCTAAAAACCTCTTCTGTAACTCTAAACATGGTATGGACTGCACTGAGGAGACCTGGCAGACTTACTAACAAGAACATGCTTTTCTTAATATCCATAGGGATTTCAAAATTCTGAAAAGCTGTTGCAACAGGCCTGAAGGAGGAAAAGTGAGTAAAAAGCTGGGAAAAATCATCCCTCCCTCTTCTCCCCACAGAATGGGTATGATTATTATGGACTCCTATAGGTAGCACCTGAAGTAAGGGCAGGAGAGCAACACTGAAAACACATCCCAAATTACCCTCATTGCCTTTGATTTTATCATGTCATAAACTGATATCAAACAATAGAGCAACAAAGCAGTCCTGATCCCCCTCCCTGCTCTGAGAAAGAACACCACAAGGAACACATGAGGAAATATATACAGGATTAGGTACCACAATCATGTGAACAGACCAAGCAAGATTGTGCCCAGTGGCTCTATACCTAATACAACAAATGCTTAGATCAAATTTGTTTCCAGCCCACTCTGGGCAGATCTGCTGTTATCTCAACCCTTAGAGCCTCACATTGGGTGCCAAATAAGAATGTTGTGGTTTAGGAATAGTACTCCCCAATTCAGTGCCCCCAGTGTGACTCTCCAAACCACACACTATTTTCTTGCTCCTCTGCTTTTCCCCTCCCCCTTCCCGCTGTGGCAGGATGGAGAGAAGAATTGAAGGCACAAAAGGCAAAGTTCACAGGTTGAGACAAAAACAATTTACTGGAAAGAGCAATGAGAGAAGAAAACCAACAGGAACAGCAACAACACTAATGACAGAGGGTACAAGAAAAGAAACAATTCCTATGGAAAATGTACTGACAATCAACAGTACCAGATGGCTCCCTCTGTTGCTGTTAGTCAAGGAGTGGCACGAAAATGACACAGATTTCTCAGAAAGCTGTGTGGCAAAAAGCAACTTTATTAAAATGGCACACTACTTTTATAGTGTGCTTTGCAGGTTAAAACCATATTGGTTAATTGAGAATACAGTAATCATACTGGAGAAGAAAAGGCCAACACCCCTTGGTAAACATCTTGACAAAATAGCACATATTTTTCTCTGTGGCATTTGCACAAACACCAGGTGCTAGGTTTTGTTTGCATTTTTTCCTCAGCTTTTCCCAGGCTAGTCCTGAGAAAACTGAGAACTGCTTTTCCCTGATCACAGCCAGTGTCCACATCCCTCCACCATGTTTACTTGACTGGAAGGAACCCCTTCTCCTCAGAAGAGAGTCCTTTTCCCCTGCCCCCAGCAATGGCATGAGGTGGTACAGAATAACCTCCGTGTCCTAGCCTTGCCAGGTCCCAGCTACTGCAAAAATTAGCCCTGTCCTGAATGGAACCAGGACATTATACACCCCTTATTCTATACCATCTACTCATGCCCAGATTCTGCACCTTCCATATATATATATATATATATATATATATATATATATACACATTTCCTAGCCATGCCCTCTCCAAGCTAATGCAAAGTTTAAAGATCCCCAATCTTTAAACTTCGATTCCTTTAGAAACAAAACAAAAGCCTTTCTGTGTGACTCTAGGGAACCTTTAAACCAGTTTACAAAATAAGAACGAAAATTAGGGAGGAAAAAAGAGAAAATGATGTTTTTAACAAGATAAACATAACCTCTTAAGCCTGGCACAATAAGAGTTAAAAACCAACAATCATCATTAGTGTATACTGTTAACATTCTTTAATATTCTGGCACTGTTGAGAAAACAGCCAGCAACCTTGAGGATAGCTTCAGAAAAACTCTCTAACCCTTCTGCTACAAACTAAAATAAAGGGCTGAGAGATTAGCAATAGCTACTGATTATGAAAAAAAGAAGCTTTCTAATGAGTTCCAGATGCAATGTCACAACAATCTCTCCCACAAAAACAGCACAGAATCATAGAAGAGGTTAATCTTAGAGCAGATGAAAGCAACAAATATTAGGTATTGCGGAGTAGTCTTCAATTTCTTACTTTTACCAAGCACCACGTTGAAGTTAAAATGAAGCATTTTGTAAGGAATTCTACTTTAATATGCACACATTTTTTGGTGACATTTAGATATTGCTCAAAGGACAAATAAACACAAAAAATGTTAGTTCGAGCTAGAAACTGAAACGTGTTCCTTTTTTTTATTCTCCCCTCCTTTTTGACCATGTTGCATATAGAACTAAGAATGGTGGCATATTTTCAAATATGATGTTAATATCTTGTCTATCATCTAGAGAGATTTGCTTATCCTGTCACTTGTTACCTGGGAGCAGAGCCTAACCCCCACCTGGCTTCACTCTTCTGTCAGGGCATTGAAGAGCAAGAAGGTCCCGACTGAGCCTCCTTTACTCCAGACTGAGCCACCCATGCTCCTTAAGCTTCTCTTTGTACAGCAGACCATTCCCCAGCTCCGATCCCTTTTCTGGACATTCTCCAGCCCCTTGAGGTCTCTCTTGTCATGAGGGGCCCAGAACTGCCCCCAGGACTGGAGGTGCCTCAGCAGTGCCCAGTACAGTGCCTTAGTCCTGCTAGCCACACTATTTCTGATACAGGCCAGGTGCCATTGGCCTCTTGCACACCTGGGTAAACCTGGGCTCATATCCTGCTGCTGTCACTAGCACCCCCAAGGCCTTTTCTGCCAGACATCTTCCAGCCATGCTGCTCCAGCCTGGAGCTGTAGGGGGTTGATGTGACCCAAGGGCAGAATCCAGCCCTTGGCTTTGCTGATCCTCACACCGTTGGCCTTGGCCCATCAATCCAGCCTGTCCAGATCCCTCTGAAGAGCCTTCCTTCCCTCCAGCACATAAATACTCCAATCCAACTTGGTGTCATCTGCAAACTTACTGAGAGTGCCCTCAATCCCCTCATCCAGACCACTGATAAAGATATTAAACAGGACAGGCCCCAATTCTGAGCCCTGAGGAACCTCACTAGTGACCAGCCCCAACTGGCTGTGGCACCATTCCCCACCACTATCTGGGTCCAGCTATTCAGCCAGTTTTTTACCCAGTGAAGAGTATACTTGTCCAAACCATGAGCAGCCAATTTCTCCAGGAGAATGCTGTGGGACATGGTGTCAAAGGTTTTAATAAAGTCCAGGTAGACAACATCCACAGTCTTTCCCTCATACACTAAGTGAATCACCTTGTCATAGAGGGAAATCAGGTTTGTCAAGCAGGACCTGCCTTTCCTAACCCATGCTGGCTGGGCTTGATTCCCTGGTTGTTCTGTATGTGCTGCTTGATGATGCTCAAGATAATCTGCTCCATGATCTTCCCGTCATGTAGTTTCTTGGATTCTCCTTCCTTTCCTTCTTGTAGATGGGCATCACATTTGCTAACCTCCAGTCAACTGGAACCTCCCTGGTTAGCCAGGACTGCTGGTAAATGACTAAAAGCAGCTTGGTGAGCACTTCTGTCAGCTCCCTCAGTACCCTTGGGTGGAGCCCATCTGGCCCCATGGAATTGTGGGTGTGTCTAAGTGGTGTAGCAGATTGTTAAACATTTCCCTTGGATTATGGGGGCTTCATTCTGGTCCCAGTCCCTGTCTTCAAGATCAGGGGGCTGGGTACCCAGAGACCAAGGCATTAAGTACCTCAGCCTTTTTCTCATTCTTTGTCACTATGTTTTCCCATACATCCAGTAAAGGATGAAGATTCTCCTTTGCCATCCTTTTTCTTGCTCATGAATTTATATAACATTTTTTGTTATCTTTTACAACAGTAGCCAGATTAAGTTCTATTTGGGCTTTGGCCCTTCTAATGTTCTCCCTGCATAATTTCACAACATCCTTGACTTCCTGGACTCCTTTGCCTTAAGGACTGCCTCCCAAGGGAATCTCTCAACCAGTCTCCTAAACAGGCCAATGTTTGCCATCTGGAAGTCCAAGGTGGCAGTTCTGCTGGCCCTTCTCCTTCTTTGAGAATGAAAAACTCATTTCATGATCACTGTGCCCAAGACAGCCTCCAACCATCACATCACCCACCAGTCCTTCTCTGTTCACAAACAGCAGGTCCAGGGGGCACCTCTCCTGGTTGGCTCCCTCATCAACTGTGTCAGGAAGTTCTCTTCCACACGCTCCAGGAACCTCCTAGACTGTTTCCTCTCTGCTATGTTGTATTTCCAGCAGACACCTGATAAGTTGAAATCTCCCACCATAACAAGGTCCAGAGACCACAAGACTCTCCCAGCTGCTTACATAATATGTCATCTGCCTCTTCATTCTGGTTGGGTAGTCTGTAACAGACTCACACCAGGATATCTGCCTTGTTGGCCTTCTCCCCATTTCTTACACATAAACACTCAACCCTATCATCACCATCATTAAGCTCCAGACAATCAAAATACACTCTAACATACAGGACTAAACCACTGCCTCTCCTTCCTTGCCTGTCCCTTCTGAAGAGTTGGACCAATACTTGTTGAAGACAGTCACCTGCCCTGGGTTGATGCTGAATAGTATTCATTTTGTTTAGCTCAGAAATAAGTTTTGCACCTTTAAAACTGGATCTGAGAGTGAAGGAGATGCAGTGGAATGTCTGAGGCAGTTGTTTTCAAAATATAGAGTTTTCAGCTTTCCTTCACACACAGCCTGTGATGCCTGCAGTGTGGATGGTAAGAGAGAGCTCTCCTTTGCTTTTTGTTAGTTTTTGGCTAGCTGAAGCAGAGAAGTTCTCTGGACTGTGGCTTTTTTCTTTTTTTCTTGGAATTGTTAGAACCTGCTCTGGACTAAAATCCAGAAGAGCACCAGGAGCTCAGACCAGTGGCCCACCAGGGCCTGGCTTGGGCCCGGCATTTCCCAGTGCAGGAGGGACTGACAACAACTGAGTGAGCTGAGCTGCAACACACAAAAGAGACTTTATGAATTTATCATCTCTTTGGAGTGGCAAGAGGTTTTGTTGTTTAGTATTGTTCATTTGTTGTGCTGGGGAGTGCTTTGCCTGTTAAATAAACACATTTTTTCCACTTTCCTCTGAGGAAATTTTTTTTCCCAAACCAGTTGGGGGAGGGGCCATTTGGATTTGCTTTCTAGAGGGACCCCATTTGGAGGTTTCTTTCCAAATTTGCCCTAAACTAGGACATCACCTAACAGGGAAGAAGAAAAAGTAGAGGCATTCAATGAAGTTTTTACAACAGTCTTGAATAATACTGGTAGACCTTAGGCTGCCTGGTCCCCTGAGTTGGAGAACCACAAGTGTGGGAACAGTGACTTTCCATTTGTGGACCCTGAAAATGTGAGGGACCAGCTGTGTCATCTGAGTGTTCTTACGTCCATAGGATCTGATGAGATTCATCCCAGACTACTGAAGGAGGCAGTGGATGTTATGGCAGGATCCATTTCAATCATCTGTCAAGGACCTGGGGAGTTTGGGGAGGTCTCTATCCGGTATTATTCTACTTTACAAGAAGGGCATGCAGAAAGACACAGGAAACTACAGACTGGTTAGTCCAACATCAGTTCCTGGAAAAATTGTGGGAAAGATTATACTGGGTGCTATTGAAAGGCATTTAAAGAACAATGCAATGGTGAAGTATAGTAAGCATGGGTTCACAAAGGCAAAGTCCTGTCTAACTAATTTGATATTCTTCTATGATGTGGTCACATTCCTAGTGGATGAAGGGAAAGCACTAAATTTAGGTTTTCTGGATTTTAGTAAGGGTCTTGATACTGTCACATTATTAACCCTTGGATCTTTGCTGCCATGTGGATCTCCATCCCCCACCTTCACTGAGATGGCAGACCAAAGGACCTCACTAGCACATAGTGGGGGTCTGCTACAGATTGCCTGACCAGGAAGAACAAGTGGATGAGGCCTTCTACAGACAGCTATGAGCAGCTTCAGATTCATAGGCCCTGGTCTATGTCCCATGGGGGACTTCAACCACTCCAATATCTGTTAGGAGGATAACACAGCAAGGGATAAGCAATCCAGGAGGTTCCCAGAATGCATTTATGATAACTTCCTCCTCCAAATGACAGAGAAGTCAACAAGGAGAGGTGTTCTGATAGGCCTCATACTCACCAACAAGGAGGGGCTTGATGGGGATATGAAAGTCAAAGGCAGCCTTGGCCTCAGTGACCATGAGATGATGAAGTTCAGGCTCCTGAGGGGAAGGAGGGATGGTGAAAAGCAAGCACACAGACCTGAACCTGAGGCAAGAACTTCAAAGTTCTGCTTGGAATGGTCTCATGGGATAAGGTCCTGGAGGGAGGAGGGGTCCAAAAAAGCTGGTTAATATTCAAGGATCACCTCCTCCAAGCTCAGGAGACCTCCATCCCAAGGAGTAGGAAGTTGGGCAAATACCTCAGGAGGCTTACATGGATGAACAAGGAGCTCCTAGTCAAACTCAAAACACAATAAGGAAGCCTACAGAGGGTGAAATCAAGAATGGACAACTGGGGAGAAATACAGAAATACTATCCAAGCATACCGGGATGACGTTAGGAAAGCTAAAAGTTAAATTAATTAAATCTGAGCAGGGATGTCAAAAACAACAAGAAGGGCTTCTCTAAAAAGACAAATGACAAAAGGAAGGCTAGGGATGTCATGGTTTGACACTGACCTGACACCAGGCACACATGAGAGTCATTTGCTCACCCTCCCCTGCCACAGCTGGGCAGAGGAGAGGGAAAAAAATTAATGAAGGCTTCATGAGTTGAGATAAGGACCAGGAGAAAACGGGCTCAACTTAAAGTTGCAAAATGAATTTATTGCTAACAAAATCAGAGGAGGATAATGAGAAGTAAAATAAGCCTTTAAAACACCTTTTTTCCCCCAGCCCCTCCCTCCTTCCCACCAACAGCACAGGGAGACAGGGCGTGGGAGTTTTGGTCAGTCCATCACTGAGATTTTCTTCCACTGCTCTGGGAGAGGAGTCCTTCCCCTGTGAGACCATGGGGTCCCTCCCATGGGAGACAGTTCTCCGTGAATTTCTCTGGCGTGGGTCCACTCTCACGAGCAGCAGTTCTAACACACCTGCTGCAACGTGAGTCCCTGCCATGGGCAGACAGTCCTCCCAAAATTGCTGCGATGTGGTTCTCTCTTTCCACAGGGTGCAGTCTTCCAAGGACAGGCTGCTTCAGCCTGGAAGCAGGGGCCTCCTCTCTCCACCAGGTCTTCCACTGGATCACAGCCTCCTCCAGGCATCCACCCACTCTGGCATGGGCACCTCCTCCACGTGCTGTGGGTGGATCTCTGCATCCCCCGTGGACCAATGGGCTGCAGGGGGACAGATGCTTTACCATGGTCCTCACCATGGCCTGCAGAGGAATCTCAGCTCTGGCACCTGGAGCACCTCCTCCCCCTCCTTCTCCACTGACCTTGGTGTCGCCATGTTGTTTTCCCTCACATGTTCTCACCTCCTCCTCTTTTCTGACTAGAAGCAAAACTGTGTGACTTTGTTCTGATTTTCCTCTTATATATGTCATCACAGAGGCATTACCAATCTCTCTCATTGCCCAGTTTTGGCCATCTTCAGAGCCATCAGGGCTTGGCTCTGCTGAACATGGTGAAAGTTTCCAGCAGTTTCTCACAGAAGCCACCTCTGTGGTCTCCCCACAACCAAAAACCATGCTGTGCAAAACCAACAAAGGGAAAATGTGGGCCCCTTACTGAATGAGACAGGGGACCTGGTGAGACAAGACATGGAAAAAGCTGAGGTACTGAATACCTTCTTTGCCTTAGGCTTTACTAGCAAGACCAATCTTCAGTAATCAGAAACCAGGGGAAAATGTGGATAAAGGAAGATGTACGCTTGGTGAAAGAGGTCCTTTTTTGTCACAAGGAGGGTTAAGATCAAGACCAGTTTATCAAGAGAGAAGTACCCTTCCCCTCCAATTCAGAATATATTTTTTTTACTTTCTACTTAATCCTATGAGCTAAACAAATAGCTTCTTGCAATTTATAAATGGATTAATAATGATCTTAGCCACCTCAGGCCATCACCAACTATAAATCTCATGTTTTATTTAAATTGTCTGAATAAGAGAGGCACATCATTATGAAAAGAAAAATAACTGAACAGTGAACTTCAGAGAAAGACCTTGGATTAAATTTCCTTAACCTTAGGAAATGTGTAATCTGAAGACTAAACCCAAAACCTTGATATTTTTAAATCAAAAAAAGTAAAAAATCCAACAGTTCCCCAAAGAGCACTTAGTCTTAAAGAAAGGTAAATACAAGAAGAGATTTTCAGTTTTCCAGACTTAAGAAGAGAGACTGAAAGAATAAGTCACAGAAAGAAGGACTTCTTGGAAAGCTCACATGAATATGCTTACTTGACAATGGGAACTTCTCAAAATAAGGGGGAAAATGCCCCCAAAATACATCAGTTAGTTTAAATAAATTCAAGAAAAGTCAAGAGGCCCAAAGGCAGGAAAACCCTAAACTTGATCAGGATTTTGGTTTTATATATATTTATGAAGAAGCAATGTGGTGAAGTCTAAAGAAAGACAGTATATAAAATGTCATGAAAAAGCCTTCATAAGCTTCGGCTCAAGAAAATCCTTTATTTTACTGCAACTCCAAACAAGTAATAGAAGATACAGTGCTGTTGGACAAAGTCTTTGCTGTCAATGATGTTCACCACTACCAGAGGGTTCATCAATACTTGGAAAGCAGACTAAGCAGTAGTTCTCAATCTCCGCTGCCATGTTAGAGTCATGACTTTATTTGGATTGACAGAAACTGAGGGGTGTCAGAGTCCAGAACACTCCTCTGACTGTTCTGAGTGATTCCAGACCCGGACAGGGGGCTGGGAAACCTTGGCAAGGAGTCAAAAACTCCTGTGCCTTTGATTTTAGCCCCTGGGAGAAATTACCACCTCTGTGTGAGTATTTACAAACCACAAGAGTTTAAGTACGGTGATAGTTAGTTAGTTACAGAGTGAAAAATAGATTTATATAGTTCCTAGGCTGATAAGCAGAAAAACACAAAATGGAGTCTCCACGTGGTTTTGGGGTTTCTTCTTTCTTTTTCACCTTCTCCATTTTCTGCTGTGGTGTGGGCATCTTTGGTTGGTTCAAAGTAGAGCCTGACTTCCTGACATAAAAGATAGGCATTGGGAATCTTTTGTAAACATGATATACGTAACTTTTAGCATAAAGATGCTTGTCACCTTCGGGGCAGTGTTATTCCCCATGAGCTGATCTACTGAACAGATCTGTGTGGGTCAGAGAAGAAATTGTAAAGATAAGAAAAAATAAACAACCTTGAAAAAGCAGAGGAGACGGCTCTCGGTCTTTTCTTTGATCTTGGTGCTGGACAAAAAGATTTTTGCATTCTCGGGAAGAACAAAACCACACAGAAACACGAGAGGGGCAGATGGCAGATGGGGGAAAAACAGAGCAGGAGAGCAAAAGAGAAGGAGCATGTGTGATTGAGGGCATGTATGCAAAAGGAAAGGAGAAAGCAGGAGAAAGGGAGCCCACAGAGGACAGAAGGAATGAGAGCAGCAAGACGAGGGAATTGTTTATAGAATACCAAAGGGAAACAAAACAATATGATGTAAGTCAAGTTTCCACTCATGTACTACAAATAAACCAATTAAAATACAGTAAAACATCAGAAATTACTATCTCACAGCCAAGAGACAAAACTTGTTTTTTAAACAGCTTCAAATTATTGAACATAATCAGAAGACTCAGAAACTGTTGGTGGTAAGAAATTCAATGGCAGAGTTATATATTCTAAGTAGCACATCTAATATTTAATTTATGTTCTGAGCAGTTGATACACACTTATTTGAATTATATAGGTTGAGCCTACACTAGTGTTAGGCTCTGTGTGAAAAACAATCTAAGTGAGCATCTTTACCATGAAGAATCTTGCTATTTCAACTAATCAGACAGAAGCACAGACTGGTGAACTGGTTTCAGATCCCATAGCTGGTCTCTGAGAGAGCCAGGAACTGAATATCATTTTCCAGATTCAAGTCCCTTCCTGTTACTTAACCTTTCTGTGCCTGGGTCTCCAAAATCCCAATATTAATTTATTGCAAGTTACACATGGAAGTTTTTGTAGCACAATGCAAGTTCACAGTTTGGCAGCAGGTAGGTAAATCATAAACAAAACACAAGGTAATAACTTTTGTTCTTTGTGGGGTTTGTTTTTAATGCAGTTGCTATTTTCAGTGTGCTGTACAGAATCTAAGCCTTTTGCTAAAGAATTTAGGCCAACTCAACCCAATGTCTGCAGAGCCTAGAATTAAAGCCCATGGGAGAGGAGGAAGATGGAAAGGGGATATACAATTTTAAAAGAGAGTTTTATAATGGGGGGAGGGGGAAGAGTTTTCTTACCAAGGACTGATAACTAGTAACAAACCCAAAACATTGTAGGCTCTGGGAGGCTTTTCTCTCAAAATCATTACACCCAAATGGCTCAGTCCTTTGAACTCTGTTCTCAAACTTCTAACAATTGGACAACTTTCTCATTTTTCTACTGTCTAGCAGAGTTCCAGCATGGGAAAAAAAATCAAAATTTAATTGAGAGAGTATCTTGTTTGTAGCTTCCCCTCTGTTTTGTTCTTCTTTGGAAGTTGGGGTTTGTGGGGGTTTTGTTTTGATTTGGAGTGGGGGTGGTGTTGATAAGGTTGCTTGTTAGTGACTTTTTTCTTTTTTGTTTTTTGTTTTTTTTTTTTTAATTAATAAAAAACCCTAGATATCCTGGGAAAGTTATGAAGCAAATTCTCATGGAAGGTATGCCCACACATATGGAGGACAGCATGAATAAAGTGATTGAAAACACTAAGCTGATTGATTTCTATGATAAAATGACTGGCTTGGTGGAGAAAGGGAAAGTAGAGGATGTTATCTTGATTATAGCACCTCTGTCAGGAGCTGCAGAAAACAGAATGAAGAATGCCTGACAATCATGTGGCTTTACTGTTTTTCAGTCCACTTTCTGAGGATGGGTCACTGTCTTGGGTCACAGTGCAAGATGTAACCAGCAGTGTGTATTCTATCACCATCAGTTGAAACTGGGGGTGGGGGTGGGGTAACCCTATTAATAAGCCAGCTGTTAAAAAAAACAGCTAGGGCAGTTTTCTTTCTCTCTTCTACAACCCATCCTCCCTCCAGGGAGATATCTTCTGCTAATGGGCCATTGAGTCTCACTGAAAATTACATCATCCCATTGGGAAATGCTCCACCCACAGGGAGGAGCCAATCATTCCTACCTGGATAAAAATCTGGGAGTTGGAACACCAAGCAGCCTTTCTCCGCTGGATTCCCAGAGGAAGACCAGGGCCATCAATCACCACTGGACCTTCAGAGGAAATCTACACCTTTCTACAAGATCATTGCTTCAACAGAACCACATCTGCCACTCGAGAAGGACTGCAGACTGCAGCCACCACTTAATAGGACTGCTACCAACACTCCGACCCACAGGGTGTCAGGTTGTATTCTGACTCTGTCAGTGGGTTTGGGTTTTTTTTATTATTGCATTTTTATTTTAATTCTCCTAATAAAAAACCTGTTATTCCTATTCCCCTGTCTTTGCCTGAGAGCCCCTTAATTTCAAAATCATAATAATTCAGAGGGAGGAGGTTTACATTCTCCATTCCAAGGGAGGCTCCTGCCTTCCTTAGCAGACACCTGTCATTCAAACCAAGACAGTCTCTCACACTTTACAAACTGGTATCCAGTGGTGCAGAAGCATTACATTTCTTCTTTTTTGTTTTCAGGAACAAGACTCTTCATTTTTCATTGTGCGTTGCTCTGAATGGATATGGTCAACCAAGAGACTACATCTGTGTGTATGCTATGTCTGGATGTTCAAGAAAGGCAACCTGATATTTTATTTTTAAACTTGAGCTCCTGATGCAAAGCTCCACATGCAATAGTTCTACTCCCAAAGGCTGAAAAATGGCAAAAGAGTATCCAGAGAAAGAAAACCACACAAGCCAACACCACCAAGCAGATAAAGAGGTCACCAAAAGATTAAGCCATTCCACTCTCTTGCTCCTCTCTACCTTATTAGCTGCAGAATTATTACAAGTCTTGATAACTGATATGCTTTTAGAGATTTCTCCAATTTTTATTTCTAGAAATTTAATGAAGCTCTGCTAGTTAAGGTCAGATTCTTAGCTGGGGTAAAGTGGCACAGTACTTATTCTCAAGTGGAGGATTAAAATAGGAAAAATGTGTTGCTTACCTCAAAGTAGAATCTGCAATGGATCTCTAAGGTCTCAAAAGCTGAAGGAAGCAGAACCAGACCTGTTAATCATGGTACTGATGCTAAGCCCACCCTCTTTAAAGAGTCTGCTTTTCAAATGTCTTCCAAAGCTGACTAAATTGTATCATATACTTGTAGCCACCTGCAGCACAAGAACATTTTTGCAAGGAAGCCAAAGGGTTTCCTTTTCAGCTGAGCATATGGAGCTATGTTTGTAGACTTGCATACTAGAAGGAAACGCTAAAGACAAAAAAGATTCCTTTACAACTTCTCCCTGAAAAGAGATTTTATAAGTATAGGAGGGAAGCAAGGAGATAGTACTGTGGAGAGACTTTGCCTTTGTTAAGGAGACATAAGAGGCTTCTCCCATAGAAAAATGTTATACCCTGTTCTGTTACGCCAATGTACCCCTGTTCTGCTCCCTCAGTCAGCCCTGTTAATCCCCTCTCTGTCCCTGTGTCACTCAGTCACTCCCTCCCAATTTCCCCATTGGCTCACATACCCCAACCCTGCCTTTGTAGCCCCATGCCCCCTGATAATTGGTCTCTGATGCTCTCCCAGCCCCTAGCACCCATATACATAAACCTGGACCCTTCCCATGAGCCTTGCCTTTAACCCTGGACAATCTGCACGTGTGGCTGGAATAAACATCTCTGTGGAACCCATACAAAGGCGCTTCCTGCTTCTCTTTACCATCAACCATATTAACAGCTATCCTGATCGCAACACAGTATGTTGCTAAAAAACTCAAAACCATCACACAAAAAACCCCAAACCAAAATAAAAACAACAGATGATCTGAAGATCCAACTGACATTCAAAGCTGATGATTAATAGGAACATCAGAAAAACAGAGTTAGTCCATACATTTCCTACTTATCATTCATAACAGAGAAAAGTCTCAGAATCTGTGAGATATCTGTCAGAAAACAGAAAAAATTAGAACTGACAGGTCTTCCAGATATATTGAAAATGTTCTGAAAACAGAAATGTATTTTTAATCAACTTTAAAAAAATATTTTTTTTCTCTCTAGGAAATTGACATGTTATCAAATTATACTTGAATTTTGAATGCTGCTATTAACTATGATAACTAAAGGACCAAAATGTCTAGTACAGAAGAGAACTACACAAGTAGTTCTACTTGGGAAGGAGGGAGGTGTGGGGGGAATATGTTTCTAGATTTGGGGTTTATTTTCTCATTATTTTACTTTGATTTCATGGGCAATAAATTAAATTAAATTTCCCCATGTCAAGTCTGTTTTGCCCATGACAGTAATTGCTGAGTGTTCTCTCTGTCCTATTTCAAGCCACAAACTTTTAATATTGTCTCTCCTCTCTCCAGATAAGGAGGAGGAGTGATGGAGCAGCTTTGGTGGGTATCTGGCATCCAGCCAGGGTCAACCCACAATAAGATTCTAGCTGTCAAAACAAGACTGAAATTGGGGATAACCAGAGTGCTCTACTGCAGACTCCTGAGGGAACCAGAAGTCTCTTCCCTTTGAGGGATTACTGTCCTTGAAAACAGCAATCTGGTACTCCTAGGACTACCAAAAGCTTGTGGGTAAGAATCAAAGACTGAAAGAACAAAGGGAACCTTGTGGTTGGAGTCTACTACAGTCCACCTGATCAAGGGGAACTTATTGACAAACCCTTCTTGCTTCAGCTACAGGAGGCATCATGCTTGCAGGCTCTTGTCCTGCTGGGGGACTTCAATCACCTTGACATCTGCTGGGAGGGCAGCATGGCAAGCTGTAGGCAATCCAGGAGACTCCTGGAATGCATGGAGGATAACTACTTGAGCCAGATAGTAAATGGGCCTACCAAAGGGGATGCAGTGATGGATCTGATGGTCACCAAACACAAGTGAGCTAATTGGGGACATCAAGATTAGAGGCATCCTGGACTGCAGTGATTATGCACTGGTGGAGTTCACAGTACTGAGGGATATGGCTGAGATGAAGAGTAAAGTTGACCCTGGACTTCAGAAAAGCAAACTTCCAGCTCTTCAGGGAGACAGTCAGTGGGATCCCCTGGGAAACTGCCCTCAGGGACAAGGGAACAGAACAGAGCTGGCAGATCTTTAAGGAAGCCTTCCATAGAGCACAAGAGCCAGTGATCCCCAGGTATAAGAAGTCAGGAAAGGAAGATGAGCCCAGCATGGCTGAGTCAAGATCTGCTGGTCAAGCTATATGGCAAGAAGGAAATCAATGGCAACATCTCTTCCCAAACCTCTCAAGTGGGTAGACAGCAGGATGGGGACTGAGGGAGAAAAGCTCCTCCCACTGTAATTAAAGATCAGGTTCACCACCACATGAGGAACCTGAATGTATATAAATCTATGGGACCTGATGAGATGCATCCCAGAGTCCTGAGGGAATTGGCCAATGTAGTTGCCAAGCCACCGTCCATGATATTTGAAAAATCATGGCAGTCAGGTGGAGTCCCAGGTGACTGGAAAAAGGGAAACATTGAACCCATCTTTAAAAAGGGTAGAAAGGAGGACCCTGGGAACTACTGACCTGTCAGCCTCACCTCTGTGCCTGGGAAGATCATGGAACAGACCCTCCTAGAATCTGTGCTAGGGCACATGGGGGACAGGGAGGTGTAAAATATGTGTACGTGATTCGTGTTTGATAAATGTCAGCTCTGTTGAGGCGAGATTTACAAGGTCGCTAGAGTTACAATAGATAAGTCCAGCTGCAATGATAGTAAATAGAGACAGGATGGAACAGGATGTGATTATTTGTATAAGATTAGCTGCTTTTTTTTTTTGCTTGCTTGATGATTTAGTAACGTACGCTTGCGCTAAAAGAAAGTAGAATGCAAGGCCATTGAAGAAAATAAGTCCCTTCCATCCAGCAACCCCCAAAACGGGGAAGAAGACCCCTAGGAACAGCAGAGAGTCTGCACAGTTGTCCTGGGTTGGCTCTAATTGGACAATTTTGTAATACTGATGCCTAATTAGGCCAATAAAGAGTGGATACACCTTTTGTAAATACACATCTTAAGACCAAAAAGCCCGGGAATAGCTCTGTTGGTTTCTGGCTTGGGTGAAGGCAAGTTGGGCCCGGGAGCCAGTCTTAGCTCAGCCCCCATGGCTGGGTCTAAGCTGGCTCCTGGGGAGCTCTGCCGAAATTTTCTTGTCTTTGGAGGTGTGGTGAGCAAGGTGCTGAATTTTTCACTGAAGTGCTGCCGGGCTTTCATCGAGGAGCTCACCGGGCTTCATCCTAACAAACGGCTGGGACTCTTTGCCAGCAAGGACAAGCCTTTTCTGAGCAGAGCTTGCCGGACTGTGACAGACAGAGACTGCATTAGCACTGAGGGCAGCATAAGAAAAAAAGTGGCCCGGAGGCCAGGAGCAGCCCTGCAACCGCTGCCATTGCAGACCGTGAGCAGCCACGTGGTGGGATCAGAGGGGCCGGGGTGATCTCACATGGACACCTCGGCATGGCTGGCAATGAACTTTGTGTGCTCAGCCACTTTAAGCCAGCTTTACTATGGACAGAAGAATAAAAGTGTCAGCGACAGTTTCTTTCCCTGTTTTTTCAACCTTAACAGAGTCAAGCTGGCTTGCATGGTGCTGGCGGGAACCACATGGCCAGCAGGGAAGCACGGCAAGCCATGTTCCTGGGACAGAGCTTGGACCAGATCAGGTTGGGGTTTTTTTCGGCATTGCAGGACTTTGTAAACTGTTTCGGTTAGTGGTGAAGCTTAAAAACAGATGCCTTTACAAATACTATTTCTCTCCTAAGATAAGAAAAAGAAAAAAAAAAAAATGAACACATAGAGATAATAACATGGGATTTTGAGGTCAGCAAAGATAGAGTTAATTTTGGACAAAAGGGATTGAAGAGATGTTTTAAGCTTGACTTAAAAATCCTGTAAAGCTATAGTAAAGACATATTTGACTGTTTCTGATTCCTTGTAACACATGGAGATGCATTAGGGGGATGTAGCATTCCAGCAGGGTTGCGAGCTCTAGGGCACCAGTGGTTGAAGCAGATGCATGTTGTTGTGAATCTAGTCAGAAACTTGAGCATAAAGAAATAAGAAACTTTACTCTGGAGATAGTAGTAGAAAACTTCTAGTCATAGAAATAGACAAAGAGAACTTTGCTCAGTGTTAGAACAGCTCATCCTTAAAATAGCACCCCAATAAATTGAAATAACCTATGAAAGCAGTTGTGAGAATGGCTGCAAGACATAGGAAGGACTTTCACACTGCAAACAGAATTTTCCTTTTCCAGGAGGCTGTTCACAGTAGCATTGAAGCCACAAGAAAAATTATTTTCTTGTAGAGAAGTGTCAATAGTATGGCAAGAAAAGCTCTTCACCCTAAGCGAGCTGAAGAAACTATTTTAGAAGTAGCAAACTGACTAAAAGCTACAGGTTTTTGTCTCTACGTTGTTAGTAAGAAATTATTAAGAGAGAGAGAGAAAAGATGTCCTAAAGGTTTTTTGGGGGTTTTTTTTATTTGTTTGTTTGTTTTTTATTCAGATTTTCCTTCCTTATTATGTTCCTTTTAACTCTGTTAATAAAGTTTTATTCCTTTTTAAGTTTAAGCCTGCTTTGCCCTTAATTGAAAAATTTCAAATTAGCAAACCATAACTTAGACACAATTGGTACATTGGCCAGGAAAATCAACCACAACCCATGACAGCAGTACAATCTTGAAGATGAAAAACTGAAGAAACAAAACTGGGAGGGAACTGAAGGGAAACGAGACCTGTAACAGTATAAAACCAGGACAAACTGCAAATGCAATTTGTGAGCCTTGTTAGAGTGCAGACTCTAATGGCCGCCCAGCGCTGCTTGCTTGCCATTCTCAATAAAATTTATTTATTAATTGTAAATTGGCTCTGTTCATTTATAACAGAGGTGATTCAGGACAGCCAGTATGGCCTCACCAAGGACAAGTCCTGCCTGACCAACCTAGTGCCCTTCTATGATGGAGTGACTACATCAGTGGAGAAAGAATGGTGTCTTAGTTTAAGACAATTATACAGGGTGGAGACTCCAGAATGAGCTACCCTCTCCCCTTTAGTTTTAACCACTCCCCTTTCACCAATAAGAAGAGACAAGTGCAAGAAGATATAAGTGAAAAAATAAGTTTCCTAAAAAGCAAAACAGCAACAACCAAGATAACAGCAATAATCACTAGATACAAAAGTGCTGAATCCTGTGGACTCCATGGGAACAAAGAAAATAAGATGGCAGAGAAGCCCCTCCCCCAAGATGGAAGTTCCTGTAGCAGACTGCGTGGACCAGAAGACAAAGACAATATGGTGAAGAAGCCCCTCTTGGCTCAACCTTCCCCCTGGAACAAAACACCGAGAAGGTAGGAACTTACAAAGCATTTCTGGTGGCAGACGGGGTGCCGGCATTGTCTGGGGCAGCTCCAGGACTGTGGTGTCAGCCTCCCTGCTCCCTTTTGTCCTGGCTGGACGCAGTTGGCATCAGTGCTGCAGTTCCAAGTTGCTGCTGCGTTGTGGGGGGGGAAGAAACTGTTCCCACCAAGCACCAAAAAACGTTGGCTCCTGACCCCACCAATCCCAGCTTGGCACAGCAGCTGCATAACAGTATAGCAAAATTTGCTCAGAAACAGTTTTGGATTGTGAAATGCAGCTTCTCAGGTTTCTACCTGAAGACCTGCCCAAAGGGACCTCCTAGGAAGACTGGAGAGAAAGAAAAGAGGGCTCTGCATGTCTGTTCCCTATCTTTTAAAGGGACCCAGCATGCCTCCCCTCCGTGAACCTGGGGTATAACACACAAGTTCCATTTCCCAGGTTCTGGATCTTAAAGAGACAGGACAGCAATAATCTTGGGCAAGTTGGCATAGAGATTTGGAATACATGATGATTTTTGGATCACCTAGGACAGAAGGGCTACAGATGTAATTTACCTGGACTTCAGTAAAGCCTTTGACATGGTCCCCCACAACATCCTCTCTAAATTGGAGAGAGATGGATTTGATAAGTGGACTGTTCAGCAAATAAGGAATTGGTTGGATGGTCACCTCCAGAGCATAGTGGTCAATGGCACAGAGTTCCAATGGAAATCAGTGACAATTGGTGTCCCTCAGGGGTCCATACTGGGACCAGTGTTATTTAATGTCTTCATCAATGATATATACTAAGGGATTGAGTGTACCCTCAGCTTCCCAAGCTTGAAGTATAAGAAAATGTCCCTGAACCTGAGGAGAAGCAACCTCACCTGACACCACCAACTCTCACCAAGTTGACAAAAGACCAATTAGTGGATTTTTAAGACTTAAAGAGTTCACAGAACACCTGGGAAGTTTATTTATGAGCTCTTTCTCTGCAGATTTAGACACTCCAGTAATAGCATTTGGCTCATAAGAACTGGTATCATGGTTAATTTAGCTTTAATCAAATAGAAAAGAAATTCTAAATAACAGAATGTTTCTGCTAAGAAAAAATGCAGAAGCAACTGTGTGATGTTTATGTGGTTTCTTAATACTTACATAATTATATGCATAAATCTATGCAGTATCACTTGCAGAATTACATACTATTCTTTTTTTCACAACCACAGTGCAATGCTCTTAAATTATTAGAATGTTTGAACAAACTATCTATGCTAAAGCCAAAAGGCTCTACAATGAAACTGCATCTGAAGCTCGGGATTTCCACATGACTGAACGCTTATTCCTACAGATCTAGAGAGTGAAAGAATTATCTAGTGCATTAGCACCCATTGTCTCTTACAAATGAAATACAACCATGCCCTCAACACAACCACATACTAGCACCTCACTTACATGAAATGCTAGTTGACAAAAAACCAAGGACATCTCATACATAAGATTATTTCCAAATGCCTCACTGAAACCTCAAGATAATCAATCCATGCAGGAAAGAACCTGATCCTCTGAATCATTACTCACATGATTGATTGCAGTAAAATTAAAAATTAAATCACAGGGACTATTGACAGAAATAAGTATTTGCAGGATAAGGGGTTCAGCCCCCTATCATCTGTCAAATGTAATTTAAAAACAAGAGTATACAATGGTAGCAGAGATCTGACCTCATAAGAAATCTTTGCTTATGATCCTAACAGCGGCAGTAAGAATTTAACAAGCATATGCACTTGCATGCAAAACAAAATCCCAGAAATGTAAAAAGAGTCCTGTGGAGGTTGCAGTTTCAGGGATGCCAGACTGTGGAGGCCCTCCAGTGATACTTGGGACCAAGCTCATATGGCACAACCAGCATATTCAGCACTCTGCTCTTTCCATCTACTGACAGCTGCTGCTCCTGCCAGCAAGGAAAGGGGAAGTAGAGCTAACTTTTTGGTAGCTCTGAAGTGTTCTTTGCATTGATCATTCTTTCACAGAGGCAATAAATATATAAATTCCTTCACACAGAACCAATTCTTGAGTAGATTCTTGAGTTGATTGCATGCATTTTTTCTGTCCTGACCTAAACCACAACACCCAAACAGGTAGCACATTATCACCTCTGTAATCTGATAATTTAAAAATCATTCAGGGTTATTCATATAGCTGGGAGACTCAAATATATTGGCTCACACTTGCAGCTCTTCCAAGTAATAAAGCTATGCTATTACAATAAGAGAATTTAAAGTGTCTTATGTGAGAGCAGTGACTGATGACAGAACCATTGTACTCTTGAGAAACAACAGCTTCTTTTGAACTCACAGAATGAGGCCCAGAAAACTAATAGCTTACAAGGATAGCTTTTGAAGGATGAATACATAATTCCAATAATCCCTGAGCCAAAAGATGTCAATATTGGCTTTACATTACACTTACTTCCTGAAGGTCTGATAAAGTCCTACTCTCTTTAGGCCACTGTACTGCTGGACAGTGCTGTTTTATACCCTATGCTTGATCATAGGCAAAGAAACTTAACATCTATATGACCTGAAAGGCAACATGCGGTCTCCCTACTCCTCACACCAAAGATAAAAGTTCAATAAACCAAAAGGAATTGGTCCACACTGAGTTTAAATTACATTAATTTAACTTTCAAAAATGCACTCCTGGCTGTAGAATCACAGAAGATAAGGGGCTAA
Source organism: Certhia americana (assembly GCA_018697195.1). NCBI lineage: Eukaryota > Metazoa > Chordata > Aves > Passeriformes > Certhiidae > Certhia > Certhia americana. The sequence continues at coordinate 4,279,707 of JAGMWU010000027.1, read as the reverse complement.
CATGTGTCTCAAACACCAATAGCCGGATGGCTGTGGAGCCAACCAAGGATTGTTGGTAATAACACACTGTGAGAAAGAACAGGATGTGGCTGGAGAAGGGGCCATACTGCAGTAGGGCAGCACTTTTCTGGTACAAACATCCTTGTTCTGGTTCCTGGAGATCAGCACAACACAACACAGCACAGGTGCAGAAATGATGTTGAGTAGTGGGCATGGATTGCAGGGGAGATCAAGACCACCCAAGAACCCCAAAACCTCCAACCCATTTCCAGAAAGATATGGAAGAATAAAGAACTAATGCACATGAGAACTAATTTGCATAGGAACTGAGAAATTTATCTCCAGGGTGGGGAAATCTTATCTATAAAAGATACCTCCACCAAGTCCAAGCACACATATGCCCCAGGACCCTGGACACCCCATCAGCTGGATCAATGCTGGAGCCAGGACTGGTGATCTCTCTTTCTCACTCTCCTCTCTTCTCTCTCTCTCTTCCCTTTCACCCTACCCCTTTATCCAAACCCCACTGCCATGTGCTTATACTGGGAGATCAGGGACTAACACACCAATTTCCATGCCAAAGTGTGTAATTTACTAATAAAACTTTGTGAGCTTTTGCAGACCATCTGAATTTTGTCATTCCTTTTGACCACAAGAATCTACAAATCCTGGGTGCTCCCTTCCCCTTAAGGGTGAAATGTCACACTGGCCAAAAACTGAAACCCTTTCTTGCACTGTTGCAAGTTCTGTTTTTTACAACTGTATGAGAGGATAGTAACACTTCAGCAGTTGAGAGAACTAACTAGACTGAGATGTGTTGGTCTTCTCTTTTTTTTTTTTTTTTGTTAACATTTTTACACTTGTCAAGTTTTTTTTACTGGATATAATAAAAGAATGGATTTCAGAGCACATTAGCACTCAAAATTACATGTCCTACAGCCAAAGCCACCCAAATGTAGAAAAGCAAGGAAAAAAATAGAATGTGAGATAAGAGTTTTTAATTATCCTAGGCAAGACAAACTCTCTCTTATTTCTTTATATTGTTCATCGTAGAACACCTAAAAATAGATACCAGTAGGATGGGACACTCTTTATGGTTACTTTCTTCCTAGAATTAACCACATTACCAACTAAACTATGAGGATATTATATACAATTAGTCTCCTCTTTCATATACACCATAGTCAGCAACATATCTGAGAACTGATAATCAGTCAAAATTACCAAAGTGATGCAGTGAAAAAGTGACAGTTTTCTCCATTCCCATATCTCCAGGTACTCTGCAAAGAATGGACCATATCTGCTACTTTCCCTAAACAGAACCACACTCTGAAGGTTTGGGTTCCCTACCCCCCCCTTTTATATTTCAACATACAAAGCAGTAGAATCCAGCACCATGGCCTTAATTGCTAATATTCCTCTGAAATCCTATATTATGCCTATTTTACTGCTGGGGAGCACAGGGTTAAAGGAATGCAACAAATTAAGATCAAGATTTCCAGAGGTAACCACTACTTCCTTAGTCTCTTAGGTGGTTGGTCAGAGACTCTTAAAAACCAATTTTGAAGAGTCATGTGCCCACAATTCCAGCTGAATCTGAAAGAACATGAAGAATTCAAATGTAAGTTTAAATAAATAACTATTTATAGGTCACTACATTCTCAATAGAAGCAATCTGTTCAACACAAGTAATCTTTGGAAACAATAAAAAAAAAAAATTCATATCTGATATACAGCATAGATCACCACAAGATCATCATTCTAAGCAGTATTACAAGTTTGGCCTGGACATCCACCTTGATCAAATAAAGAAGGAAGAAACTGCTAGTCAGCCATCAAGTGAGTTAATCAACTTTACCAGTAACTCCAGAACTTCTGCCTCATCTGAGTTAGAAAATACAGAATAAAATTAACAGAAGGAAGAAGTCAGAAAAAAATATAAGCTACAAAAAATGCATGTACTTGCTGCTGTAATATAAATTTTCACTATCACCTTCCCATATCCTCCTCTTTCTTTTGCCAACAATCAGAGATCAGGGAACAATATGAAGAAGAAACATAGTTGTTACTTATCACAGGAGGCCCAAAGACACATTTTTAATCATGGCAACTGATTTATTGTGTTCCAGCAGTCTGACTACTTCCCAGCAAGTATTACTACCCTATAATACTTTCTTCCCATGATTACTGGTATCATCCCAAAGCAAAACTAATTGAACCCTAAGAACTATGGTCAGTAAAGATTTTGCTAGTTGAACCAGTGCAATGAAGCCCCTATTGTCCACAAGACCATGGAAATAGTTAACACCAGATTCCATTTTTAGTATCTTAGAATACAAAATCTCTTGCATATTATCAGCACATTGACTTCTTTCTTTATCATTCTTTGTAACATCTGCTTTGTTTTCTCTTGCAAAATCATTCTTCTGCCTCTCTATCCCATGCAATCACTCTATTTAACAGCAAGTTTCCACTACATGTAATTATGACATGCCTTATCCTAGTTGATTTTTTGCTGAAGGGTTTGGCCTATTTTCTGTTTCTACTAATGCTGACCCAAACTGCTTGTCTTCCTTGAAGGACCTTTCCCTCCTCTTCACAGAATAAACTTTTAGCCTCAGTCAATCACTTAATATATTTCTTCTGGAAACCAACTGTCCATAATTACATCATGAAGACTACTCAAAAATAAAGAGGTTTCTAGATCAAAGGGAAACAGAAGGCTGTATCTGAAACCAATGTTCAGTTACCCATTACACCTCAAAAACAACTACAGAGAAAACATAACTTCCCATGGTGGGAGGAATTTTTTTTCTTTTCAAAACATTACTTAAAGAAGTTTCTTCAGTAAGTGATTAGGCAAGAATATTTTAAAGGATGATGCAATAATTAGACATTACCATCTCAAGTTGAACAAGCTACTATACAAATAATAAAGAATTCTTGCCTAAAGATAACACAGAAAAAAAAAATAAAATCACATATAAGCCTGAGTGTTTCAAATAGATTAAACAGGACACAAAGAATCTCCATTCTCCATCTCAAATCCCCTCTTTTAAATCCCTTCAGAGTTAAATTTGTACTGTGATATCTGGGATAGCTTCATAAAACTAAAGACATGGGTAGGAGACTTGGAGTCTTTGCAACCACTTCTAAAGGTTAAAAAAAAAGAAAAACAAACCAGGAAAAAACCCAAAATAATCTCAGTTTACTCTTTATTTACTCCTGTATTCAGCTTCTCAAACACAAGCTTAACAGGCAGAATAATACTTCCAAACTTCAGGGCATAAATGGAGGCTGAAATATTCTTATAAATCAAATCCCCTCATTAAGAAAGTTCTATTAAAGCAAGTCACTTCACTACAAGTAACAAGATAGCTTAATTTAAGACAATCATCTCGTTTCCTCCTCCTTTTCTTCTTTCAGTACTGGCATATGCTATTTTATCTATTTTCCTGTTCTCCTAGGTCTTTTCTGGAACATTTTCTTTTCAACAGTCGACAAGTTTGGAGGAGTACTATACTGACTTCAATTGTTTATAATGCTAACTGCATCTGCCAGCAGCATCATACCACCTTCTCCACCTCTGATTAAAGAATTTGTAGCACCTTGTGTGAGAAAGGAGAAGCCATCTCCATGGCACTAGAGGAGATATTCACTGCAGCCTGTGGAGGATCCATGCCAGAACAGATGGATACCATGAGAAGAAACTGCAGCCCATAAAGAACCTGAAGGACTACAGCCTGTGGAAGAGGCATCAGAGCAGGAGAAAAGTGCAAAAGGGAAGGAAGACCAGAGAAGAAATGTTATGTACTGACTACACTCACCCTTGTGCTGCTCATGGGGAGTAGAGGAGTCTGGAGTGAATGAGTGAAGCTAGGCATGAGAAAGGGGAGAGAGGAAAGGTGGTGTCTTAATGTATGTCTTTTTGTTTCTTGCTACCTGAATCTATTTTAATTGGCAATAACTTAAATTAATTATTCCCCAAGTCAATTCTATTTTGTCCATGATGGTAAACTGGTAAGCAATCTCCTTGCCTTTATCTTGACCCACAAGCCTTTTCATCCTATTCTCCTCTCCCCCCTCCCTGGCCTGAGGAAAGGGAGTGAGTGAGTAGGTGGGTGCGTGTTTGGCCCTTAGCCAAGGCTAACCCACAAAAATAAAAAAAGTGTTAAGCAAACCATTGATTTCTGTCACTAGCAGACTAGTTTTTACCTGGATCAAGTTTACAAAATGGACTATTTCTGTCCAGTAGAGAGAATCTTCCATTAAAATGTTTATATGACTTTCTACTATGATGCACTGTAAGTACAATGCACTGTAAGTACAAAACAACATCTAGAACAAAATTGCTAAGACACAAAAACATTTTACAACTTAACTAACATTCTTTGTAGACTGTTAGATCTGTCAAAAGAAGATCTCCTTCCTCAACAATATTTGAAATTCTTCTTTGCAACATTTCAGTGGGCTGGGTTTTTTTAAAATTATATATCCATATTTTTTGTCTGTATGTTTGGTTAGTGATGGTTTCATAACAGCATAAAGATAGCTAATGAATATTACATAGCTATTCACCAATTTCAGATTTAAGTCCTTTTCCCCCAGTTTCATTCTGCAAAGCAGTATTTTTCTTATTTGAGTAATCTGCCAGAACACACAGAGAAAGCATTACTGCAAATTAGATCAATCTCAAATAATATTGCAGTCCAACAGTATTTATTTGCAAACTAAAACCTATGAGAGAAATAAAGTATTTATACTTGTTCCTCAGAGTTATGGACTTTAAGAAATATCTGGGGGCTTTTTTAGCAACCTTCCTCAAATTGTAGCTTGTGTTATAATAAAAATTGTAGTCCTTCCAATTTTATTTGTAAGCCTAAAAAGTCAACTTGTCCATTCCTTATGGCCCAACATACTCTACATATATGTTTGGATATCTGACAGATGTTATAATTCCTATCCAATGTTTCTTAGCTAGCACTCTTACAATCTATTCATGGTGTCCAAACATCAATCTTTGTTTAAGTCAAAGGCCACAACACTATTACATTTGGTTCTATCTTTAGTGAATTGTTGGAGTCTGGAATTATGAGAAATATTTCTTTACATGTTTAAGAGATTTTAAGATCTCTGACAAATAGTGTTTTTAACCTTTGTTCATGGAAAAAGGGCTTTTAGGCTCTGGAATGAAGCAGAGTTTTCAAGAGTGTGTATTAGATAGTAGAATAGTGTGTAGTTTTATCACAGGGTGAGAATTTTAGATATATGGGGTTTTAGGATGGCAAGCAGGTGAAGACAAGATGAAGAAGTCCACATGGCTTTTGGGCTTCCTCCTTCTTCCTCATCTGCCTCCATGTTCTGCAGTGAGGTGGCACATTATAGTTGGCTTAGAGAAGAGTCTAACTTTCTAACATGGATAATAGTTATTGGAGAAGTATTATAAATACTGATTACATGGATTGTAGTATAAATGTAGACACCACCCTGTGTGAGGGGGATTCGGGGTTTTGTGCCTTTGACTGGCTTGCAATGAAGAGCTCTAACGGTCAGGAACAGAATGCAGTGATAAGAAATAATAAACAATGAATGAGAACATCAGAAGAAACGACTCACGGCCTTTCCTTCGATCTTGGAAAAGGGGAAAAAAGACTGCATTCTCGGGTCACGGAAAACAGCCGGCAGAGAAAAACACACAAAAATATTTTTTATAAACTCAAGAGTGAATTATAATAATAATTCAAAAACAACCAATCTTCAACACTTCTTCTTGCAGTAGCTCTACTTTCCATCCATCAAATTATGTAGTCACATTTTTCATATCCTAATCACTCATCTATGATGTTTTTTCTTTTCATATCAAAATATAATTTCAAATTGATGGAAGAAGAAGTAAATGCTGTGTGATCTTTTAAATCTGGTTTTTCTCAACAATGTAATTAATTACAAGTCAACGGTATCATATAAGGAAACCAATTGTTTAAAGTACTGGTTTTAAGTGGTGATCTGTGAACTATTTCTAATAGGCCTAAAAAGGGCAATCAAGAAATTCAAGTACATATACTATAGAATAAATTATAAATGCAAAGTTTCTAAAAGGACTAGCACTGTGTAAGGTTTCTGAATTCCCACAAATCAAAAGCTATGATAAACCATTAGTTTTAAACAAAAACCTAACATCCAATCGCAAAATTCATGACTAGCATCTTTCAATACCAACTTTCCAAAGTTCCTTTAGCTCACTGGTTTATAGGTTTTTTTGGTTTTTTTTAAAAAGGTCCCTTAGCTAGTCTTCTGACAGCAATGTAAACTTCAGTTTGAGTCTGGGTACAATTACAGCAAGCAATATCATTAGCGGAAATTCTGAGACTGACATCTCTTTATGAAGAATATACCCTCATGGAAATAATACCCCATTCACCACAACTCAAACATTATATCTGTTGTGATGACCTTTGGTTTTCTAGAGTTTCTGTCACCAGGTACAAGGAATATATAGGCTCTCACATATAGATCTTAATCTTAAATCTCATTTGCTCTCGTATAGCATGTTTCATGTTCAAGTGTAATGCATCTGTATGTCACATTATAGCACTATGACAGTTGATCTCTCAAAATATGACACAATTCACAGTACAAATAAAAGATAAATATCTAAGAATACTTTACACATAACAGAGAATGGGCATTTATAATCTCACCCAAACCAACACAGTTCAGTGAGGAACTTTTAATTTCCTTCAGTGGGTCATAATTTAAGCCCATAGTAAAATTGGCAAATAGCATCCATCACCATCACAAGAGGAAAAAACAGTTTTCCCCCTCTTCACTCAGTAACAGTGTAATATGAAAGATATATGAAACTGTACATTCTGTGCTCCACCTTACAAAGGACTTAATTTCAAAGATAAAAGTCCTTTGTAACAATTTATTGCTAGACAAAATAAAACAAGCATTAATTTTAACCAAGCAGAAGTTGAAATTCCAAAGTTCATCACTAACCGTCTTTCTATTCTTGGTATATGCATGGAAGCATGGTTACTTGTATTCATTTGCTGATCTCTCATCCTATCATTTCTACTATATATGCATCTATATTTCACATTTCCTCTTGAGTTGTTCTGCATATTCCATCTGATATTTTCCCCATGGAATTGTACTTTAAGATGTTCTGACACTAAAACATTTAATTTGAAATTTTGAGGAACTGTATCAACTATGCAACTGTTGTGCAAATTGATGGTGGGGAAAAAAGTAAGGTCACATATGACATCACCCTAAACTATTACAGATTAAAAGGTAGGCTTAAAAAAAAGAAAAAAAAAATCCCTTCCTGTTCATCTGCCATAAAAGCTTCCAGCAACACTGTTATGTTTTTAAAAAAACATGGTAATACACCAAAAAAAGAGGACTATGCAAATTGCCACACAGCCCCACCACCACCCCTCCGAGGAATATATTTACAGTACTGAGAAGCTTCCTGAAAGCTTTCTAGCATTATAAATCTGTAGCCTAATGAGTGAAGGAAAATGTTTCATATTAAAATACATCCAGAAAAAGAGAATGCTTTTGAGCATCAGAAGATAAAATACCAAAACTCAGGCCATCATCACCGTATAGAAAGAACTGATTTCACGTGTTTTCTGCAAGAACCTGAGAAGCCTCAGGATACAAGCACTTGCCTCCAAATATTATATGTGTTACACACAAAACCCATTGCTTTAGCTAACTAATCAAACCCTTAAATCCTATTAACTTTAACCAAAGAAAAATATATAGAAACGTGACCTCAGCATGGAAGCATAAGAGTTAAAAACAACAAAATTTTTCCTCTATGATTCTGTAATTCAGGCAATTTCCTCCAGTTTTCATTTACTGATAGCATGAAATCAGAAAGAATACACATCACAGTCTTGTACATTGAAAAACTGAAGAAGTACGGGGAGGGTGTGAAATAGAAAGTTATAGTTCGTGTCAGGTAAATAAAAATAATTTGTGTAATTGTGATTGTAAAATATGTAGAATACAACCATGAAACAATTATAAAGATGAGTTATAATAAACAACCGAGGAAAGCAAAGCATGGAAGAAGGCCTTTGAACTAATCCTTTGTTCGCAATTAACTATTATAGATCTTAAGTTGTTTTGTAGTAAGAACTTTTAAATTATAATTTTAGAATATTGCTTTGTATTAAAGATTTTAAAATTCTATCTTTAGAAAGTATAACAAAAGAAGGAAGTAGGTCTATCTCAAATTCCTAACGAAACAGTAAGAAAAAAAGAAAAAAACAGCCTGAAAAAAGAAAATAGACAAAGAACTCCTAACTAATAGCTTTGAAAAAGAAACCAGCTATCACCATCTGAAATACACATCCTGAATGTACATCCTAGGAAAAAGAAATCACAACAAAGTATAGAAATTGTAAAGAAACCAGCTATCACTATCATTAATTAATATCCTGAATTACAAAATTGTGATGTAAAAACTAGAATTAAAAACTGCTGAGAAAGCCTACAGATATACATATAAATACCAGCAGGCCTCAGCAATTGGTGTGCAGTTGGAGGAAAAGCTCCCACTACTGCACCCAGCGCTGCTTTACTTATATTTTTACCACATTAATTAATAAATTGAATTACTGCTTGATATATTAGCTAAGTCAAGCTCCTCATTTTTAACAAGAGGGATTGGCAGCAAAGCTTAAAAAAATGGGTCTTTTAAATTGAGAGATCCATAATGTTAGGATCATTTCCCATCACAGCTTTGTTTACTGGAAGCCCGCTTGCTCTCCTCCATTTTCTGGTGGAGCTAGAGAACATGAGATGGCTTACCTGACTCAGATCACAGCTCTCTGCCAAATTAGTCTCTTCCTCTTATACATGTAAACAGCTTCATCACACACAAACACATACACACTCACACACTCTCACACTAAAATAGCAGTAGAAAGCACTCAGACTCGAAGGTCTATTTCCAAACATTAGAAAACGAATGCAGGCCCCCCCGCCTCCTTACGGCGGCCGGGGGGGGGGGGGGGGGGGGGGCTATTAGCCGATAACATCTATGGGAAACTCCAGGATAATCTGTGTGTAGGATAGAAATCACAACGGTGGGGGGTTACTCTAAAAGACTTTAAAATACTGTGGAATGCATGCGTGTACGGGAGAGAAGCTTTGTGTTGTGGAGTCTAAACTGAAACCAAAGCACACAGTTTACAAATGGAGGACAACGAAATAAAGAAATGGAAAGAAGGGAAAAGACAAGAAAGCTGCTCCGGATGATGGGGGAAAGGGGTGGTAGAAAACTCCTTCCTTGTCTGACTTAAGAGATAGAGACGTCGGAGAACGAACGAGAAGTGGGCTTCTTTCTTTCTCCCCTTCTCTTTCTCGAAAAGGGAGTAAAGTGTGTGTAATGCCTTTTGCTCTCCAGCTGAACGCTGTCGTCCTCCTCCAATGTCTTTCAAAGAAACCACTACCCACACACAGACACACACACCCAGGACGGAGCCAGAACCCCTCACATCACAATGTCAGGAGAGCGGGGAGAGGGAGCATCTTTGTGAGGGACCAGCTTTGCAAAAGGGGAAGAGAAAGGGGGTATAAGGACAAAAACAGAAAGATGGTCACCCGATTGCCTGAGTCGTGCCAGCACGGAGCTTTTCTCTCCTCTGTGGCTTTCCCGTCTACTAATCCAAGTTCACGCACAGCACCATCCGGACACAGCACGCGGAAGCGCACAAACACCCCCACCCCAAAAGCTCTCCTATCTTACTTATCTCTCCCTTCAGTGTAACAAAAATTAATTTACTGCTTTCCTCCTCCCACTACCAGAACCTCCTCCTTCATGCAAGAAACGTCTCTCAAACAAAACTCTTTCTTTCTTCTTTCCCCGCCTCCCCCCCGTTTCTTCCTGTTTCCTCGCCTGTCCTAATGAATGGATTTCACAGAAACGTGGTGGAATAAAAGGCATACACATACGCACAAACGAAACTCTCATGCCAAACCAAACATTTGGTTTTACTTGGAAGAACTTACAGGAACGTTCCGACGCCACTGTCACCTTTCTCTCTGCCTAGCTCTTCTTATTGCTGTAGAAGTTGCTTTGTGAGTCTCGTGCCCTTTGGCAGGCAATGGAGGATCGCCATCTTTTCCCTGGTCACACAAACACCACACCCCCTTCTTTAACTATTTTGCTGCGGATGATCTGAGATATCCGTCTTTCTCTCACATTCTGTTTCTGAATAATGATCTACCAGGGGAAGAGAAAGAAGGAGACAACCTCTTCTACCTCACAAAATGCAAGAGCACTAGGGAGTGCAAGAATCCTTTCTAAAAACAAAGTGTAGGGAAAGAGAAGGAAAACTAAAGAAAACAAAAGAGCAAGAATAAAAATGAGGAAGGAGATGGCAGGGAAGGGAAAAAAGAAAACAAGCAAAAGATCTATGAGGCAGAACAGATGTCAGAGGAGATGGTAGAGATGGGAGGTGTGGAAAAATGAATTACATTAAGGGGAGGAAGATGGTAACAAAAAGTTAACCTTTGGGGCACTAAGTCACTCACAGGCCATGAAAGAGGAGAAGAGGGAAAGATCTGAAGAGCCCCTTTGATGCTATTGCATTCTCAAAGCCTCCTGCACAGGATCGCTCAGCAGCTCCTGCAGTGCTGAGGGAGCTGCTTGGGAGGAGCACTATGATACATCATAGCTCTTTTCCAGCCCTGGCAAAAAATGGTTTCTGCATGTTGATCTGCCCCTGAGGTGATCTTTCAGACACATTTGTTTAGAAGCTAATATTCCCTAAGCACAATTTTTTATCCTGTAAAATGAGGTGGAGGCATAATGGGTGCTGAAGTTTGCAAAATATAAAACCAGATCTACCACGTGTCCACTTTCAAATTCCCCTTCCAACTTACATTTGATGTAGAGAAAAGAAACTCAAATTGCCTGTTTCTGGCATATATTTTGAAGTCTTCTCCCAGAAATAAAGACAGGGTTGTGAAAAATACAGTTCACTTTCCTGGTAAAATTTAAAGAGTTTAATAAAAGATAATAAAAGACAAACAATAAAACAAAGGTTTCTTATGGCCAGGTGCTTGGCATTCAGCCAAGAGCACACCTGCTGTGTCTGAGACACCCCCTTAAATACACCAGCCTGTTGCATATTCACAGATTCACATGTATATTCAAACTTTTCAAAGAACTTATTTCCATGTTTCCAGGAACTGTTTTACATGGCCACTCCTTGGTCCCGCCTTTTTAGAGCATGCGTGTTTCTTGGCTGTGGTTTTAATTAATTCTTCTTATCAGTCTTAATTTGGGCCTTGGTCTATAATTTCTACAGATGGTCGGTGCTGGTAGCTGTTCTATCAGTAGCAGATGTCTTCATATCAGTAGCAGGTGCCTTCACTGGGTGTTATCCCAACCAGGCAGTCAGTTCACTTACTACAAAGTCACTTTATCAACTTACTTTACTCCTAAAGAAAACTATCTTTAAAACCATTTCTACACCACACATATAATATCCACCCTAATATTTGCTAAAAACCAATACCGTAATACGTATTTATAACAACTTTATACATATAACATTCATCCTAGTATTTGCGAAAAGCCAATATTATAAGATGTATTTATAACAATTCCCTCCTCTTCCCTTTTCATAAATCATTTGGCTTGAGCAATAATTCTTGTTTTATAAATTCTATTATTTTCTTATTCTTTTCATAAATCATTTTTGCTTTTTCCAAGGGGCCTTCTATATTATTTTGTTTCTTTTAAATCATAATCTTTTGTGCTGTTCCAGATGTAGTCAATTTTGGGTCTATAGGCATTGCTACCACTTGCTTGCCTTGGACTACACTGGTGATCAGTCAAATAAAACAGGAGATCAGACAAGAAAGAAAAATCAAACCGGCTGCAGCACATAAAAGGAAAAAACCTAGCTTCTTCCACCATTCTATTCCAAATAAGTTATCCCACCACATAGTGTTTAGCATTGATTCCCATTTTTGTACCAGTACATGAGCTATCTTTCTGATATCATTGACTATATCTAGGATGGCATCCCCATTGTTATCTATTTGCAAACAACAATCTGATGTATTAAATTTTAAAAAAACACCTCCTTCTTCAGATAACAAACAGTCTAAAGCCAGCCTATTCTGATACACTGCAGCCCTTGTTTGGCATTGTTGACTTGCTATTAATTCCATTGCTCGACCAATTTTGTTTATTATCTCTACAACCGCTTGGAGTTTTATAGTGCAATTTAGCATGTAAATTGGGGTTTGATATTCCCAACTCCCATCTTGTGCCCAAATGACTGGTCCATATGTTTCCACTATGCGTTCAGGGGGCCATTCCTCCTCTCCCCAATTTTGGAATACTCCAATCAAATCTCTTTTATTTCTCTTTAGGTCCTCATAAACTGGTATTCCCAATTGATCTACTTTTGGTCCTGGTAAAAGAAAAAATCTTAGCTGTATAATTACCAAAGTACAACTCCCTTTCCACTGGGAGGGGAGTTTAGGGTATGCTCTTTTCCCACATATCCAAAATAAGCCATCTGGTGCTTTCTAATAATCAATTTTTTGTTGATTGTTATTTTCCCAACATTTGGATATTCCTGGGATCTCATAGTAAGGATTCTTGCCTGTATTATTACATTGAAAAAGCCCAATTTCTTTATTATATTTACAAGTTTCCTCTTTTGGTTTTCCTTGAGTCCAATATTGGGTTGGTTCTTCTGGGATCCACCATGTAAAATTCCATTACTAACTTTATATCTCTTATAGGGAGTATAGTATCTCTTACTTTGCTAAAAAAATTTCTCCCAGTGTGCCAGAGACATTCTTCCCCTATCACTGTTGAACTTAGAATCCATGCTTCTGGTTGGTTTCCTCCCCTTATATTTGTCTGGTTCCACTTAAGGAGTTCAACCGAGCCTAAACTACTGCCTTTCCATGGCCATTCTTCTGACATCAGTGCTCCTCCACAGACCCAACAACTGGTTATCTTAAGTTCCTTACTTATTCTTTCCCCCAATTCTACTGTTAAAAATGAGGAGCTTGACTCAGCCAATATATCAAATAATAATTCAATTTATTAATTAATATGGTAGAATAGGAGCAAAACAGTGCTGGGTACAGTGGTAGGAGTTTTTCTTCCAACTGCACACCGATTGCTGAGGCCTGCTGGTATTTATATGTATATCCATAGGCTTTCTCAGCACTTTCTAATTCCAGTTTTTCATCACAATTCTATACTTGAGGATGCAAATCAATGATAGTGATAGCTGGTTTCTTTACAATTTTTATACTCTACTGTGATCCATTCCTCCCTGAATGTACATCCAGAATGTGTATCTCAGATGGTGGGGATCCAGCTTCCCTTTTCGAAACCATTAGTCAGCAGAGTTATTGTCCATCTTCCTTTCTCAGGCTATTTTTTTCACCATTTTGTTAGGAATTTGAGATAGACCTACTTCCTTCTTTTTGTTCAAACCTTTTTTACATTCTAAAAGCTACAGTTTTAAAAATCCTTAATAGAAAGCAATATTCTAAAATTATAATTTTAAAGTGCTTATTACAAAACACCTTAAGGCTTAATTACAAGCAGAAAGTTCTTGTCAAAAAGCAACATCTAAAGTCATAATTCAAATATTCTTACTAAAAACAACTTAAGATTTATAATAGTTAATTGCAAACAAAGGATTATTTCAAAGGCCTTCTTCCATGCTTTGCTTTCCTCGGTTGTTTATTATAACTCATCTTTATAACTGTCTCATGGCTGTGTTCCACATATTTCACAAGTACAATTACACAGGTTACCTTTATTTATTTACCTGACACGAAACACAGCTTTGCATTTCACACTACAGATTCTTTCCCAGTCTCAAGATATCTGTTTCCTTTTCTAATTGCTGTTCAAGTTTTGTATACAAATTTTGTAGTGAAATTGGCACCAAGTTAGATTATTGCAGTGTCTTTCCTTTTATGCTTACCAGTTGTTCTTTTACCAAATCTTGGACTCTACTTGTTGCATGCCATGACATGTTGGAGGATGCTGTGGTACAGCGTCCTTGGGATGAGACCCCCATTTAGGGAATATGCTCCCACAGTCCTTTTCTGGTTATATCAATCTTCTATGCTATGTCGTTGTAGTTCATGTTAATTATCCCAGTTGTGTCATCCTTGTTCACACCCCAGTTATAGACTCTGTTCCTTGGTGGGTTCCTTTGTTTCATTCCGTGTGTTGCCTGCTAGCCGCGCGGTCCCACTCCGGCCGCAATCTGTCGCCAGCACCATCAGCACTGAATCGCAGCAGCGCGCTCGGCACAGGCAGGACGTGCGCCTGCCACGGTCTGGGCCTCGCCGCGGGCGGGCGGAGACCGGCCCGGGCCGATCGCCTGCCCCGGGCCGGGTCGGGTGAGCAGAACCACAGCGGGCGCAGTGCGGCCCCGCGGCCCCGGGTGCTGCGCAGTTTCGCCCCTGACGCTGCCCCTCTCAGCGGCTCTGCCAGGTGCGTGGACCGCTCCAGCTCGGCGCGGTTGAACCGCGCTGACGGGGGGGGGGGGGGGTGGGGGTGGGACGCCCTCAGTTCTGTGGCCCCGCCCGTGTCCCAAGACTTTAAAACCTTGGACCCTCCTTTGTTCCTTGGCTTTTGTTCATGACCCCCTTTCAGTGAGCCCTAATAAACTCCTGGAAACATTATACAAAGGCTCCTCCCGTGTCTCCTATCACCAACACACTACTCAACATCGCGACGCACGTGCGTACTGGGCTTCAGAGCTATCCCTTCCGAGGAGCACGCTCTCGGGAAGGAGGTGGTCTCGACGGCTCCTGCCGCGCCGCCGCAGCTGGCCCTTCGAACTGGGACCTCTTCTCGAGTACCCTGAGAGCATCTCCATTGGATTTATCCCTGGAAAAAAGCCGCCTCGGAGCCTCCGCTCCCGAACGGAAGATCCCCGATTTTTTGGGGCGATTCCTGAAGGGTCGACCGACAACCCCCATTGAAACACCTCCCGAGGATCAGTCGGAGTTGGCAAGCCCCCCGCAAGATTTTTCTTTTTGACCTGCTGAATTTCTTAGGTGTGGTGAGTGGCTAAGGCACCGGGGAAGGGTGCCAAAACATGTCTCTTTTCAGTTTTGCGAGAAATGTCGGTGTGATTCTTGTCAATACAGATCTATTGTATGGGATCGGTATAAAGATAACCTTCAGCAAACAAAAGAAGGAAAGCCAAATAAGGCAAGGAACCAGAATAACAGGATAGTTCTAGTTATCCAATCACAAAATATAGTTTGTAGACCTCACAGCACCATTATGCGTTAGCATCTTTGGGTTTATTTGTTAAGTTGGATATTTTATAACACGATTTGCTGTGAAACAGTGGGCTTCAGCTATTATGTATTTGCTTTTACAAGTTATTGTAAATTGTAACCATTTTTTGTAGACATAATGCAAATTATAATTGCTTTTGTGAACAATATGACTAAAATTGTGCATGAAGAAAAACTATTATAAGCTTCTTGTGAAAGATGTATCACAAGACACAGCTGCTTTTGTGAAATGTATGGCCAGGCAATCGCTTATATAAGATTATGACTTAGACACGTGTAAAATAGGGGTAAGAAAAAGGACACTGAAGAGGAAAAAGAGCCTTCCTCCTGAAAAAGGACAGTCAACCCCCTAGCAACCAACCAAGCAGGCGCAGCCATGCAAAAACAAGGATGCCACGTAAAGGCAGAGAAACGAAAGAGGAGGGGGCTCCGAGGAAATAGAAACTAGAAACTCAATAAATAGAGAGAACTGCTGTGCTAAGGTGTGTGCCATTGGTGGAGTGGTGACTCCCTGGTACACCCAGGCCTGTTTGCTTCCTTTGTATTTGCCTTATATCTAATAATTGAATTGATTAAGATTATCCTGAGGGCTGTAATTTATAACAGTTTTGTTTCTGATTTCTCTTGTGGGTGGGAAAAAGACAGCCAAAATGGGTGCTAATATGTCCACTTGGGAGTGGGAGTTTTATGCCCAAGTTAAGGGTATCCTTGTTTTGGGGAATGGTAAGTATTCTAAGGGAGATTTGAAGGCTTTTGTTCATTTTCTGTTTAAACACTTCCCAGATATCACCAGGGAAGTGACTCTTTCTGTTCAGTTTTGGGATAAAGTGGGGAAATGTTTATACTTAGAACAAGTTAAGGGGAACATTAAAGTGGGGAGATGTTATTCTCTTTTCCATTCATTTTTTAAGTTAATCAAGGGAAAAGGGGAAAGTTCGGGACCCTGTTCTTCCCAATTACTGTCTTCTTCCCTCCCTACTCCTACTCCCTCTCTCCCTAAGAGTGGGATTCGAGGTGGAACCTGCCAAATGACACAGGAGAGCCACCTGCCTCCTGCCACCTCTTATCCCTGTCTGTCCCTTCCTCGGGCTGGTACTGGCCATGCCAGCCTGAGTCCTAACCTCAACCCCTGTCCTGCACCCCCTTACCCTAGTGTGTTCCCTTCTCCATTAATTTCAATGGGCCAAGATGGCACTGGCCACATGGCGAGCCCCACCATCTTAGGACCCTCAAAACCAGACCTGACTCCAACTCAAAGTGGCTTCTTTGCAACTCCCCTTCCTCCTCCTGTTTATCCCTCAGGCCCCTCATCTTCAACGCGCTCCACCCCCTTGTTGGGTCCCTCCCCTTTCGATTGCATCGACTATGACATCAGCATCAGGACCCTCCCTCTCCCCTCCTACCGGGAAACTCCTCCCCGACTCCATCTCTGAGCCAGGCCACTCCTCTCCATCCCCTGCCACTTCCAATTCTCATCCCACTGGAACCGGAAGTGGGCCTGACCAGAAGGAAGCCATCTTGGTTACCAAAGCCCCAAGTCACTGGGGCTTGCCGGTCAGCAGGGGAACTTGTCCCTACTCTGACCCTTCTTCCTCCCCTTTGGAGGATGAAGACAGCGGTTGCTCTGACAACACACAGTCGAAGCAATGCTGGATTAAGGTTTGGAGGCAGGCAGTGAAGGAGGGTGATTTAGAAATGGCAAAAAAGCTACAACATGTTGTGGCCCCAGTCATCTATCGAAATGAAAGGGATGAGAGGACCACTAAATGGGAGCCAATTCCTTATAACGGACTTAAAGAGGTCTGCAAAGCAGCCAAAGACTGGCAGAAAATCACCCTATTTTAAAAACATTCTGGACATGACCCTTGACAGACACATTATGGTTCCCCAAGACATCAGATACCTTTTTTCACTCCTTTTAACACCAATGGAGTTTGTCTTGTGGGAAGTCCTATGGAAAAAAAGACTGAAATCTATCCTGGCCACAATCAAAAATGAGGACCCTAATACTACTGATACCTTAGGTTTTAGCCATTATATTTTTTGGACTCTGTGCTGTTTTGGTGAGTAGTTTTAGGTTTTATATTAAGTGCTACTAAGCTCTCTTCGCAGTGTAGATAGACAAAACAATTCCTTCTCTAGTTTGATACCAAGGACAACTTTCAGGCCTAAGAACGAAAACAACAGTGAAGTGAGAAGAAAAAACAAGGAGGATGGAACTTCATAAGCTGAAGCTATGGTTGAACAATTGATTCTCATATGCTAATGGACCAGAACTTAAAAAATGAGACCTTGTGACCTGGCTGTCCATTTCGTGACCACTTTGGGGTGCATCTTGGGTGTGGTCTGTCTGGACTCTTGCATGGCCCAAGAGTACCTATTGAAACTTTTAAATAAATACCTACTTTATCCTTTGCCTTGTCTAGTCTCTGTTTTAGATTAGCCTCTAGAAGGCATCGGTTTTTGACACCCCCAGGCAGGACGGTGAGGAATCTGGAAAACACCCCTGGACTGCGAGGGGGCTCAGCTGAAGTCCAGAGAGTGGCAGAGTCCAAGAACTCCCCAGGACTGGTACAGAGACACGTGAATAACTGGATAAGAAGGGTGTTCCAGTTTAGCACCTAAGTGTTAAGGGATCTGTGTAAAGAACCCGGGGGGGGGGGGGGGGGGGGGGAAGGGTCCAAGTAGAGTGGCTCCTGCTCTCCATCTCCCCTGCTGGCAGTAAGAAAAGTCACACTCTGAAAAGCAGGGTTAGATTGTAGTGGTAAATCTTATCTTAGGGGCAGGGGTGGCACAGAGGGTTAGCTTCTGCACTGGGGCTCTGAAGCTCAGGAGTTTGAATCCTGTGTCGTGGTTGTGATTACTTTCTGCTGCTTGCTCCCTTTCGCTGATTGTTTTGATCTCCGTGAACTTTCTTACTCATACTTGTTAAGATATGGGATGTGTATTCTCCTGTGAGTGTTGTACTAATAATATCCCCAGAGATTCTGCCTTAGGGTTAATATTAAAAAACTGCAGAGTCTTAACAAGTAGAGAGTCTTATTTTTCTAAACCCAAGCTGATAAGACTATCAGAAAAGATCTGGCCCACGTATGAACTAGAAAATGGTGAGAATTAGCCTGAATTTGGTATTTTTAATAAGAGATTAATATTAAGTTTGATCTCTAGTATATGTAAGGAGAAATATTTCAATGAATTAGACTATGCCAGATTCTTTATGGTGTTAGCATGCCAACGAAGGTCAGCAGCTAACAAAAAGAGAGAACAAATCTTGGTATTAAAAGAGGGATCTTGGGGTTATAAAAAATATTTTTGTGTTTTTCTCTGCCGGCTGTTTACTGTGACCTGAAAATGTAAAGTTTTGTTTCCCCAGCCAGAGATTTTGAAGAACAGGTTGTGAGCCGTCTCTTCTTATGTTCTCATTTTTTATTTATTCTTTCTTATCAATACATTCTTATCCTGACCTGCAGAGATCTGTGCAGCAGGTCACATTCAGGCACTCTCTCCGAATCTCCCCCTCCATAGGGTGGTGTCTACATTTATACTACAATCTACATAATCAGTATTTATAATACTTCTCCAATAACTATTATCCATGTTAGAAAGTTAGACTCTAAGCCAACTATAACGTGCCACCTCACTGCAGAACATGGAGGCAGATGAGGAAGAAGGAAGAAGCCCAAAAGCCATGTGGACTTCTCCATCTTGTCTTCACCTGTCTGCCATCCTAAAACCCCATATATCTAAAATTCTCACCTTGTGCTAAAACTACACACTATTCTACTGTCTAATACACACTCTTGAAAACTCTGCTTCATTCTAGAGCTTAAAAGCCCTTTTTCCATGAACAAAAGTTAAAAACACTATTTGTCAGAGATCTTAAAATCTCTTAAACATGCAAAGAAATATTTCTCATAATTCCAGACTCCAACAGAGGGAAGAAGGAAAAAAAGGCCAATATTAACCAGTGAGTGTAAAAGCAAGGAAGAGGAAGAGTTCAACCTCATTGCCCCTGATTTAAGAGTGGGGCCAGCCCCTGCTGTGCCCACATTGGGGCCAGGCCAGGCTGCGGCCCCACCACTGCCCCCCCCACCTCCGTCGCCGCCCCCTCCACTGTCAGCAAAAAAGGGGGAAGGGGGAATCAAGGCTCAGCCCATGAAAGAAAAGCTGGATGGGCCGTGGCAAGAGTGGGTGCCGCCTCCGCGGCCTTCACCGCTGTCGTCATCACAGAGAAAGGAAAGGCCAGGGGGAAGAGACAGCTGGTGTGTGCAACCCACGGCACTGCCCTGGGAGGGGGAGCCAAGGAAAGGGGACAGCTGGAGTGTGCAGCCTATGGCACCAACTTGAGAAGAAGAGTCGGGAGGCAGAACCTTTTGCTGAGAAGGCAGAGAGAGGCCCTCTCATGGGGGGAGAACTGACCCTTCTGCTCACAAGCCTGCAAGTCTCCATAGCAACCCCAAATACAGTGGGGCTGATAGGAGAGATGATTCCATCAAAGTACACAAGGACGCAGCACGAGCTAGGAGAAAGAGTAAATCTTGTATGATGCTCTCTAAAATTGAGAATCGTATAGAGTATATGCGGAGACAGAATCCACTGATCTAGAATATTCTAGTTTAAGTAGTTCTGAAGACAATGAAATTGATGAAATCATTGCAGCCCTAACAAAGAAAAGAAGGGGAAAGATAGCTAGAAAAGCCATCAGAGAGCGCAGCCCAATTGCCAAACGCACTAGGTCAAAAAAAGAAAAAGAAAGAGAATCAGTTTTACAAGCCCCATTATGACAAGCAGTAAGCAACCAGGGGCCTATATATATATAGGTGCCATACTCCATTATCAAGTTAGAGCAGTGGAAAGCTACTGGGGGAAAATATAAGGAGAATCCCCATAAGGTGGCAACATTAGTAGAAAGGGCAATTAACTCACAGAACCCTGACTGGGCTGATCTGAACTCTATGTTAGACACACTGCTTGATCCCACTGAGAGAAGACTGATCAATAAGGCCATCATAACATCTGTCGAAGCAAACATAGCTAATGAATTGCTTCAGGCACTGTTACACAAATGTTTCCACTTGAAAATCTGGAGTGGGATCCAAATATACCAGAACAAATGGCAAAATTAAAACGATATCAAAGCCTTGTGGTATATGGGTTAAAGCATGGTGTCCCTAAAGCTGTAAATTGGTCTAAGATCTATGCAGTAAAGCAAAATTATGATGAGTCCCCTACAGACTTTTTCAATAGGCTAAGAGAGACTGTGATCATATATACTAATTTAAATCCAAAATCAGAAGATGGCAAAGCCCATCTAGTCTTGTTGTTCATGAGACAAGCTTCAGATGATATAAGAAGAAAGCTGCAAAAGATCAAAAGAGTTTGAGATATAGATAAATTGCTAGAAGTAGCCTGGAAGGTATTCAAGGAAAGGGGCTCAGTTGAAAGGTGTAGTGGTGCAATTTCATGGCTTACCTGGAAGACCTGATTCCTCCCCTAGAGATTCCCCACCCCCCAATGTGTCAATCAGCCTTCCTTTCCCCACCCTGTCCCCTGATAGGTTGTTTATCAACCCTGGAATCCCAAAAGGACTTCGAGTGTTTGGTAGATTTAAAAGATACTCTGTACCCTTTAGGGCATTGGGCATTCCAGGTGTCCTTTCTTCTTGGAAACACACACACACACACACACACACACCCGTACCTGGTTAGTGGCTTTCCCCCTCCTCCCCACCTCCCCTTCCCCCAGGTAAAAAGGGACAAGGACCACACGGTCTTGAGAGTTCCATCAGAGTTCCATCTGAGTCACATCTGCAGTTCCATCAGCAGTAATAGCAGCTACTGTAGCCTCTACAGATTTTGGCTACAATTCTGATTAATTCTGTTAGAGGACTTGCTACATTCAGCAGCATGTGTGCCAGAATAAAAGCCTTGGATTGAACCTTCTATCAGAATTTGACTCTTTCCTTCATCTCGCCATAAAACTGCTCCGTGGAAGAGAATCCTGAAAGCTCCAACAGGTCTGGACTTGTCCTCAGTGCCTGGTGAGCCAAAGGTGTCTCTGTGGTCCACACCACAGCTGCTGCTAATTGGCTCAGCCAGAAGGCCAAGAAAGCCAGGCTCCATCTCGTCTGTAATATTGGCCAAAAACTCCAATAGAAAGGGTTAAATCTCAAACTAATAAAAAGGCAACTCAGGAAAAATCATCCAAGAAAACCTCCCCTACAGAAAAAAATCAATGTGCTTATTGTAAGAAGTTGGGGCATTAGAAGAAGGACTGTCCAGCGCTGAAAAAAAAAGTCTTCAGTTCCCCAAATCCCAGTAGTGCAAACCTCAAGTAGTTCAAGTTCTGAGTGATGGGGACCGAAGGCTCCTCCCCCAGCAGAGCCTTCGGGTGTAGCTAAGCTGGGAATAGATGACATTGAGTTTTTGGTAGATACTGGAGCGGCATATTCTGTGTTAAATACCTTAGAAGAGAAACTGAGTCACGAGACTCTACAGGTTGTTGGAGCGACCGGGTTAACCAAAACACGGCCTTTCGCACTGGGTAATCCATCAATTCCTCTATATTCCTAACTCCCCTTAACCATTGCTGGAGAAGGACTTATTAGAAAGATTAGAAATATAAATTAAATTTTAAAAGGAGAGGGGTGTAACAGTTGTAATTCCTGAATCTAAATTTGTCCAACTTGCTACACTTTTTATACAGGAAAAAGGTGGTGAGATTCCCATTGAAGTTGAAAATGTGGTAAATCCAATAGTGTGGGCCAGTGATATCCCAGGAATATCCAAACAAGCAGAACCAGTGAGTATAACACTCAAACCAGGAACAACACCAGTAAGGTTGAAACAATATCCTTTAAAACTAGAAAACCCTAAGGGATTGGTGCCTATAATTGAAAAATTTCTACAACATGGTTTATTAGTGCAATGTGAGTCCAAATACAACACAACCATTTTAGTTGTTAAAAAAGCAAATGGCAAGAATTATTGGTTAGTGCAAGATTTGAAAGCAATTAACAAAATTACAGGAGACATACACCCCGTAGTAGCCAATCCCTACACTCTTTTAACCACACTGACAGATGAATTAGGGTGGTTTACTGTCTTAGATCTGAAGGATGCCTTTTTCTGCATTCCTCTGCACAAAAAGAGCCAAGAGCTTTTTGCTTTTAAGTGAGAAAATCCCGAGACAGAAAGGAAAAGTCAACTTATGTAGACAGTTTTACCCCAAAATTTCAAAAACAGCCCAACCATATTTAAAAAGCAGCTAGCTAAAGAATTAGAAGACTAGAAAAGACAGAAACCAGAAAGAGTTCTGCTTCAGTATGTGGATGACATCCTGATTGCAGCTGAAACCAGAAATGACTGCATGCAACTTACCGTAAGTTTATTAAACTTCCTGGGACTGAGTGAGTACAAAGTTTCTAAAGACAAAGCACAAATTGCCAAAGAAGCTGTGGTTTACTTGGAGCTTGAAATTTTCCGTGGACACCGACAGCTCAGCAAAGAACAGAAAGAAGCCATCTGTCGACTCCCAGAGCCCCATACTGTAAGAGAAATGCAAGCTTTCCTGGGAATGGTGGGGTGGTGTCGTTTGTGGATAACAAATTATGGACTGCTGGTAAAACCCCTATATAGAGCATTAAAAGCAGCTGAAAAAGGAATTATCCCATGGACTGAACACACTAGAGCAGCTTTTAAACAACTGAAACACTATTTAATGTCAGCTCCAGCACTGAGATTGCCAGACCTAACTAAACCTTTTGAACTTTTTACACATGAGAAATTGAATATGGCTTTGGAGGTAGTAACACAGCGCCTCAAGAATCAACAGAGGGCTGTATCCTAGTTTTCCAAACAGCTAGACAGTGTTGCCCAAGGCTAGCCAGGATGCCTGAAGGCCAGAGTGGCCACTGTCATCTTGATCCAGGAAGCCCAAAAACTCACCCTTGAGCGACACATTGTAGTGTATGTACCCCATGCAGTAGGAGCTGTATTTGAACAAAAAGAGAGACATTGGCTGTCTGGTAACTGAATGATTAAATACCAATCACTCTTATTAGAGCAAGATGATGTTACCTTGAAAACAACTTCTGTTGTTAACCCTGCCATGTTTCTGTCCTCCACCTTAATTGACAATAAGCCAAAACATGATTGCTTACAGACAATCAAAGAGGTTTATTCTAGCCAACCAAACCTGAAAGACATGCCCCTAGAAAACCCAGATTTGAAGCTTTTCACAGATGGAAGCAGCTTCATAAACAATAGCAAAAAGATAAGTTATGCAGTAACCACACAGGACAAGGTGATCAAGGCCGAGGCCTTGCCAGCAGATGTGTCATCACAGAAAGCTAAACTAATTACAATAACCAGAACCCTAGACTTAAGCAAAGGAAAAAAAAATAAATATATGGACTGACTCTAAATATGCATTTAGTGTTGCCCGCACGCATGGAGCCATCTGGAAGGAGAGAGGACTTTTGAATGCTCAAGGTAATAAAATCAAGCATGCTGAACAAATATTCACTCTCTTAGAGAGCATTAAAAAACCTGCACAAGTAGCTATCATGCATTGTAGGGGTCACCAAAAAGGGAAAACCACTCCAGAATTGGGAAATCGCTTTGCTGATAAAGCAGCAAGAGGGATTGCAGAAAAATGTATTCTCACAGTAATTCCACAAAAAGAAATTAACTTGTCAAGGTTCACTCCAAAATATGACCAAGCAGACCAAAATCTAATTAAGTTTCTTAAAGCTGAGATCACAGAAAGTGGATGGGCAGTTACACCAACAAACCAGGTGGTGGTCCCACCCCTGATCCTTCACAAACTAATTCAGAGAGAACATGAAAATACACATTTTGGGGCTAAAAGTATTTTAAAACATCTGAAAAAGGTAGTGATAGGGAAAAGAATGACTGACGTTGTACAATCAGTAGTAAGCAAATGTGAAATCTGCTGTAAAAATAATCCTAACACAAGAAAAAGAGTTGTATTAGGAGTGACAAAGGCAGGGGATCTTCCTGGGAATTACTGGCAAATAGATTTTGCAGATTTACCATGCAAAGAAAGATACCAGTATATATTGGTGTTAGTAGACACCTTTAGTGGATGACCAGAAGCTTACCCGTCTCACTAACACAGCCAATGAAGTGGTGAAAGTTTTACTCAATCATATAATTCCAAGGTTTGGGGTTCCCTTGGGAATGTCATAAAACAGGAAACCACACTTTGTTGCAACAGTAATTAAAGTAGTCGGATTTTAGGAATTACTTGAGATCTGCGAGCACCCTATAGACCCCAAGCGAGTGGTAAAGTTGAACGTATGAATGGGACTCTTAAAACACAAATTAGCAAAATATGTGAAGAAACATCCATGACATGGGTTCAGGCCTTGTCTATAGCTTTACTGAGGATCTGCATACAACCCAGGCGAAGAGATAACATCAGTCCCTATGAAATACTCTATGGCAGACCATATCAGATTCCACATATTCCAGGTGAAATTCACATGAAAGGGAAACTTGATTTGCAGAGATATCTAATAGCTTTAGGTTCTACTTTGCATAAGCTCCAGAATTACATCGTGCTATCCAAACCTATAAGACTAGACAGACCTGCACATCCTTTCCAGCCTAGAGACTAGGTTTATGTTAAGTGGTGAGACAGTGATCCTCTACAAGCTAAGTGGAAAGAACCATTCCAAGTTCTGCTGACCACACTCACTGCAGTCAAAGTGGCTGACAAAGAACCCTGGATTCACTACTCCAGTCATAAAGGCTGCTAATCCTGAAACAATTGTAAAAACAGAGACTGATGCAGACAAAAACATGTTTTAAATGATTCCTCTTCTGTGCCCAAAGAACTGTTCACAAAAGTCATTCTTCTGCTTTGCATAATACTCAATTGTGCAAGACATTACTGCTGTTAGATGTTTATTACTGTTTATTATTGCATATTATTATTCTTGTTAGATATATGTTACTAGACATGTTTATTTAATGTTAGATATTTTATCTCTTGTTAGATGTTTATTACTGTTGATTGTTGCATATTATTATTGTTAAATATATGTTACTAGACATTTAATGTTATTAGATGTTTATTTAATGTTAGATATTTTATTTACCCTTAAATATTTATCTCTTGTTAAATGTTTATTTTAGATTGTTAAGTACTTGTATTTAGAATAGAGACTCAACAAAGCAAAAGCCTTGTCGAGCCTCTAAAACAGGGAATGATGCCTTAGGTTTTAGCTATTATATTTTTTGGACTCTGTGCTGTTTCGGTGAGTAGTTTTAGGTTTTATATTAAGTGCTACTAAGCTCTCTTCGCGGTGTAGATAGACAAAACAATTCCTTCTCTAGTTTGATACCAAGGACAACTTTCAGGCCTAAGAACGAAAACGACAGTGAAGTGAGAAGAAAAAACAAGGAGGATGGAGCTTCATAAGCTGAAGCTATGGTTGGACAATTGATTCTAACATGCTAATAGACCAGAACTTATAAAAATGTGAGACCTTGTGACCTGGCTGTCCATTTCGTGACCACTTTGGGGTGCATCTTGGGTGTGGTCCATCTGAACTCTTGCATGACCCAAGAGTACCCATTGAGACCTTTTACGAAATACCTACTTTATCCTTTGCCCTGTCTAGTCTCTGTTCCAGGTCAGCCTCTAGAAGGCATCACTACACTAACTATGGCCATGCTCTCTGGAGAAAAAGGATTTGACCAGCCCAAAGAGCAAGCCCGAAACATCCCTCAACCTATCTTAAATTTAATTAAAACACCTGCCCATAACACCTTGTTTTGAACACCCGATGGCTCCATTCCCCTACAAAATTTTTCAGATATCAGACAAGGTGTGGATGAAACTTTCCTTAAATTCATAGTCATGCTCAAGGATGCATTTGAAAAACAAATCGAAAATCCTCACTCCAGAGATGAGTTGCTCCAGAAAATGGCAGCAGCCAATGCCAACACAGAATGCAAAAAGATTATTAGAGCACTCCCTCTGGAACCTGAGCCCACCATTCAGCAAATGATGGAAGCCTGTACCAGACTTACCTCCACTGAGCACACTGTCGCCTTGACTGTAAGTAAAGAGGTAGGGGAAGCACTGGCAGTGCAGAATATTAATCAATTAATATGTTTTTACTGTGGACAGAAGGGGCACCTGTGAGCTAGATGCCTGTTGGGAAGGAAGAAACAGGAAAGTCCTATAAATCCGACTACTTATCCAAAGATGCTAAGAATGCAGAAACTAGAAGAGACATTGAAATGAAAACAGTGTTTGTCTGAATGTTTATAGAACAGCTTTGGCTGACCAAAGGTCTTTCTCTTCTTGTTAGGAATGTGATTTACTAACAGACATACCAAACCAGAACAGACCCTTCTTCCCTGGCTTGCCAGGAAGGGACCCCTGATAAGATTTAGAGATTAGAAAGTAGTAAAACATGGTAATGTAGCGATTCCTATAGGATGCATGTAAATGTAGAAAATTTGTATTCAATACTAGATTGGTTGATGAGAAAGTAGAATATTCAACATAGAAAGAGATATAAGTCATGGTAAAAGGAGAGCTCGTTCTCTTACGCTCTCTTACTCTCTTGCTCTTACACTCTCTTATACTCTCTCTCTCTTTTTTGGCTCTCTTGCTCTTATGTTCTCTTACTCTCCTGCTCTTACTCTCTCTTGCTCTTATCCTCTTATGCTCTCTTGCCTTGTGCTCTCTCCTGCTCCTGTGTCCTCTAGCCTGGTCTGAGCTAACCCTGAGCTGGGCTCTTTTCATCCACACCCTATGTAATAAGCTTCAAAACTTAACCATAGAGATCTCAGCTGAGTACTGTCCCAGACCATTCTGGCATGTAACTGTTTCATACAGATGCCCACTTCTTCCTCCTCCTTAAGTTCAACCAAAGGGTCAACACCAAAACCAGCAGTCGGGAAACTTCAGGCCAAGCACTAGACAACCCCGCACAATGACAGGAAATGGCAGGTCATACCATCCAGGAAGACCAGTGGCAGGCCAGTACATTAAGGAAGACTGTGACCGCCAGAGGGGACTTCACTTTTTCCGACAACAAGTGATGAACCTGAAAGATTACCAGGTGTTGGTAAGTGATCTTTCGGTCCAATTTGAGAACACCCAAATTGCCTATATTCCCACAGATCAATATGAACCCTCAGATGAACCAGGTGAAGTACTGATTTTGGGAGATACCAATCCCACCCCAACTGGCCCAGAAGTGGTCCCTGAAGTTATTGTTGTAAGTCCAGGACAAGAAAAATCACTGTAGCTGTTCTATGCATACACCCTCCCTTTTTCTTGAGCAAGGCTACTCCCTTTGCCCAAATGTGTGTGTTGAATGGACAAGACTATTCAGATTCAAACAATCATGATGTCTATCTCACCCAAAAGGTGGGAAGACATAAACCATTACTAAAGTGCACTCTATCCCATTGAAGTACACCAGTTACTATCACCAGAACTGCAGACACAGGAGCTGACATCACAATCATAGCACGTTCACAATGGCCTGAAGACTAGGAACTTGTTACTCCCACTGGTACCATCGCTGGGGTGGGATGGCCTGTCACCTCTCTGAGGAAGAAGAGATTCATTAACATCAAGGGTCCTGAAGGGCAAATAGCTACAATCAGGCCTTTTTTAGTGTCTAAACATAACATTCTGGGGCAGGGACCTGTTGTCTCAATGGGGAGCCCAACTAGAAATCCCTGTACCACCTCTTGATTTCTAGTTGGGGCCACTGTAGAGCAAGCCACCCCACCACTCATTTGGAATACTGATGAACCAGTGTGGGTGGACCAGTGTCTCCTTCCAGAACAGAAGTTAAAAGCTCCTCATTGATGAGCAGCTATCCAAGGGCCCTATAACGTCTTCCACTAGCCCTTGGAACATATCCGTCTTTGTTATCAAAAAAACAGGCAAGCACAAGTGGCAGCTGCTACAGGACCTCCATAAGATCAATGAGGTCCTGGAAGATATGTGTCCTTTGCAACCTGGCCTGCCCTCTCCCTCCATGCTCCCC
Organism: Certhia americana; assembly: GCA_018697195.1. Taxonomy (NCBI): domain Eukaryota; kingdom Metazoa; phylum Chordata; class Aves; order Passeriformes; family Certhiidae; genus Certhia; species Certhia americana. The sequence goes on along the minus strand of JAGMWU010000027.1, from coordinate 4,251,323 downwards.
AGAGATTGGCAGCTCACAGTCGTTGAACTAAAGGACTGTTTCTTCTACATCCCACTTCACCCTTGAGACGCCCCCAATTTGCATTTTCAATACCATCCCTAAATAGACAGGAACCTCTAAAACAGTACCAGTGGCAAGTCCTTCCCCAGGGCATGAAAAACTCTCCAGCCCTGTGTCAGATGCTTGTTTCCCAGATTTTATCACCAGTCCAGAAACAATTCCCTGAGGCAGTTCTTTTACATTATATGGATATCTTAATCTGCACTGAAACTGACGCTCAATTACAAACCGTACTAGACCAAACCATATAAGCCATTAAGGATGCAGGTTTTGAAATAGCAGAGGAGAAAATGCAGCGTGTCTGTCCGTGGACCTATCTCAGACTCAAAATCGGTAAGCAGACCATCGCACCCCAGCAGCTCGTCATCAAGGACGACCCTAAGACCCTGCAGGATTTACACCAACTCTGTCGGTAAATCAACTGGGTCTGTCTGCTGCTGGGAATTACCACAGAAGACCTCACTCCATTATTTAATCTACAAGGCAGCAATGATCTGTTTTCACCCCATACCATCCCACTGGAAGCCCGAGAATCCATCAGAAAGGTCTCAGAAGCCCTAGCCACACCCCAAGCTCATCGATGTGATCTGGCCCTGCCGTTTCAATTTGCTGTTTTGGGTAAGTCACCCAAATTTCATGGACTTATCTTTCAGTGGGACCCCACCCTATTCGATCAACTTCTGATCATAGAGTGGGTGTTCCTACCACACCAACAACCAAAGACCATAACTACTCCTCAAGAGCTAAAGGTGCAATTAATAATAAAAGCCAGAGCTCGCCTCTGAACCCTCGCAGGGTGTGAGCTCAAATGCGTATATCTACCAATCACTTTATCTAGTCTGGAAGCTTTTCTCCAGACTAATGAACACCTCCAGTTCACCCTGGACAGCTACCCAGGCCAAATTTCAAATTTATCCAAAACATAAACTGTTCAATTCAGTTTTTCATTTGGTCCCAAATTCTTGAAAAAGTTGGACTGCTCTAAATGCTATAACAGTTTTCACAGACGGCTCAGAGAGATCCCACAAGTCAGTTATGACTTGAAAGAACCTGGATACCCACAAGTGAAAGTCTGATGTCCAGATTGTTGAGGGATCTCTGCAAATCGCAGAATTAGCAACTGTCGTTAGAGCCTTTGAGAAGTTCAAGTTTCAGCCAATAAATTTAGTAACAGATTCGGCTTATGTTTCTGGAGTAGCTGAAAGGGCTGAGCATTCTTGATTGAAAGAGGTATCCAACCCAAAACTACATAGCTTGCTTTCGAAACTAATTTTTCTACTCTCTCACCTAAAGCAACCTTATCATATTATGTATATGAGGCCACACACCGACCTGCCAAGTCCCATTACAGAAGGCAATCGGGGAGTTGACCTTTTAGCAGTGGCTGTTAATACCATGAATATAATACCAAAAACCTTTTATCAAGCCAAATTAAGTCATCAATTTTACCACCAAAATGCACCAGCTCTTGTTCGCATGTTCAAAATTACCAGAGACCAAGCCCAAGCAATTGTTACCTCCTGCCCAAACTGCCAGAAATTTGCACTGCAGTCTATGGGAGCCGGGGTTAACCCCCAAGGTCTAGAAAGCTTGAAACTCTGGCAGACTGACATAACACACTATGCTCCTTTCAGCAGGCTCAAATATACACATGTCCATTAACACATTTTCAGGAGTCACGTTCACACCTGCCCATGCAGGTGAAAAAAACAAAGATGCCATAAAACATTTTTACCTCACTTTTGCTACCCTGGGAGTGCCACAGGCTGTTAAAACAGATAACGACCCCACTTATGCCTCTAAGAAATTCAAAACATTTTTAGAGCAATGGGGCATCAAACATAATACAGGTATCCCACACAACCCCACGGGCCAAGCTATCATAGAAAGAAACCACCACAATCTGAAAAGGATCCTTGACCAGCAATGAGGGGGGGTTGTGCAAGGCTCTTTATGTTATCAACTTTCTTAATAAAACTTTTGATGAGCCTAACCCTCCCATCATTCGGCACTTCTCAAATAACACCACTACTCATTTCACAGAAAAGCCACCAGTGCTGATCAAGGACCCAGAAACAAAACACATTTCAGGCCCTTTACCACTAATAACTTGGGGGAGAGGGTATGCCTGTGTTTTGACAGGGACAGGCCCCAAGTGGATTCCAGGGAGGCATGTCCAACCATATAGAGACATCACAAAGACAACTACAATAAACTCAAGTCCCAACACATCAGAAGATGAAGATCAGCAAGCGACAGTAGCATGGTGGAGACGGCGAAAAAAGGAAAAGCTTCCCAGTGTCATTCCACACTGCCTTCTCATAAACAGATATTTTAACCTTTAAACTTTTAAAACTTATCATTACTTCATTTACTTTTATTTCATATTTTCTGTTTAGGTCCCTTACTCCACCCCTTTCCCTTGCTCCTTTTGTTTAATAAATAAAGGAGGGGTGTTGAAAGGGTGGTGTTGAACGGGAAAGAGAAGAAGGATTTTAATACGTTCTTTTTTCATTTATTTACATAACTTTTAAGTGCAATAAACTTATTTTATTATCCCTAAGTTACAGCTTTACTACCCCGGAAGCAACCATACCATGCATCTCAAATTGTGGATGTATTCAGTGATCCTCACTATGACCACTGCGGGGATTCTCCAGCAACCAAAGCAAAATGTGTGGGTCACTTTAGTGAAGTCTCTCCAACAAGACAGCCTATGCATGTCCATGGGCAGTGTAGATGATCTGCTGTCCACATGCCTGGTAGGAATACCTCTCCAGATGGATGAAGACCCACTCACAGGCAAGAGACCTAGCTTGGTAGACTCCTGGGATAGTTGGACGGGGACCCTACCACATGCACCAGAGGAACCCCATGAATTAGACCTATTCAGGACCTCCATCGCAGCCCAATGTGTTACATTTGATTATAAAAAATTAGTAGGTTCATCTGATAAATATCAAAATGATGTAACACCTAATAACAAAGTATACATACATAGATGGTGCAATTACACTGCTAAGACTCTATCCTGGTCCTCAGTCCACTCCAAGGTGCTTCCCTGAGGAGTGTTCCTTGTCTGCGGAGACCGAGCCTGGAACAGCATCCCCTCCGATCTCACAGGAGGGCTTTGCTCCCTTGGCCGACTTACTACTGTCAACCCAAACATAACATTAATTAAGAATTGGAAAAATCAAAAGAATAATATACGCCAAAAAAGAGCATACACTGAATTCGGCGAAGATTGTGACCCCAAGTTATACAACTGGGCAAAATCAAAAAGGGTCACAGTTTCTACCTTTTTACCATGGGTAGCTGCTGCAAAAGCCCTTGGTGAGATTTCTCACTTGGGGTGTTGGCTTAGTAAGCAGGCCAACGCAACGTCCACTGCCTTGAGCGACCTGTTCAAGGATGAAGAGACCACCAGGCTTGCCACTTCACAAAACAGGGCAGCCATTGACTACCTCCTGTTAGCCCATGGACATGGATGCAAAGACTTTGAGGGATTTGCTGCTTCAATTTAACATCTCACAGTCAATCCATCCACTCCAATAGAAAAAAAATCCAAGACCAATTAAAAGAACTCAAAACCAAGAAAAAGACAACAGATTAGATAGACAATTTACATGGACATTGGGGTGGACCAGAGCAGATTTCATCAACATTAAGAGGAATTGTATGGATTTTAATTATCATCTTTATTATTTTAATTATGTTTTCTTGTTTTGTTAAAATTGTCAAGAGGACTGTGGGAGAAGTATTCTTAGTAAGTAAAAAAGAGGGAGATGTTCATTCCATGATATATTGGAGGATGCTGTGGTACAGCATCCTTGGGATGAGACCCCCATTTAGGGAATATGCTCCCACAGTCCTTTTCTGGTTATGTCAATCTTCTATGCTAAGCCATTGTAGTTCACGCTAATTATCCCAGTTATATCATTCTTGTTCACACCCCAGTTCCAGACTCTGTTCCCTGGTGGGTTCCTTTGTTTTATTCCATGTGCTGCCTGCTGCTAGCCGCGTGGTCCCGCTTCCGCTGCACTTCGTCACCAGCACCATCAGCACTGAATCACAGCAGCGAGCCCGGCACAGGTAGGGCATGCAGCTGCCACAGTCCCAGCCCCCCCATGGGCAGGCAGGGACCGGCCCGGGATGATCTCCTGCCCTGTGCTGGGCCGGGCAAGCAGAACCACAGGGGGTGCAGTACGGGCCCTGACGCTTCTCCTCTCAGTGGCTCTGCCATGTGCGTGGACCACCCCAGCTCTCAGCGGCTCTACCATGTGCATGGACCACCCCAGTTCGGCATGGTTCTACCGTGCTGCTGGGGGAGGGGGGAGGGGAGGCCGGGACGCCCTCAATTCTGTTGCCCCTGTGTCCCGAGACTTTAAAACTTTGGACCTTCCTTTGTTCCTTGGCTTTTGTCCATGACCCTCTTTCAGTGAGCCCTAATAAACTCCTGAAAACATTTTACAAAGGTTCCTTCCATGTCTCCTATCGCCAACACACTACTCAACATCATGGCACACATGAGTAATGGGCATCAGAGCTATCCCTTCCAAGGAGCATGCTCTTGGGAAAGCGGTGGTGTCGACAGCTCCTGCCGCGCCGCCTCATCTACTTCCAATGATAAATATAAACCAAATCTATTTCTCTCCTTTTGTACATTTACTTCGCAACCTGTTACCACTTGTTCCTAAATTTTCTGCAATCCAGTATTTTTTCTTGTTGTTATACAATTTCCTAATTTGGATGGGTTATAACAGTGACTGTTGACATGGGTGTGAGTAATAAAGAAGAAACCTTGGTGTCTTTCCATATAAAGCTTTCGGTAGCATCTGTGACATGATTTTGCCAGTATCCTGAGAGGGAATAGACAAAAACAGTGACAGAAAAAGGAATAACAAAGGTCCAGTATGGCTTATACCCCCACCTCCCATGCCTATGGGGTTGCTACCCATAGCAGGTATATATGATCTTCTTCATGGTGAGTAGAGCAGCCAACCCGGTCTTGCCATCTATTTCCTTGTCATTTATTTTTGCTAATTTCCAGGCAAATTGTTTTTGACATTTCTTAACTGTAGTTTCCTACTGTTCCTCAGGTATTTCCCATTCAACAGGCACTAGTAATTCCCATCCACAGAGCAAAGTGATTATTTCAGTTGTTCTTCGTTCTGTTTGGGTAGGGAGTGGATTTGATACTCGACACTTCCTGCAATGAAAGCGTTGTTTTGATGAACTACAATACCAATTTTTTTTTTCAATTTAAACATTTACATTTAACCCAGCTAGCATGTCTAGTATTGGGATGAATCAGACAGGGTGTATGGAATTGCACGGATGGAGTTTATGATTCCTCCTCTTCTTTGTATGTCACAGGCTAAGGCCAGAATCTTAGAATTCTTTGACTGAAACAGTCCTCATCCTCCTATTTGAAGTGGGAGTATTCCTCCCCAAGGGGGATATCGGAGGCGTTCTAGAACCTGTACAGGTGGCACGTGCAACCACTGATATGAGCTTGGCCTTATTTCTCAGTTAGGTGTGATTCTTTGTACATTCCTTGGATCATTTGGGTCTTCTCAGTTCATTACCACTCAGTCCTTGCTTAAGAGTCAATTTGGTATCACCCAGTTTAGATGTTATGGTCCACTCTTTAGGTTCTTCCACAGGTCCTTTGATTCTGCTGGCATGAATCCACCCTCGTTCCATGGTCCGGATCGCCACCTGAGTCATCAGTAGTACCTGAAAAGGACCTTCCCATTGTGGAGTTAAAGATTGCTCTTTCCATGTTTTCACTAGTACCCATTCCCCTGGATGTATATTATGGATTTTAAAATCTAAAGGTGTGGATTGAGGGGTTATCCCTTTTAACTGCAAATTTTCAAGGGTTTTTGCAATTGTGTTAACATATCCTTTAACACTCATTTCCCCCACTTCATAGGTAGCAGTCTCATGTTGGGTGGTCATGAAGGGTAACCCAAACATCATTTCATAAGGTGACACTCCCAAGTCTGACCTGGGTTGTGTTCAAACCCTCAGTAGAGCCAAATGTGGACATTTTACCCATGACATTTAGGTTTCAATGATTAATTTTGTTAGAGTTCCTTTTAAAGTTTGATTCATCCTTTCTACCCGGCCTGAACTTTTTGGATGCCATGGAGTATGTAATTCCCATTCTATTCCCAAGGCTTGAGTTATTTGCTCTAGGACTTTTGACTTAAAATGTGTTCCTCTGAGTCTATCCTATTAACCATTCCATACCTGGGAATAATTTGTTCCAAAAGGGTTTTACATACCACATTGGTTGTGGCTCTGACGGTGGGGACAGCTTCCACCCAATGAGTTAGATGGTCTGTCACTACTAATAAAAACCTCCATCTCTGTACTTGGGGAAGTTCAGTAAAATCCACTTGGATACTTTGGAATGGTCGGAGAGCTAACTCACAGCTTCCAAGTGTTGTCTTTCTCATTACCTTTTTATTTACCTTTTGACAAATTATACATCTTTCAGTTACTTGTTTTGCCAATCCAAAAATCCCAAAACACCCATAATTCATTAGAAAGTGATCACACAGAGCTTGAGTACTCCAATGACTTTTTGATGCGTGTCTTCTAATATTTTCCTAGGAAGTGGCTTATTAAGTAACTGTCTCCCATCAGGAAGTTTTCATTTCTCAGATTCATCTGACTTTCCCCCTATCTTACTTAATTCCTTTTCTTCTGCCTCACTGAACTTTGGAGTCTCCAATTCTTCCTTATTAGGGGTCAAAATTAAGATAATCCTTTTGATCCCATTTTCTGCTGCATCTTTAGCCTCTTGATCTGCCAGATTATTCCCCCTAATTTCTGAAGTCATTCCCCTTTGGTGTCCTTTAACATGTACCACAGCTATTTCTTCAGGCCATTTTAATGCCTCTAAAACCTCTAGAATGAGTCCCTCATGTATTAATCCCTTTCCTTTTGAATTTAGTAACCCCTTTTCTTCCCAAATTTTTCCAAAAATGTGTACTGCCCCAAAAGCATACCTTGAATCAGTATATATGGTTCTTTTTTTGTGTGCTAAATATTCTAGTGCTCTTTTTAGTGCATGTAATTCACAATATTGAGCTGACCAATTTGAAGGTAATTTTCCTTTTTCAATGGTCTGCATATTTTTCCCATCAACTAAGGCATACCCTGACATTTTTTTTCCTTGTAGGCATCTGGATGAACCATCAACATATATTCTTTCCCCTTCTGGGAGGGCTTGTTCTGCTAGATCTTCCTGAATTTTAGTTTAGTGTTGGATAATTTCTAGACAGTTATGTATTAAGTTACTTTTTGATTCTCTATATAAAAATTGTGCTGGATTCAAACTTTTGTCTACTTCTAGTGTTAAATCGTCACTGTTTATCAAAATTGCTTTATATTTTAGTATCTGAGAGTCTGTTAACCATTTTTCAGCTTTTTGATTTAATACATTTCGAACTGCATGAGGTGTACACACAATTAATTTACTTCCAAAAGTAAGTTTAAGGCTTTCTTCTACCAGAATAGCAGTAGCTGCTATAGCTTGAATACACACTGGCCAGCCATGGCTCAGTGGATCCAACAATTTTGATAAATGAGCTACTGGTCTTTTTACTCCTCCCCACTCCTGGACTAAAGCTCCATGAGCTATTCCATTTTCCACATTCACATACAGATGAAAGGGCTTTTCTAATGAGGGTAAATGATGTTTTCCCTCCCTTCAGACCCCCAGTTGGGATACTAGCTCAGTCTCTGGGGGACCTTGGGGCAAGGGAGACTTCAGGATAGGGAGAAGAGATTCAAAAGAGGCTCTTTACCTCGGGTTATTCCAAAGCTTTATTCTTGAAGGGTCCCGGAGGCCAAAGAGACCGAACAAGGAAGGGCATGGGTTTATCTAGGTTCTCTGTCCAAGACCGATAAGCTGGCACTGAGCCAATTGGCCAGAGATAGGGGGGAGGGTAGGGTCAAACTACATGGTTTATAGGCATTAGGGGGTTTTCTTGGGGTGAACCATCTCCCAGAGGGATACAACAGGTAAACTTAGAGTTGGTACTGAGGCTAGTTTCAACTTTAGCTCTTCTAATTTATTATCATCTTCTTTGGTCCACTTTATATTTTCTCCCTCTGTTAATTTTTCATTTAAAAATTTTACTGCCTGCATATACCCTTTGATCCATAGTCTACAATATCCCAGTAATCCCAGCAGCCTTCTGACTTCTTTCTTTGAAGTGGGAGGGGTAAGAGATAAAATCCCTGCAATTCTCTCAGGATTTAGTTTTCAGCTACCTTTACTTATTAAGTGACCAAGATATTTTACTTCGGATTCCACAAATTGGAGTTTCCCTTTTGATACTCTTAATCCTTTTTCTCCAAGAAAATTCAAAAGTTTTATAGTAGCCTTTTTAACTTCAATTTCAGCTTCCCTTGATAACAATAAATCACCCACATATTGAGTAATTTGTATTTCAGGGGGAGTGGGGAAGTTTTATAATAATTTTTCTAAGGTTTGTCCAAACAGGTTTGGGGATTCTGTAAATCCCTGTGGTAATCTTGTCCATCTTAGTTGCTGTTTCCTTCCAGTTTTTGGATCCTCCCATTCAAAGGCAAAAATATTTTGACTTTCCTCTGCTAATGGTCAAGCCCAGAAAGCATCTTTGAAGTCTATTACATTGAACCACTGATGCTGGGGTGGGACTTTACTTAGGAGAGTATAGGGATTGGGTACTACTGGATAGCGAGTCCGAGTTCTCTTGTTAACTTCCCTTAAATCTTGTACTAATCTATAATTTCCATCAGGCTTTTTTACTGGCAGAATGGGGGTATTATGAAGAGACATACGAGGTTCCAATGTCCCATCCTTTATTAATCCTTATATTACTGGCTTCAAGCCTTCTCTTCCTTCTAAGGATACAGGGTACTGACACACACCTATGGGACATTCTCCTCTCTCAGTCATGACCCTTATGGGGTCAATATACATTCCTCCCCTATTTCCTTCCCCAGCCCAAACTTTGTTAATCATTTCCTCATCTTCTTGGCTGAGTTTTAATATTTTAGCTGTCATTTTTCCTTCTTCTCGTATTATTGGGGTTTCCCAATATCACAGATGGGACCAAGCCCAGGTTGCCTGGCTTTGCTGCTGGCTGAGCCAAATAGCGGCAGCTGTGGTGCTTTCTCGGAATTATATAAAATTTAATTTTTGTTTTCTGTTTTCTGTTTTTCTGCCAAGCGGCTGTTTATCTTTTCTGAGAATGTAAAGTATTGTTTTCACCAGCCAGAGATCTTGAAGGAAAGGCGAGTGTGATGCTTTCTTGTTGTTTTCTTCATAATTTATTTTCTTATCATTTTAAATACCAAAGCTAACTACAAAATGTACAAATGCCCAACTACCTAATACTAAAAGCACAATGCCAAAAGCTAAATGTTCAAATGTCTAATACTAAAATGCTCCCTACAAAGTGCAAAAGGTTTATGTACTAATGCTAAATGTCTAAATGTCCAAATGTGAAATGTTCTAATGTTCCCACCCTCAGGGTGGCGTGGATATTTATACTGAAATCCACGTAATCAGTATTTATAATTCTACTCCAATAACTATTATCTATGTTAGAAGGTTAGACTCCATTCTAAGCCAACTATAATGTGCCACCTCACTGCAGAAGATGGAGGCAAGGAAGAAGAAGGAAGAAACCCAAAAGCCATGTGCTTCCTCCATCTTGTCTTCACCTGTCTGCCATCCTAAAAACCCCATATATCTAAAATTCTCACCCTGTGATAAAACTACACACTATTCTGCTATCTAATACACACTCTTAAAAACCCTGCTTCATTCCAGAGCCTAAAAGCCCTTTTTCCAGGAACAAAGGTTAAAAACACTGTTTGTCAGAGATTCTAAAATCTCTCAAACATGCAAAGAGATATTCCTCATAATTTCAGACTCTGACAGTGCTTTACCTCAGAGACACCTCTGGCTAGCTAGGCACTGCAGACAAGTCCAGACCTGTCGGAATTCTCAGGTTTTTCTTCCACGGAGCAGTTTTAAGGCGGTGGTGAAGGAAGGAGTCAGATTCTGATGGAGGTTTTAATCCAAGGCTTTTATTCTGGCACACATGCCTCTGAATGTAGCAAGTCCTCTAACAGAATCTATCAGAACTGTGGCCGAAATCTGTAACAGGCTGCAGTAGCTGCTGTGGCTCTGGATGTAACTGACTCAGGCCGCGTGGTCCGTCCTTTTACCTGGGGGAGGGGAAGGCGGGAAGGGAGAGGAAGCCTATCAACCAGGTACAGGAGGGGGGGTTTCCAAGGACAAAGGACACCTGGATGACTCAATGCCCCCTGAGGGGTGGAGGGCATCTTTTAAATCTGCCAACCACTCCACGCCCTTCTGGAATTCCAGGACTGATAGACAGGCTCATCAGGGGTCAGGGTGGGGAAAGGAAAGCTGATTGACATATCAGGGGGGATCTTTAGGAGAGGAACCAGGTTTCTCAGGTAAACCATGAAATCACACCACTACATCGTATAACCCCTATTCCTAATTGTATCTGTAAGTCTCTCCCTAGTAAGTTGCTACCTGCTCCAGGAACTAATATGACATTTCCCATCCCGATTTTGGTTTCTCCTTCAATTATCACATTTTTAATAACAGGAATTCTAAATCCTTCTCCTTTTGCTCCTGTTACCTTCACAGTTTCATTATTCACATCACATCCTTTTGGAATTTTCACAACACAGGTTCTTTCTGCTCCTGTATCCACTATAAATTCTGATTCCTTCTCTTGGGGACCTATTTTTAAATTTATCAAAGGCTCTAGATGGTATTTATCCCCCAGAAAATAGAGCCCATGACTTCCCTATGCTTCTTCAGGGTGTCTCTCTTGGAATATTTTCTGGTCCTTTTTTAGGTGAGGGCATTCTTTCCTATAGTGTCCCTCTTCCCCACAATAGAAACAGGTACTTTTAGTTTGTTCTTTGGATTTTGATCATGGTGGGATTTTGGATTTTTTCTGTTCCTTGTTTTTAAAACCTGAATGCTTAGGAGTGGTACTTACATTTCTTTGGAAATTACTCTCTCTCATAGTGGCTATCATAATTTTGGCTTCCACTTTGTCTTTTTCTTCATCTCTCCGTACATAAACCTTTTGAGCATCTTTTAATAAATCATTTAATGATTTATCATGTCAATCCTCCATCTTTTCCAGTTTTTTTCTAATGTCTGGCCAGCCATGGGTGACAAAATTAATTTTCAATAGAGCTTGTCCTTCTATGCTCTCAGGGTCTATTCCAGAATATTTTTTTCATATTCTTTCTAAGCACTTCTAACCATTCTGTTGGGGTTTCCTCCTTTCCTTACTGTCCCTCAAAGGCTTTTCTAGTATTTTGTCCTTGGGGTGCTGCTTCTTTTATTCCTTTGATTATCAAATTATGATAATCATTCATATGCCCTCGCCCTGTGTCTTCATTGTGGTTCCAGTTAGGGGGTGTTATTGGCATTTTCTGGTCCCCTAGTGGACGTTGTTGATTCTCTCTCTCCCAAATTCTCATTCCAGCAGCTCTAATCATCTGCCTCTCTTCTTGGGAAAATATTATTTTCATTATTGACTGCATTTCTTCACAAGTATAAATATTGGGACCCAAAAATTGATCTAATTGTTCAGCTGTACCTATCGGATCCTCTAATAATCCTTTAATTTCTCTTTTAAAATTACTGACTTCAGAAGAAGTCAAAGGAGCATTAACAAATCCTGTACCTCCACCTCCCATTGGAACTTCCTGCAATGGGAATAAACTAACCTCTTTATCTTTTATAACTTTTTTCCCTTGTTTTGGGGAAGTATCTGGAGAGAGCTGGTTTTTATTTCGGTATGGTGTCCCTCTTTCAAGGAGAAAGTTCTCTTGTCCAGCAGGGGCTGTTGTTACCAAGGGAACGGTGGCAGGGACAGGGATTAATGGGGCTGCCAGAGAGAGGGGGTGGGAGGGAGGAGAGGGGGTGGGAGGGAGGAGCCCGCCCCAGAGCTGAGTCCTCCAAAGGTGGGGGAGGCATTGGCAGGGATTGCAGCCGGAACCACCGAAGGGGCTGAATCTTCCGGCGGAAACCAAGCCGGGGCGCGGACGATCTGCACATGGTCCATGGCGGCTGGCGTGCCAGATATAGCGTGGCCGGGGCCAAGGCGGGTAACACAGTTGTGGCTGGGGTGGGCAGAGACCCTGGAACAGCCGGAGGGACGGCTGCAGACAGCATGGCTGGGGGCAGGGTGGGCAAAAACCCTGAAACAGCCGGAGCCGGCTTAAGTGGGAATCTTGGCTCTAGGGCCAATGGTGCCACCGCGAGAGGCAGGACCGGAGCCGGCTAGGGTGGGAGTCCTAGCTCTGGCGCCAGCGGTGCCGGCAGGGGAACAAGCGGGAAGGGGGGTGTGGCAACACTTTCAGGGGGTCCCAGCTCTTTTCTTTCTTTTTTTTTCTTCTTGGTCTGTCTCTGTGGTTTCTGATATTTTAAATACTTTTTTTCCTAGGGGGTTTATATCTCCTGTCCAACATGCAGCGTATTCTCTCTCTTCTGGTCTAAATGGTTCTTGAGAATTCACAAATCTGTTTAAAGCCTGACAAATCCAAACTTCAAAAGAGCCATATCTAGGCAAATAAACGTGGTCAGATCTTATTTCCTTTTTTGCCTATTCTATCATGCAAAACTGAATCATCTTTACTTTTTCTTTTTTTCTTGTACAAGGGTCCATATCCCAGTTAGCTCACATAACTCCCAGAGGGCTGTCTTGGGATATCTCTACTGGCACCCTTTTTTCCCTGAACCTGGTTTACTGGTTTTCTGCCCCATTTCTCAAGATTTTATCTATTCGTTCCTGGCCTCTATTTCCCTGCTCTAATCCACCCTCCAACAGCCTGACACCGCCCCCCCCCCCCCAACACAGAAAATAATTTTCTTCTAACAATACAATACAACACACCTCTCTCTAGAAAATAAAATTAAACCTAAAATCAACATCCTATATTACATATACTCTCATACATTCACACTCACTTTTATTTATTATGTCTGTTTCACGCACCCTCACTCACGACAACACAAGAAAAAGGTACCTTTACTGGTTATTATCTACCCATGGGTATTACAAGTTCTCAAATTTTGTTGGACTAATCTGGATGTTCTTGGGTCTTATTCCCTCAATCCAGCAATTTTATGGGGCACTCACTTTTATCCGTTTCCCAGTATTTTGTGCCAGGAAATCCCGTCCCAGTTACTGAGTGGGTTCAATCCCTCCTGAGACCTTTGTCCCAGTTCCCAAGGGGTCCCACCCCTCCCAGGACCTTTTGTCCCAGTTACCCCAGGGGGGTATCTTTCTCTCCTTTTCACTTTGTCTCCTCACTGGCCGTTTCTCTTGTGAGATAATGGAACCTCAGTACTCAGAGACCCCCACTCACTTCACAGATCTGGGATAACAAGTCCGTGTCTCACACACCATTCATGTTCCCTCCCCGAACACCCCCCCCAAGAAACACTTGCCAGTGTTTGTCTTTCTCAGATCTTCGTGCACAAGAATTATGGAGCTAAATACTGTGGTTTCCTTAGGGAGACTTTTTCCCTTTTCCTTTGCTTTATTTGTCTTGTCCTTAGGTTTTGACCTGCCACCACCGATCCACACCAGAGGAGATGGAGTGGAGACCACCAAACTCAGCAGGGGTGCCCTTCCCCTGCTCCAGATCCCCCGGGGTCTTGGAGGCAAGGTGTTAATCCTGGACAAACCCCCAGTTGTGAAAAATACAGTTCACTTTCCTGGTAAAATTTAAAGTTTAATAAAAGATAATAGGAGACAAACAATAAAACAAAGGTTTCTTACTGCCAGGAGCTTGGCATTCAGCCAAGAGCACACCTGCTGTGTCTGAGACACTCCCTTAAATCTACCAGCCTGTTGCATATTCGCAGATTCACATGTATATTCAAACTTTTCAAAGAACTTATTTCCATGTTTCTAGGAACTGTTTTACATGGCCTCTCCTTGGTCCCGCCTTTTTAGCGCATGCATGTTTCTTGGCTGTGGTTTTAATTAATTCTTCTTATCAGTCTTAATTTGGGCCTTGGTCTATAATTTCTACAGATGGTCAGTGCTGGTAGCTGTTCTATCAGTAGCAGATGTCTTCATATCAGTAGCAGGTGCCTTCACTGGGTGTTATCCCAACCAGGCAGTCAGTTCACTTACTACAAAGTCACTTTATCAACTTACTTTACTCCTAAAGAAAACTATCTTTAAAAGCATTTCTACACCACACATATAGTATCCACCCTAATATTTGCGAAAAACCAATACTGTAATATGTATTTATAACAACTTTATACATATAACATTCATCCTAGTATTTGTGAAAAGCCAATATTATAATATGCATTTATAACAAAGTCATTTTTTTTCCTCATAAGCATGTAGAATACTACTGTCACCAAAAAATGGGAAATAATCTCTCTAACTGGTTTGTTAGGTTAGAAAGTCGACATTATTCAACATTGAGGCACATGAGAATCACTCCGCAAAACATGTACTCCAATTATCAAAACTTTTGACTATTTATACATTCCATTAAACAAAAGAACTAGTGTTTATTGGTTGCAGGTTACATACTTCTCTTATTAATTAGTACTTGAAACCTAACTCGTATGTAACAAAAGATTAACCACAAGTAACACTGTAACAAGATGTGCAGGTAAAGAAAGCAAGATAGCAGAGCAAGGGGGATAGATAACAAGCACACAAATTTTAACAGAACTTGCAATCTGCAAAATTAGCTAAAACCAGGTTAGATTGAAAAACAAGAAGCATCAGGCCTGTGTTGAAGACAGAGATAAAAAGTTCAAATGTGAGGAAGACTACAGAAGCCTTCATCAAAAGACCACCAGAAGACTGACTACCACCACAGAAGGAACTGATGCATGCGCAGAA
Organism: Certhia americana; assembly: GCA_018697195.1. NCBI lineage: Eukaryota > Metazoa > Chordata > Aves > Passeriformes > Certhiidae > Certhia > Certhia americana. Next base: position 4,236,309 of record JAGMWU010000027.1, on the reverse strand, counting down.
GCAACAAACTTGTAAAACCATGACACAGCTTTATGCAAATATGAGTATGCTAATGATATGTTGCAATTGTGACGTGGCATGGAAGGACTTTTAAAATGTAACTGAAGGCTGAAGAAGATTGAGCAAGTTTTTGGTGGAGAGACCTCTTTCACTCCAAGCGCTGAATAAACAAATACCTTCTCTGTAGCCATCTGACTATAGAGTTTTATTTTCTTGACCAGTTTTGAGCTTTATACTCTTAACTTCTATTGGTTAATGATTCTCTCGCTTCTCACACTAATTAGTTTTCATGCTTATTTTCTTCTTTTGGGTGTATGTGGGGTTGTGCTTCTTGGGTTGGTTGTCTGTGGGTCAGTGGTCACAGATCCCCCTACCAGAATTACCTTTAGCCCACTTGGAGCTGATTTTAGCCAAAATACTGAGTTAGTTTTATTAGTTTCTTCATTATTTTGGGAGTCCTGTCAGATGTCCTGGTTGCCCATAAATTCTGCATTCTTTGTGTCCACTATCAGTGGTACATCTGTCTTCTCAAGTTTTGTTAACCTCCCTGGAGGTCTGAGATCAGTGAAGTATGTTCAGCCTTAAACCTTAACAAGGCAATTCTACCAACAAAGTAATTTGTTTTCCCAACACATGAACATCACTTGGAGCTTGTTGGCTGCTCTCTGTTTCACGCATTAAATCTCCCTTCTTATTGATTCTGCTTGAACGTACACAAAGATCAAACATCAAATAATATCCTTTCCTAAGACAATTTTTACATGTTCCACATTTTGCAACACTACCAAGCACCAAAAATATATCCTAGATATGTGAAATGCTTTGACTGCAAAATAAAATAAGCAATCCTTCCAACCCCACATTTCTACACTTCTGTGACTAATGATTTAAAACTGGAAAGTAGCAATCAAGGTTCATAATGAAATAGTGTCATTGTGATGAAGGTAAACAAGCAAAGACAAAGCAGCCTTAGTCTGAATTTTCATTTAGTGTTGCTTGCATTAATAATCCTTGTCTCAAGGTACCTCTTTTGCACATGTTCACACACACACATGTATTCCTACAGCACCACCAAATTCTTTCCAGTTTTGCATCTAGCAGTGTGTGTGAGAGAGATTAAGGGTTATATGCATACTCACCAGAACAATGTATGGGAGTGAGGCAAAAAACAATTTGAGAGCAAGAGCATGACTAGTATTGGAACATTGTTGGGATTTTCTTGAGCCCTCAAGCACTGCAGTTTATGTGGATAGAAAAGAGAGTAGTAGAACCATAATGCTTCTGTCAAAGTGAAGAGGAAGATCCTTTCTCTGGTCTGAAGAAGTTTTATTTGAGTGGTGAAGCTGAGATAATCTTACAGGAGCCCAGATTTTATTAGCCACAGAAGAGACTGGGTACATTAAAACTATCCCATCTCAGTTGCAGACCAAATTAGGGCAAGTACAAAATACACAGAGTGTCTTCCATTACAAGTTGATTATCAGACAGGAGCAAATTCTTCCCTTCCCTTTCTGTCCTTTGCCTCTCCCTTTGACATGCGTAATTAAAGACTGCAACCAGCAGGCTTGTGAAGTAGGTATGTTTATTAGCGCCAGACACACATGGGATCATTCCATCAAAACCATGTGTAATTTGCAGAGCAGACCCTCTGTTTTTTATACTCTTAAGTTCATACCTATTTATCGCCGCCTATACTTATTCATAACCTATCCCCGCCTACTCTCGCTTCATATGTTAATCAGCTTTCTTTGGTCTGGGCTTGTGTACTCTTGGCACTGTCTTTCTGGAGGTCTTGTGAGGAAATAAATCCTCATCATCTGTGTCCTCTGGATGAACCTGTTTTTTGCGCAGACTCTTGGCATCTGGTCATCCTTCAAGGCTTTCTGGCCATAGTTCAAACTATAGATCCAGTTTTTACCAGTCTTTGAGCAATAAATTCCTACTTTAACAATACGCACCCTGTTATAGTATAGAAAAAGACTATCTGTTCTTGATTACACAGCAATATAGAAAACAACCATCTGCTTTTGATCACACTGCTAACTATAGTCTGTTTAATCCTTGATTATGCAGCAAACTATACATTGCAAACTATAGACTGTTTTACCCTATATCACCTTCAATGAAGGGTTGCAAGAAATAGGACCAAGAATAATTTCTGGGCAGAAGGACCACTGTTGTTGGATTTACTGAATTTAAAGAGGGACTGTCTTTATGGCTTCCAGAACATGCATGTCTGCAATTTTCTATAAATCATCCTCTTCACAGTAAGAAAGCACCTGGACTTAGCAATCTGACATACCATCAGCACCAAGGTAGGCAATGTGCTTCTTTGTCTTTTAAATACTATGTTTTAAATTTAAAAAAACACAAACAAACAAAACAAAACCCCACAACCACAAACCGAAAACAAGCAACTTAATCAAGCTGCCCTCCAGGGAAACAATCCCATTTCAAAATGAAGGCTCTTGTGAGAACCTAGCAACAGGCTCAGGAAAAGGTCTTAATGTAGTTAGCCTGGAAATGTTTCAACACTCCTCTTCCTCCTGTAATAGGTACACTCAAGTTTGTTAATCAAATCTTAATTAACTGTGGGCTCCTTGCCAAGGCTTTGTGGGGGAGGGGGTTTGCTTGAGTTAGCAGAAGCACTTTGAGTAAGATAACCGCATACCTCCTGCTCTGTAAACAACAAGTGGTTTCAAGACAGCTAAGAAGGTCCAAGGGGCAGAAAAACAACCCCCTAACAACAGACTGCGCAAACACAGGAGATGTCAAAAAGTAGCCACGTATACACGAAGAAAACAAGTATAAAAACACAAACTGATCTGAGTAAAATGCGTGCCTTTGGTGGAACAGGAGATTCCCCGGGCCGCCCAGCGCTGTTTTGCTTATTGCTGCTTGCTTAATTGAAGTGTCCGATTCTAGCCTGGATGAAATAACCGGCGCTTCATCTCAGGTCACCCACCCTTGGTGTCTTTGTGAGAGAGACACTCTGATTCGGTTGTCCAGAAACAGAACTTTTTAATAACGAGAAAATAACAAACTATAAGCTGTGCACCATACAAGGGAACGGACCGAAAAAGAGCGGGAAGGTCCAGGGTAACAGCAGTCTTAAGCACAAACACAGGGGAGGGGTTTAGGGTGGAGAAAGTAGGGATAATCCAATGGGGGAAGGCGATTAGGAATATGGAAAATATTGCAGCAAAATACAACCAATAACAACAACGAGAACTGAGAACTTTCTAGAAATGATTTCCATAAACCAAATGAGGTAATTGGGGGTGGGTCCCAGCTCACCCTGACTGAGAGCTGACCCATGGTTTGAAGTTAAGATTTCCACCCCTATCTGCAGGGCAGACCACTACACTTAATAAAATGATTTTCATAATTGGCTTGACTCTATTGGATTTAATTAGACAGCTAACTTATAACAAATTTTGTTCCGTGACTCGGATAAAGGAAATTTGGCCTGAGACCTTTGATAGGGGAGGCGCCCTGATGGATAAGCAGCTCTTGTCAAGGTGTTTCAATGCCAAACCCTTTACCGACGAACTCCAAATTCGGCATGTAAGCAAATAAAACCAGTAACCCCATAATCTTTGTGCACGAAGTCCGGACGAAGATGCAGGATGCGTGAGTATTGGCTGGTTATCTGATCGGTTGGGGTTGGGTTTCCTGAAGCATGCTTGTGTGAGATGCCCAGGAAGGGTGAAGTGAGTGCTGACCCTCAGTAGTGTGGTTCCAAAACCCCGCGAGGGGCTGGGCCACGAACAAGGGGAAGCGAGTGTGTGTGTGAAAGAAGGCGCTTTGGAAGATGGGACAGAGGAAAAGCAAGCCCTCTGATCCCATGGGTGGTTCTGAGGATACCACCAGACAGTCCATTAAGGCTAATGATCAAATCTTAGGATAAATACCCTTCTAGGCAGAGTAAGAGCAAAGTAAAAATGATACATTACTGTATAGAAGTATGGGGTGGGAAACAAATCAGGGGTGACCACCTCTATTGGCCAGTTTTTGGGGCTTTTGAGGATTGTATATGCCAGGCTCTAAATATATATATAAATTCGAAAGAACCATTCAGCCTGGAAGAAAGCAAATATGCTTCTTTGTGGATAAGATTGAGAACTCAAGGTCTTTTTATTTCCACTCAAAGAAAAAGGGCGCGGGAACGGTGGAAACGCATGGACGCGCAGGCGCGCAGGGGACACAGTGACGGGTGGCGATAATGGCTCGGGAGGTCTGGGGGTCTCGGAAAACTGGGCAGACCTGGGGAGAATACACGGCGGTGACCGTGGGAGTAGGGTAGAGAGGAGCAGAGTGCGGTGCACCGGAGCGATAGAGAATTAGGGATTACTTTATTCCAGCCAGGACGTGCCATGGGAAACATTCCATTTGCACATCTTTTTTCTAGACTTTCCACAGATTTACACACACAAAACCCAAGGCAATTCCCATTCATTGGCCCCAAATTACACAATTCTTAATATTTGATTTCTTATTGGTTATGGATCCCTTCACCTCCGATGCTAATTTGGACCTCAATCCTTGGTTCTCAGTCTTTTCCAGACCAGGTGTCTCTGACTATACCTGGGTGGAAAAGAATGAGAAGGAGGTGTCTTTACCAACAAACTGTGGGCCTGCTGGTAAATAAAGCCAGCTACTGTGAAGTGAAAGAAGCAATGAGAGGAACCATAAATTCCATAGGAATTCCACAAATTGACACAAACTGTTACTCAAGACTATGTTAAATCACTGGACTTAGAGAAAAAAGAACAGAGATGAAAGGAAAAAGAAAAGGGTGGGGGGGGGGTGGTAATACATTAAAAGGGGTGCATATTAGGTGATTCAGGAAGTCAGTACCTCTCAAGTACCTCAGCCAATGGGGAAAGAGAGAGGGAAATGTGGCTGGGAAAATAGGACCAAAAGGAGGCTCCATCCTCTAACAATTTGAGAGACCCCAGGGGAAATGCCCTGTGGCCTCTCCCTTTATTTGAATAAAGATACAGGACTCCTCTGTCTTCTTTTTGGATATAAACCTCTCGTGTTTCTGAATTAATTTTCCTGACAAGGGGGTGATGTTTGAGGTTGATGTTTGTTAATGTCTATTAATGGTCGCTTATCTGCTGGTATCTGTTTATCTGCTGGCTACTTCCAACTATGTAGATGTTAAACTCATCAGGCCTCACCTGGTGAAACAGTCTTTTGAAAAGAAACTTCAATTTCCTTTTCCCCAGGGCATAAACTAACAAACCCGACTACAGTTGCAAAACAAATTTTAAAAGTTGTGTGAAAAACTAAGTTCATGCTTCAGAATTTTTAAAGATTAATAAAGGATAAAAAAGGATAATGTCCAGCTCTGGGATGTTTTCAGGCAAATAGCAAATAGTTTTTCACAATTTGGAGGTTACACTGAGATAAGACCTTGAGCCCCCGTGGTTCCGGCAGGTCCCAGGCAGGGGGTGCCCTGCTGAGTTCAAGCAGCTCACCTGGGCGTCTCCTGCTATGAGGGACCACAGATTAATCCTTGGTCATTAGGATGAAAAGGGACAAAAGAAAAAGGGAGGTAAAACTTCCAAAGAAACTGCGGCAACTCCTAAAATTGTGCATGAAGACCTAGATGGGTAAGTGTATCGTAAAGGGGTGTCATGGGAAAATCCGTGTGTGTGTGTGTGTGTATGAGACATGGATGGGGTAGTCCTCAATCTACAGAGCAAGTGTGGAGTCTTGAATAAGCCACGTTTCTGTCTCCCTGTGAGGGGCATGTCCAGTAAAGAGACAAAGCCGATGCTGGAGGCTGAGTGAGATCCCGGAATAGGGAAAGGTTTAGCCACTTTGGCGTTAAAGCAGGGAATTAAGAAGACAAAGAGGAGAGGAACTGCAGTAATTTTGACTGCAGAAATCCTAATTCCTAGGTAGTACTGCATTTGTCCCATGTCTGATGGCCTACAGGAATCTTGTTTATATTGAGGGTTGGAACAGTTAAAAGGTTGGCACAGGGTTTGCAAAAGACAAGATGCTGAGAACCTAAGACCCCAATATACTCTTGAGGCATGAATGGTTTGGCTGATCTGGAGTGTTTAGCTGCTCAATAGAAAAACACTGCCTGAGAGATCTGAGAAACTGACTAGGCCTGCTTGACAACAGGGCAAAGATTAAAGCCTTGTAGCAGGGCCTTTGAAGTTCGTTTAGGTGTTGCTGTATGGTTACGGTTTTATAGGTATGTGGGTAACAAAAGAAAGATTTTAAGCTTGGAAAAATCTTAGGGGGGTTTAAGACTATTTTTGGGAGGTAGGTCATTGAGTATTAAATAAGCATCTGTAAAGGAGTATTAGTCTCAGGTTTTGATGATTTTATGGCTCCCGAGATTTTAGAAAGTCCTTTTCTCCCAGACCCGTGACCGAAGAAGTCAAGAGTCGTTGATTCTGCTTTTCAAGGTTGTTTATTTTTTCTTATCTATTACATTCTTTCTCCGACCTGCTGAGGTTCGCTCAGCAGGTTGGTTTGAGGCACACTCCACTGCCCTCAGGGTGGTGTTTACTTTTATACTAAGAACTACATGTACTTTATTTACAATAATTTTCCAGTACCTATCACCTATGTTAGACAGTCTGTCTCTACTCTAAACCAATTAGAAAGTGCCACCATCACAGCAGAAGATGGAGGACAAGAAGGAGGACAGGACACACCCAGATCCCTCCATCTTGCCTCTTAAATCCCCATTCTAAGAACCCCAAACTTCTACTTTTCACCCTGTGACAAATTAACTATCACTCTACTCAAACTCTTGTGGGCCTTAAATCCTCACACAAGATCATTGCTCCCATGGGCCTTAAAATCAAAGGCACAGGTGATTTTTGACTTCCGTTGCCAATGTCTTCAAGCCCCTTGCCAGGTCCTCGAGCCATCCGACAGCCGAGGAATGTCCCCGGGTTCTGACTATTAGTACCTAATTCAACAACAAGGGTGTAAACAATTCGACTTGATGAACAACACACAGAGACACACACCTTTTCTTTGAGCAGGCAGAAGCAAGGAAGTGTTTAGTAGTAAACTCTGACTTTATATTGGTTTGCACACACGGCCCCCTGAGTTGGGTCCTAAACATTTCACCTCTGAGCACACACTGGTCAAACCATAGGTTCCATCAACTCTCACCTTCCTTTTAGAAGGAAACAGTAAGTAATCGTGTTACAGAAATATGGTGTGTGGAAGGCAGAAGCAAAAGAGGAAGTTTATTATAAAACTCTGATTTATATTGGTTGCACACACTGTCCCCTTGATTGGTCTAACAATTCACCTCTGAGACCACACTGGTCAAACCATAGGTCCATCAACTCTCACTTCCTTTTTAGAAAGGAAAGTAAGTAATCGTTGTTTACAGAAATATGTGTGTGAAATCTGGCTCCAGAAATTCAAAACATCAGAAGGCTAGACGAAACACGCAAAAGCAAGGGCGACATCTCACCCTTTTTCCATTTAAAAAAGGAAAAGAAAAAAAAAAAAAATGAACAATGTCGAAAAGGAATTTACAATGTCCAATGTCCATTTGTGTAGGAGTCATCAGAATGATCACTCATGTCATCTGCATCTGAGCCATCACTTGATGATCCATCCACTGAAGACTTTCAGTTTGGTCACAGTTTCCATGTTGCCTGTTGGCTGCAAAAATGACAGGGTTATTTCAGTTTTTGTGGCACAGTAAGAAGATTGATGGTGTACAATGCCTTTGCCAACCGACTGTACGGGGTGTCACCCTGCATTCCCCGTTTTTGTTTTTGAAGAACCCACTTCAGAGTACCATGAGCGTGTTCTACAATAGCTTGACCAGTTGGGGAATGAGGGATACCAGACTTGTGTGACACACCCCACGACTGCAGGAACTGCTGCACCTGCTGCGATGCGTAAGCAGGACCATTGTCGGTTTTCACAGCAGAAGGTTTGCCTAGAACGGCAAAGGCCTGCCTCCAGTGTGAGCAGAGGCCAACATGGCAGAGGAGAACATGTCCACCGTGACCAAATTGAAAGGTTCCTGGGAAAACTTCTCAAATGCCATGACTGCAGCCCTCAATTCAACCAATTGGGCTGGCCCATCCTCATGGCCTTCCAGGACTTGCCACTCAGTCCCATCCCTCCAGGTAACAATGGCCTTTCTTGTTTTCCCCAAACTGTCAGTGAAGACGGTGGGTCCTTGCACTGGTTCTTGGCTATTTTTTGGGCTGCAAAGAGATTTTTATGAAATTTTTGCTACCTGTAGTAGCTTGTGTTTGGCAGATGACAAGTGATCTGCCCTGAAAAGTTTCAGAGCACTTTGCAGGAACACAGTGTCTGCAAGGCTCCATTCAAACCCTCCCTTTGTGTCAGGAGTATGATCTTTGCGGAATCTGCCCCCATTCAATTGCAAACACCGTTGTCGGCATTTGCTTATTAGGTGAGCAATTAGCTCAAAACTTCAGTTGCCGTCTTCTGCGGCTGATGAGGCAGAAAAAACCATTCCAAGACATGCAAGGGATCAGACCATTCATCATTCCATTGGCCAATGATACCTGTGGGATGTGAATCTAGAGTGGTAATGAACACAGTGATATCAACGGCAGGATCAATGCGGTAAATTTGGCAAGCAGAAATAGCTTGCTGAACCTCCTCTAGCACCTGACGTGCCTCAGGGGTCAATGTCTGAGGTGATTTCAAAACAGAGTCTCCCTTTAATAAGTCAAACAAAGGAGACAATTGTGCGTTGGTCAGTCCCAGGTACGGACATGACCAAGTGATGACACCTACCAATTTGTGAGCATCACTCAGTGTCTTCACCAAATGCACAAATTGCACCACCTGGAATTGGATTATCCATTCCAGAATTTTTGACCCCAAATGCTTCCATGGAGGTCATTGTGGAACCTTTTCTGCAGCTACCTGCAGCCCATTTGAATTCAAAGGATCAAGCTACTGAGGCCAGATCCTCAGCAGCCCATTGTGGGTGAACACAGCCACCAAAATGTTGTCCGTATAACAATACAGACAGGCATCAGGAAACTGCTTGCAAACTCCAGACAAGGCACGGGCCACATACCATTGGCATATGGCTGGACTGTTCCGCATGCCCTGGGGCAAATTTGCCATTGATACCTCTGTGCTGGCTCAGCATTACTAATTGCTGATACTGAAAAGTGAATTTCGGTCTGCCATCGGGATGCAAAGGAATTGTAAAAAAAAAACCCAATCCTTTAAATCCACGATGAGAATTGGCCAACTTGTGGGAAGCATGGTAGTTGCTGGCATGCACGCCTGCAACGTCCCCATGCCTTCCATCATGGCATTGACTTTTCGGAGGTCTTGTAACAACCTCCATTTCCCAGACTTCTTCTGGATGCAGAGGACAGGAGTGTTCTAGGGACTGGCAGAAGACTCCAGATGACCCTGGTCCAATCACTCCTACACCAGTTCTCGAAGGGTGACTAATGTGTTATAAGAGAGCTGCCACTCCAGAGGCCAGGCAGCAAGGGAGAGGATCGTGCAATCTGCTCCAGAGTCTCAAAGGTGCTTCTCCTCGAGGAAGGTGGCAGGATGCAGGTCCACGTCGTGCGTCTGCAGCACTTGATCCATGAAGCTCCAGGGTAAGCTTCAGGAAGAGCTTCTCCTGCACCATGTAGATGGCCCTCAGTCAGGACAGTGGTCCAGTGAACTGGAGGTGGCCCAGGAAATCCAAAGTCGCCTTCTCCTTGCGCCTGATCAACTGCCCTATGAACAGAGGACTCAAGAAACACAAGTTGAGCAATCTTTGCTCCTTTCGGGATAGTGATAGAGGGGGTTGGGCGTGGATAACGTTGTACAATTCTGTCCTGTAAAATCCGCCTCAGCCAACCCCATGTGCACAATCATGTCTCCCCCCAAGGGACCAACGGCACTCAGGGGGACCTTGTGCATCCCGCCAGAGTCTACTCCAACTGTGTCCGCTGAGCCACGGGTGCTGGCCATGAATCGGTCAAGCAGACTCCCACAGGCTCCTACCACAGCTGTCCCAGTAGAGCCCGTACTCGGTGCGGAGCAGAGCGGAGCCGCCCCGCATTCACCCCCCTCGGGTGCGGGGGAGGGACGGGACGCTGAGACAGACGCGACCGCAGGAGCCGCTGCCGCGCTCCGCGTGTCTGCTGTGCATGTGCCCCCATCTGCTGTGCCTGGCAGGGGCAATGCAGGGGGAGCAGAGTCTGGGATCGCTTCTAAGGGGGTCCCGCCCTTCACCGGGTACCCGATCACATGCATCGTCTCCCCAGAGCAGAACGGGACGGGTCGACCGTCATTCCTGACTGGACTAGACAAGAAATCAGTCAACACCCGCCCTCCGGCGGCTTCCACCGCCTGCGCATGCTCGACAGCCTCCACAGAAGCCGCGGGACCGGCGCTGCTCCCGCTGACCGCGGGACCGGCGGCGGAGAGCCGGACCCCTCCCGTGCCGCAGCCAGGGGAGGGCGGTGGGGGGCCGGCGGCGCCGATCCCTCGGGGCCATCAGGAGCCCGCGGGGCTCCGCACATCAGAGTGACCCCACAGGGGGCAGGCGGGGGCCCCGCCTCACGGCGAGAGCCGAGATCCCCCTGGGAACTCTGCGAAGTCGCCGAGTTCCGAGAGGACCCAGAGCAATATAGCTCCAAGGCCAAGTTCACTGCCTGCCAGAGGAACAAAAGATCCTCCACATCGTTATTATAATCGGCAAAGAGAACCTCCATAAGGCGATCTCCAACCAGAGACCAAGCAGTTCTAGAAAACACCTGCGAACAGTCGGAAAAAAATCCATTTCCTCTGGCCCACAAGAACAAACTTTTAAAGTCATTCTGGGAGATAGGAACATTATTTCGGTCTAAAAACTCTGCCCAGAGTTGCAGGGCCAAGGATTCTTTTCCAAGTAGCCCAGAGGTCTCCATCGCAAAATCCCGAGAGAAAAAAACAAAGGGGGGGGGGGGGGGGGAACCAAAACGACCTCACCAATTGCTGTTGTTCTCTCTCACTCGGCCGTCACCAGATGTTACAATTCGACACGAACGAACACACACACACACACACCTATCTTCGAGCAAGGCAGAAGCAAAAGAGGAAGTTTATTATAAAACTCTGATTTATATAGGTTGCACACACTGTCCCCTTGATTGGTCTAACAATTCACCTCCTCTGAGACCACACTGGTCAAACCATAGGTCCATCAACTCTCACTTCCTTTTTAGAAAGGAATGTAAGTAATCGTTGTTTACAGAAATGTGTGTGTGAAATCTGGCTCCAGAAATTCAAAACATCAGAAGGCTAGAAAAAATATGGAAAAGCAAGGGCGACGCAAGGGTACCTTATTATTATGTAAATGTGTGTAAGGTGCATGCTTATGTCCCTTGTCTAACATGACTGGCAAGTATACCTGCTGGGTGAATGAGATGTACTATTAGTACAAAGTGAGTCGGGAGCTCAGATCCGCGGTTCTGTTCTTGGGCGACTAGAGCAGCTGGAAAAGGGTGAAGCATTTGTTGTTTATAATAATAATTTTTGTGTTGCCTGTATGAGATTTTGTGCTTGAGTTGAGGACCTGGTTGGGAGCCTTAGGTTTTGTGTGAGTGTAAAAACTGTTATAAGAGGTGGTATTGCACCGCTACCCTCAGAAGTGCTTGGTGTCAAGAGTGTTAGGAAGCAAAAGTTGGAGCCAGATATCGGACAGGAAATTTCTTAATTTCTGTAGGACAAGAGAAAGCAGACAGCCTAAGAATAAGAAGAATAAGGACAGCTTGGAGGGAAGTAGAGGCTGAGTCTCAACAAGCAGAAATAATTAATGTGTAGTAGACGGTATTTGTTTCCCAGAATTTAAATTATATCTGAGAAGAATTGGGAAAAAACCTGTAAAGAGTGTATAGTTAGATTCGCGTGGAAGCTAAAGAAAAAGAGAGGCAAGAGTGCTGTGAGAGAGGTGGTGGAATAACACTGATAAAACAGGACACAAAGCAAGCAAGGAAAAAGCCCCCAGTGAAAGGGATATCCCTCCCGATAGCCCCCTGGGAATAAAATTAGCACAGTGGGAACATAACCCTGACACAAAGAATAAAAATAAGATCAAAATAATACATTACTGTATGATAGAATGGACCAAAGAGGGGATAAGATTGGATTATTTATTCTGGCCCCTACATGGGTCGTTTGAAAGGGAAATATGCCAAGCTTTGAATATTTATGTAAATGCCAAAGAAGCTGTTCATCAAGAGGAAAAAGATTATGTCACTTGCTAGGGGGAAGGGAACTTATCTGGGAAAAGTGGTGTTTAAATTAGAAGAAGAGAAAAACTGGGACCCCTTAGATTGCCTACCCTCTCCATATTGGCCAGCACCTAATGCACCCCCTCCACACCCTGACAGACCCAGCCAGAACATCAGAGGAATAGTGGCTCAGTGGGAAGAATTAAAAAATGAGGACCAAGCAGCACCACTATATCCCCTCCAGGAAATTCCCTTGGGAGGGGAACAAGGGGGGGTTGGGTTTGTAACTGTCACACTTAACTCCTCTGATGTGAGAGCTTTTAAAAAGGAATTAAAAGGTCTACTAGAGCATCCTATTAGATTAGCAGAACAAGTAGACTAGTTTTTGGGGCCCAATATTTCTACTTGGGAGGAAATGCAATCTGTACTAAACCTTTTGGTTATATTTGAAGAAAGACAAATGATCCGAGTAGCAGAGATGTGGATATGGGAGAGGGAACACACAAACGGACCTCCTGGGGAGGAGAAGATGCCGTCACAGCACCCAATGTGGGACCACAATACCCCCAGGGGAAGGGGAAATATGGAAAAGTATAAAACATTAATTATCAGGGGAATAAGTGAATCTGCTCCCCAAAATCAAAATGCCCATAAGGTATTTACTGAACAACAAAAAAGGAGAAGACACCAATTGAATGGCTGGAAAGGTTAAAAGGAAATATGAGACAGTACTCAGGAATGGACACTGATATGGAGTCTGGACAACTTCTGTTAAAAGTGACCTTTGTCACTCATGCTTGGCCAGATTTAAGAAAAAAGTTAGAAAGATTAGAGGATTGGCAAGACAGGGGACTGAATGACCTGTTCAAAGAAGCCCAAAAGGTATATGTATGGAGGGACAAAGAAAAAGCAAAGGCAAAAGTTAAAGTAATGGAAGCGACTCTTGCTGAAGGAAACCACCAAAGACCCACCCTTTTAAGGAGGTGATGCCACAGTCAGGCCAAAACAAGCGGGACCAGGAAGAGTCTAAGGGGATGTCTTGGTTTGAACAACAGATGTCTGCTAAGGAAGGCAGGAGCCTCCCTTGGAACGGAGAATGTAAACCCTCTGCCTCTGAATTATTATAATTTTGAAATTAAGGGGTTCTCAAGCAAAGATATGGGGATAAGAATAACAGCTCTTTATTAGGAGAATTAAAATAAAAGTGCAGTAATACAAAAAACCCAAACCCACTGACAGAGTCAGAATACAACTTGACACCCTGTGGGTCAGGGTGTTGGTAGCAGTCTGAATAAATTGTGGCTGCAGTCCTTCTGGAGTGGCAGATGTGGCTGTGTTGAAGCAATGATCTTGTAGAAAGATGTAAGTTTCCTCTGAAGGTATGGTGGTGATAGATGGGCCTGGACTTCCTCTGAGAATCCAGTGGAAAAGGCTGCCTTGGTGTTCCAAAGCTCAGATTATATCCAGGTAGGAATGCTTGGCTCCTCCCTCTGGGTGGAGCATCTCTCAATAGGCTGTTGGAATTTTATCAGCTATTCAGTGAGACTCAATGGCCCATTAGCAGAAGATATCTCTCTGGAGGGAGGATGGGTTGTAGAAGAGATAAAGAAAATTGCCTCAGCTATTTTTTTAACAGCTGGCTTATTAACAGAGGATTACTCCCACTCCCTGCCCCAGTTTCAACAGATGAAGATAGAATACATACTTTTAGTTACATCTTGCACTACAACCCAAGACATTATCCACCCCTTATTCTATTACTATTTGTATCATACCCAAATTAATACTCTCTTTAACCTCTACTATATATATATATATATATACACACATATGTACACAATGAAATTTTACTTATAGTTTTCATTTAAGATTAAGTTTCCCTGAGCTACACAATGGGTTTCCCCATCTTTTTGCATAACCCATCAAGTGTAACTAGGTCCTTGAGCAAGAACAACCCCACAGATGGGTTTGCCTTTGCTTGAGGTGGGACTAATCTAAACAGTCTTTCCTAAAATACCCTTCATGTGTACCACAGGGACTTCATCTCCATCCACAGTGTGCAAGGGTTCAGACTGGGCAGGACCAGCTCTATTGATAGACCCTCGGGTGTTGACCATCCAGGTGGCTTTTGCCAAGTTAATTTCCTAATTTCTGAAGGTTCTCCTGCCAAGTGCCTTCAATGTAGTCTTAAGTAGTCCATTGCACCATTCAACTTTCCCGTCAGCTGCTGCAAGATAAGGGATATGATATACCCATTCAATACCATGTTCCCTTGCACAGGTGTTTATAAGGCCATTCTTGAAATGGGTCCCATTGTCCAACTCGATTCTCTCAGGGGTGCCATGTCTCCACAGGACTTGCTTTTCCAGGCCCAGGATGGTGTTCTGGGCTGTAGCATGAGGCACAAGGTAGGTCTCCAACCATCCAGTGGTGACTTCCTCCATGGTCAGCATGTAGAGCTTGCCTTGGCAGGTTTGAGGCAGTGTGATATAGTCAATCTGCCAGGCCTCCTCATACTTGGACTACTGTCCACTATACCAAAGGGGCTTCAGATACTTGGCCTGCTTGATCGTAGCACACACCTCACAGTCATGGATGACCTGAGAAATACTGTCCATGGTTAGAGCTATCCCTCGGTCTCATGCCTACTTATAGGTGGCATCTCTACCCTGATGGCCTGAGGCATCATTGGCCCATAGAGCTAGGAAAGAGTCTCGCTTGTGTTGCCAATCTAAGTCTATTTTTGACACCTCTATCTTTGCAGCATGATTTACCTGCTCATTGTTTTGGTGTTCCTCATTAGCCCAACTCTTGCGGACATGGGCATCTACATGACAAACTTTCACAGGTAGCTTCTCTACTTGAGTGGCAATGTATTTCCACTCATCAGCAGCCCATATTGGTTTCCTTCTATGCTGCCAGTTAGCCTTTTTGTACTGTTCCAGCCAACCCCACAGAGCATTGGCTACTATCTACAAATCAGTATAAAGGTATAGCCTTGGCCACTTCTCTTATTCAGCAATGTCCAGGGCCAACCAAATGGCTTTGAGTTCAGCAAGCTGACTTGATCCACCTTCTCCTTCAGTAGCTTGTGCAACCTGTCGTGTGCGGCTCTATACAGCTGCTTCCTACTTCTGGTTCATCCCTACGATGCGGCTAGAACCATCAGTGAAAAGAGCATAGCATTTTTCTCTCGGATTCTGATGATTTTATGGCTCCCGAGATTTTTGAAAGTCCTTTTCTCCCAGACCCGCGACCGAAGAAGAGGTTGAGATTTGTCAGTTCTGCTTTTCAAGGTTGTTTATTTTTCCTTATCTATTACATTCTTTCTCCGACCTGCTGAGGTCTGTTCAGCAGGTTGGTTTGAGGCACAATCCCCACCTTCAGGGTGGTGTTTACTTTTATACTAAGAAATACGTGTACTTTATTTACAATAATTTTCCTGTACCTATCACCTATGTTAGACAGTCTGTCTCTGCTCTAAACCATTTAGAAAGTGCCACCATCACAGCAGAAGATGGAGGACAAGAAGGAGGACAGGACACACCCAGATCCCTCCATCTTGCCTCTTAAATCCC
The DNA here is from genome assembly GCA_018697195.1 of Certhia americana. Taxonomy (NCBI): domain Eukaryota; kingdom Metazoa; phylum Chordata; class Aves; order Passeriformes; family Certhiidae; genus Certhia; species Certhia americana. Next base: position 4,220,513 of record JAGMWU010000027.1, on the reverse strand, counting down.
CATTCTAAGAACCCCAAACTTCTACTTTTTCACCCTGTGACAAATTAACTATCACTCTACTCAAACTCTTGTGGCCTGTAAATCCTCACACAAAGTTGGCAATTTTTTTCATGGGCTAAAATCAAAGGCACAGGTGTTTTTGACTCCATGCCAAGGTCTCTGAGCCCCTTGCTAGAGTCTAGAATCAAGCAGGGCAGCCAGAGGAATGTCCTGGGTTCCGACATTTTTCCTCTGCTGGTAGTGTTAGCATACAGACACACATAATAACAGAAGGATTACATGAGAGGTGTTTTTATTAATGGCGGCCAGGATGCTAGGGGTACAAACCTGAATATAGCTCCGTTGGCCTTGTTCAAAATGCACATATTTATACTATTCAGTTATATAACTACATTTGTTTAAGCAATATTAATCATACTCATATTGTTCTATTATATGTGCTATCATAAGTACACTTAAGCACAGGTACAATTTCACATAGCTTACCGAAAACAATGCATAACATTCCTTTCCTACCTCCCTTGGATTTACATATGATTTTTTCTGTGATTTTCAGAACATTTTTAACTCAGAATTTTTTAACCCTATACTAACAGTAGTTGGTTATATGATGGAGCTTCTTTAGCCTGTGTTACTTGTTCTTGCTTCTCTTCATCAGTGAGACTAAAGTTTTCATTTTCATGCCAATTTGTAATTATTTTCACAATCTCAGGGTGATTTGGGTTCCTAATACAGGCGCGCTGAGTGATGAAGGCAATCCATTTGCTCCATGTGGCGTCGGTGGCGTGGTGGGTAGAGGGAACCCTTCCTTTGAACATCCACCCCAGCATGGGTAGTCGGGGTGCCAGGAGTTGTGCTTCTATCCCAATCACCTCTGAGGCAGCTTGAACTCCTTTGTAGGTGACCAGGATTTCCTTTTCTGTTGGAATGTAACTTCGTCTCCAGAATCCCAGTGGTTGGCTTCGAGTCTCCCCAGGCACCTTCTGACAAAGGCTCCAGGACAAACCATTGTTCTTGGCTGCAGAGTAAAGCACATTCCTCACCACTGGTCCCATCCTGACTGGGCCAAGGGCTACTGCATGAGCAATCTCCTGCTTGATCTGGGAGAAGGCTTGTTGCTGTTCAGGGCCCCACTGGAAATCGTTCTTCTTGCAGGTAACCAGGTAGAGAGGGATCACGATCTGGCTGTATTCTGGAATGTGCATTCTCCAAAAACCTATGGTGCCTAGGAAAGCTTGTGTTTTCTTCTTGCTGGTCAGTGGAGACATTGCAGTGATTTTATTGATGACCTCAATGGGAATCTGATGCCATCTGTCTTGATACTTTACCCCCAGGAACTCGATCTCTTGGGCAGGTCTCTTGACCTTACTCTTCTTGATGGTGAAACTGGCTTTTAGCAGAATCTGGATGATTCTCTCTCTTTTTTTAAATACTTCCATTGTTGTGTTCCCCCACAGTATAATGTCATTGATGCATTGCAGATGTTCTGTATCCTCACTCTTTTCTAGTGCAGTTTGGATAAGTCCATGGCAGATAGTGGGACTGTGTTTCCACCCCTGGGGCAGTCAGTCCCAGGTGTACTGCATGCCGCTCCAGGTGAAAGCAAACTGAGGCCTGTATTCTGCTGCCAGAGGAATGGAGAAAAATGCATTGGCAATGTCAATAGTGGCATACCATTTAGCTGCCTTAGACTCTAGCTTGTACTGGAGTTCCAGCATGTCCGGCACAGCAGCACTCAGTGGTGGTGTCACTTCATTCAAGCCACGATAGTCCACAGTCAATCTCCATTCTCCTTCAGATTTGCGCACAGGCCAGATGGGGCTGTTGAAGGGTGAGTGGGTTTTGCTGACCACCCCTTGGCTCTTCAGCTCACGGATCATTGTGTGGATGGGGATCACAGCATCTTGATTTGTCCGCTACTGACGGCAGTGCACTGTCAAGGTGGCAAATTGTACTCGTTGCTTTTTTACTTTCAGGAGTTCTACTGCAGATGGGTTCTCTGACAGACCAGGCAAGGTGTTCAACTGCTTAATATACTCTGTCTCCACAGCAGCTATTCCAAAAGCCCACCTTAGTCCCTTTGGGTCTTTGTAATAGCCATTCCGGAGGAAGTCTATGCTTAGGATACAATGGGGCCTCTGGGCCAGTCACAATAGGATGTTTCTGCCACTCTTTGCTGGTCAGGCTCACCTTGGCTTCCAATAGAGTCAATTGCTGTGATCCTCGTCACCCCGGCAATGGAAGCAGGTTCTGCCCCCACGTCCTGATGGCATCAGTATACATTGTGCACCAGTGTCAACCAACGCTCTGTATTTTTGTGGCTCTGATGTGTCAGGCTATCTGATCCACACCGTCCAGAACACCCGGTTTTCTCGTGCCTCTTCCTCGCTAGAGGAAGTGCACCTCTAACTCTGGTTATTATTACTTTCTTGGGCATACATACTAGAGGTTCTTTTAAGGGGGTCTGACAAATCATCTTCTCTTCTGTAATACTTGGCAGCTCTGTCATGGGAGGTTGAGGCTACCTTTACTTTAGTGGAACTCCCTCAGTTAGCGTTTCCCTCCTTGAGTTGATGCATCTGTGCTACCAGGACAGAAGTCAGTTTCTCATCTCACTTTATGTCTTCCCCATGGTCACACAAAAAGAACCACAGGTCAGCTCGTGGGGTGTATCCTCTCTCTTTAGCTGGGGAATGTTGGGCTCTGACTTTGCGGCCTGTGACTCACACTGGTGCTGTATGGTAACTGTTCCTCCTCACCTCCTCTCTCATCTCTCTTATCGCTTCTTGGAGGTCCTTAATTACAGAAGAGACATGAGCCTGCATTGTGCCATTGACTCTCATAATTTTTAAGCTTGTTGGCGACAGAACCCACTGTGTCTCGGTTGTTATGAGCATTAATCATTGCAGTGAAGGTGGTGTATTGAGATGTCCTTCGATTTGCCAGATTCTACATTTGCCCTGTGCACCTGACTTTTTCAGGGTTATTATCATGCTGTTTCCCCCTCCCAAAGAGTACCTCCAACACCGCCACTTCTCTCAGCTGTTGGATCCTTTCCTCAAGGTTCTTCCAGCGCATTCTAAGATGGTGCTCCTGAATTCTCTCTCTGTGGACAAACCTCTCTCTTACACTCATTAAAAGCCACTCCCAGAGGGAAAGGGGCCCAGGCTCCCTTACGAATACCTGATTCACACCTGAGTCTTGGATCAAGGGTCCAAAATTTTTTACCTCACCACCATCCAGTTGTACACCTGTACCCATAAGGTCCAAGACCCCAAGTAACCAGGTTGTATAAGACTCACACCCCCATCATATGATGACTTTTTGCAGATTACGGAGACTTTCATATGACAGGGACTCGGTGATGATCTCAACCTCTGGCTCCCCTGGGGTTTGTGAGTGCCCTCCTTTCTTATCTGATTTCATCCTAGCCTTCCTTGTTTCCACAGGGGCGACTGCTGCTGGCTGTGATTTCCCTTGTGGTTCAGCTGGAACCTGGACGGTTGTAACATCTGTGGGTCCCACTGCTGCACCATTAGATTCTCCCTGTTTGAGGCAGGGGAAGGGTTTCTCACCAGGTGGGGAGATGTACTCTTTCAGCATCTGGCCCATCTTGTGTATCTCCTTCACCAGAATCCCCACCCAATTCGGCTGATTCATTTCTGAGCTGGGCTGTGGGGCAGGGTCAGGCTCTGAGGTAGCATCCTTAGTCTCTGGGGTAGGTATAAGGGTGATTATCCAAATCAATCTCCCCTTTTCTCTGAATGCTAAAGAGAATAGGTTTAACAGGCATATCAGCAACACTAGCTACTGTATGATATCATTAGCATTTTGAGAGGACATGAACCCTTCAAAAACTGGTGGGGTAGACCCAAAGAGCTGGGTGAAAGGTTGGGAGAAATTTTCCCCCAGTGTCATTTCCTCACAGTAGGTACCATTATTAAAGTAACCCCAAAACCATACAGTTAGTGTGTGATAGCTCTGAATCCATGTGCCCACATTCCAGAGGAAGTTAAAAATACATTAATTCCTCATCTTATTAGCCCATAAAGCAAACTGGAGAACAGCCACAGTGGCCTTAGTTATAGGACCCATGTTTAGATAAGGGCCTGCAAATGGGAGAAATATAGCTACGACCATATGCCACCCAAACCAAGATAAGCTAGACCACATGGTTCTACCTAACAAGACTTCTATATCCATCACACAACAAAAATTCAAGAATTGTTATTCTTTTATCTTTCAATGCTCTCATGTCCCACATTGGGTGCCAAAATCTGTCTTTGAATGTCAGGTATCTGCTAAGGAAGGCAGGAGCCTCCCTTGGAACGGAGAATGTAAACCCCCTCCCTCTGAATTATTATAATTTTGAAATTAAGGGGTTCTCAAGCAAAGATATGGGGATAAGAATAACAGCTCTTTATTAGGAGAATTAAAATAAAAATGCAGTAATACAAAATACCCAAACCCACTGACAGAGTCAGAATACAACTTGACACCCTGTGGGTCAGGGTGTTGGTAGCAGTCTGAATAAATTGTGGCTGCAGTCCTTCTGGAGTGGCAGATGTGGCTGTGTTGAAGCAATGATCTTGTAGAAAGATGTAAGTTTCCTCTGAAGGTATGGTGGTGATAGATGGGCCTGGACTTCCTCTGAGAATCCAGTGGAAAAGGCTGCCTTGGTGTTTCGAATCTCAGATTTTTATCTAGGTAGGAATGCTTGGCTCCTCCCCCTGGGTGGAGCATCTCCCAATGGGGTGTTGTAATTTTTATCAGTCATGCCATGAGACTCAATGGCCCATTATCAGAAATTTCCCTGGAGGGAGGATGGGTTGTAGAAGAGGTAAAGACAACTGCCTCAGCTATTTTTTTAACAGCTGGCTTATTAACAGAGGATTACTCTACTTCTCCCCCCCCCCCCCCCCCCCGGCCCAGTTTCAACAGATGAAGATAGAATACATACTTTTAGTTACATCTTGCACTGCAATCCAAGACAGGGGAACAGAGCTCCCTGGGGAAGGGGCCCTAAAAAGGAAAAAGGGGAATTGAATACTCGGGGCCCAAACTGTCACTATTGCAAGGAAATTGGACACATAAGGTGAAATTGTCCACAGAGAGAAAAGGATCTGAAAGTTTTTAGTGAGGCTCAAGAAACAGATGAACAGAGGGGTCAGGGGCTTTTTCTCCTGGGGTCAAAATATCAGCAGGAGACCTTGATAACTTTAAAAGTAGGTCCTTGGAATTTCAATTTTTAGTAGATACAGAGGCAGAGAAGACCTGTGTCTGTAAAATTCCAACAGGATGCAAGAAAAGCCAGAATACAGTTCAAGTAGTAGGGGCAAAATGGGAAAGATTTAAAGCACCAGTTATAAAATGTGATATTCAAAGGAACAAACAAAATAGGGATGGGGAACATTTTATTTGTACTTGGGGCAGGATGCAATTTGTTAAGGAAGGATTTAGAAGGGCAGTTAGGCATTGGGGTGCTTCCAGAAGGTGACAAAATGGTTGTCAAACTCCTCTAGTTAAAGGAAAAAGATGAGACGCAGATTGAAGTAGTCTGGGACAAGCCTGGAAATAAAGGCAAGTTAAACATAACCCCTATAGTAATTAAAATAACCAACCAAGATTTCCCAATTCGAGTATGGCAATACCCACTCTCTTTAAAAGGGAGAAAAGTGTTACAAACAATAATTCAAGAATTAATTAAGCATGGAAGTTTGGAACCATGCATGTCTCCCCACAATACTCCCACATTACTGGTAAGAAAATCAAATGGGACATACAGGCTTGTCCAAGACCTGAGAGAAGTAAACAAAAGAACTATAGACTGGTATCCAGTGGTACCTAATCCCTACACACTATTAAGTAAAATTCCTCCATCACATTGGTGGTTCAGTGTGATAGACCTCAAAGATGCCTTTTGGGCCTGCCCCCTATGTCCTGGTTTAGCACTAATTGGACAATTTGTAATATTGACACCTGATTAAACCAATGAAAAGGGTGGATATGAGACACTAACTTTGAAGATATTGCTGCTGGGAAAAAGAAGCTTTGATGAAACCAGTTAAAATTTAGAGAATAGATAAGAGAGAGACTGGATTTAGATAAACTAATCCCGGAGCTGATAACTCATTGCCTGTCAAACTTATGTTTATGTAAGTTTGGCTTGTAAAAACACAAGACGATTGCAGACCCTCTATCTCCAGAAACAGTCCTGGGAACAAGAAATTCCAAGGAGTCATTTATCACGTATCCATCAAAGGTTAAAAGTTTAGAACGAGGAAGACTAGTTTTACTTCCTCCTTTTGGTGACCACTCCCCACATAAGACTGCCGACTCATATCAGAGAACAAAACTACGCCTGCTTAATAGCCTTTTTGTCAATTAGCATACGAAGTGGAGAAGAGGAGGTGAAAAGGGTATGAATATGCATTTGTATTTTGTGTATTCAACATTCTTGTGGATAAAAGGCTTTGTAATTACCTGTGATCTTTGCAGTGCGTATTAGGGAGCTATCCCACGCAGCTGCCCGGCCGTCAATAAACATACACTTTCTAACTTAACTGTTAGAGAGTCTTTTGTCTGTCACAGTTGGATATCGATATTAGATCGATATCCATATTTTAATAAATCATTTTGGCGAGCCAGGCAGGAGACTGCTCTCTAGCTGAGGGGCCATCGGGGTCTGGGACCCCTCTGGGCGCCCACCCAGAATTTTCTGGGAAGAGGGCTCCTGCGTCCCCGTTGACACCCCAGGGAGAGACCAGGATCAGCCAAAGCTACGGACAAAAAGGTATGTTTATTAAATATTTGGGAAAGGTACCTTTGAATACAGGCAGCTTGTAAGTCATAAAGAGACGTCTTATGCAAAGCAGAGGCCTAATTGGTTTGGTAATCTCCGCGGAGTCTGGTATTGATGGTTCTTTGTGTTTTTGGTAAGAGCTGGTAACGGCACCAGCTTTCAGTGTCCCGAGGTGGGGCAGAAGCGGCCGCAGAGTGTGGTCTGGTTATTGTCGTTGTTCTGGAGCAATTGTGGCTCCAGTTCAGTTGTATTGTCGTTGTTCTGGAGCAATTGTGGCTCCAGTTCAGTTATTATCGTTGTTCGGGAGCAGTTGAGGCTCCAGTTCGGTTGTGGTTTAAAAGCGGCTCAGGGATTGTGGTTCGTAAATCCTGGGTCACGAGCGGTCCCAGACCGGGTCGCAGGAAACAGTGATTGGGGTCCGGCACATCGGCTTCAATCGTATGTTCGAGCAGTGAAATTATTAGTGTGCCGTATGTGTTGTGGTCTGTGTGGGTTTGCATTGTAGGCGCCTTGATTTGTGTGCTTTTGGAGTGTGTCATTAGTGTGTGGCAAGTGTTTTTAAGTTTTGTGCCTGTTTAAAGCTGTGAAAGAATTTTAAACCCCCCGCCTGATCAGCGGAGGGATATCTGTGTGTTTGGCCAATTGGGAGTGCTTGCACCGTGTTTTGCAGTGTGTGCTGTGTGTGGGTTTTGTTCGTATGGCTGGCAGCGGAATTCTAACCAGTGTATTGTTGAAGTAAAAGCAGCTGTGGATGAATAAACTGTTTATTTTGTGTGTAAAAGGACGAGTGGCGTAAAAGGTTTGAAATTACGCCCGATATCGCCTTGGTAACCGGCGGAAGGATTCAGGTTTTGTAGTCCCAGACTGTGGAGTTTTGTTTTTTTTCCGTCCCCGCTCCGACCTTCCCAAAAGGTTTTGATTGTGGAGGGGGGAGCTTGTCTCGATCGTGAAGGAACACACTTAATTGTTTGTGAGGTCTTGAAATTGCCAGTGTGTGGAGTGGTATTTTAATTAAGAGCTGGTGATCCCTGCTCGCAAGGAGAGTGCGGGACGGTGTGGGGCCGGGGTGGCCCCGCTTCCCTCTTGCAGAGGGATCTGTGCTGTATCCCCATTTGAGTCCTTTGACGTACAGCAACATTTTATTAAAACCTTTAGTTGAGTGTGTTTGGGTTGTTAATGTCTGGCCGAGACCCGGCTGGCATTTTGCAAAGTCCCCACCTGTAGACAGGAATTGTGTTGGGTTTTAACTGTATGCTTGCTGCAGTTTCTGAGCACATTTTAGCTGCGACAACCAATACAGGGTATAGCAGGGGGCTTTTGTTTGATAACGATTTGTAATCAGCAATTTAAACAACGAAGAGGGGACAAGTGTGTGTTGTCAATTTCTTTGACTGTGTTATTTAAAAGGTTTTCCCCTCCAGTAGTGGGTAAACCCTGGGTTATTTTCATAAAAAGCATATGCCCAGGAGAAGAAGGCATAGGGAAGCCAGTGGAAATCTTTAGGGTAGAACAAGAGTACCCAATATATTGTTGTACCGGAGAAATATTACGGATGGGAGCAAGTGAAAGTCAAGAGATTCCTAAAAGTAGTCCTCTGGGATGTATTTTAACACACTGGAAAGAATTGGTGGGCTATGGTGGTACAGAAACCAAGAGGGAGCTGGTTAAGTTTTGTACACAGTGGTGGCCCTCATATAAGCTTGATGAGGGTGTAAGGTGGCCAGTAAGTGGCACACTGGACTATCAGACATTATTACAGCTAATGCTCTTCCTACGCCGTGAACAGAAGTGGCAAGAAGTTGCTTATGCTGATATGTTCTTTACTCTTAGGGATCACCCTGAGTGGCAAAGGGATTGTGGAATGAGGCCACCATCTGATCCTTTAGTATTGGCCCTTGAAAAGGACAATAAAGTCACTAAAGGAAAGCCCAAACGGTGTTGTAGTACCTGTTCAATAAATCAGAGGTGCACACATCCCAATAAGGTGTACCAAGCAGAGGCTCTGGAACAAGAGACACAGGACATACTTAAACCACCCCCTAAAAGGCAGGAAAGAAGGAGGGTGGTGGGGGATGCAGATTCAGAATCACCATTAACTCCAACCTCCCCCACCTATCCACCACTGCCTAGCAGTGACAGTGAGTGGGATGAACCTGAACCTCCCCCACCAGTTCCCAAACTTCCCCCAAAAGGTCCTATAGCATCAAGGTTCCCTTCTCCTCTATTGATTTTGAAATTTGGGAAAAGAGTGCTAAAGGGTATCGAAATGACCCAACAGGGGTTGCTAAGGAGATGAAGTTTATGATTAAGCAGCATTTACCTGATTGGGCAGACATCCAACTATTGCTTGATGCTTTAACAGAAACTGAGAAGCAATTGGTTTTAAAAGTAGCTAAGGATCTGGCTGAGGATGATTGTAGAACAACACAGGAAGATGTTAAAGAGGTATTTCCCCTTCAAGAGCCGGGTTGGGATCCTAATAATGATGGGAGGTTGGGACGATTAAAGAGATACCAGGAATTGATAGTAAAAGGACTGAAAAGAGCAGTCCCCAAAACCATAAACTGGTCAGTCCTATATGCTATCAAACAGGGCCCCTCTCAAACACCTTCTGAATTTCTAGATCACCTGCGAGACGCAATGCGCCGACACAACCCCCGGATCCTGGACCTGATGAAGAGATGCAGCAATTAATAAATTTACTTTTAGGACATTCTACAGGAGACATCAGGAGGAAACTCCAGAAGATCCGGGGTCCAAACAGCCGGAATTTAGAAGCTTTACTGGATGAGGCCTGGAGAGTTTTTAGTAACCGGGATACAGGGGCAACATTTTCAGTTCTGAATAAGGCCCTAATACCGGTAAGCAATGATTATGTTATGATAAAGGGGGAAACTGGCCAACCTGAAAGAGCTTATTTTTGCAAGCCATTGAAGTATAAATTGGGAAAACAGTGGGGAATCCACCGATTTTTATACATGCCTAATGCCCCATCTGCACTTTTGGGCAGAGATCTGCTAGAGCAGCTGGAGGCAAAAATAATATTTAAGAATGGGGAAATTATTTTGGAGGTAAAAGATCAGCAATACATAGAACTGTTAAGTTTAATGATGATAACTAAAAAAATTGAAGTTGCAAATGAAGAGGGAAATTTTAGGAAAATAATGGATCAGGTATTTCCTGGGGTGTGGGCTTCTGATATACCAGGAAGGGCAAAGAATGCACTACCAGTACAGATTAAACTCAAAGAAGGAGGACAGCCAGTCAGGGTTAAACAATACCCCCTAAAGAAAGAAGATAGAGAAGGGATTAGTCCCATTATTGAAAACTTTTTGAAAATAGGACTACTGAAGGAGTGTCAGTCTGATTTCAATACTCCTATTTTGCCAGTGAAAAAAGCCTGACAGGTCATACAGGTTGGTACAAGATTTAAGGGCTGTTAACAAGGTAACTGAGGACTTGTATCCAGTAGTTGCCAATCCTTACACCCTGTTAACCCGTTTAACACCTGAATTAACCTGGTTCACTGTTTTAGATCTAAAGGATGCATTCTTTTGCCTACCTATCCATGAAGCCAGCCAGAAAATTTTTGCATTCGAGTGGGAAAGCCCTAAATCTGGACACAAAACACAGCTCACATGGTGCGTATTGCCACAAGGATACAAGAACTCTCCCACTATCTTTGGGGAACAGCTTGCAAAAGATTTGGAGTCTTGGGAAGCTCCTCCAGGAGAAGGACAGCTCCTCCAGTATGTGGATGACCTCTTAATAGCCACCCAGACCCAAGAAACATGCTTGGATTGGACGGTAAGCCTCCTCAACTTTCTGGGCCTGCAAGGGTATCGAGTATCCCAAAAGAAAGCTCAGATGGTAAAGCAGACAGTCATTTACCTGACCTATGAAGTGAGTGCTGGACAAAGAACCTTAGGGCAAGGTCGCAAGGAGGCAATCTGCCAGACCCCAAAGCCTCAGACAGTGAAAGAACTGAGAACCTTTCTAGGCATGACAGGGTGGTGCAGACTGTGGATTTATAATTATGGATTGCTTGTTAAACCTCTGTATGCCTTGATCACAGAAGGGAGCAGAGATCTTCAATGGACAAAAGAAGCAGCCGAGCCGTTGACTGAGACCTAAACGTTGAAGCTATTGCTGCTGGAAAAGGAACTTTGATGAAACCATTTAATTTAGATCATAGATCACGATAGATGCTGTATTTAGATAAACGAATCAAGAACTGGTAACTCATGCCTATCACTTATGTTTATGTAGTTTGGCTTGTAAAACACAAGAACGATTGCAGCCCTCTATCTCCAGAAACGTCCCTGGTAACAAGAAATTCCAGGAGTCATTTTCACGTATCCATCAAGGTTAAAGTTGAGAACGAGGAAACTAGGTTTTACTTCTTCCTTTTGGTGCCCACTCCCCATATAATACCCCCGACTCATTCAAAAACAAACTAACGCATGCTTATAGCCTTTTTGTCTTACATACGAGACGGAGAGAGGAGGTGCAAGGGTATGAATTATGCATTGTCTTTTGTGTTTCAACATTCTTGTGGATAAGAGGCTCTGGATTACCTTGATCTTGCAGTGCTTATTAGGGAGCTATCCCCCGCAGCTGCCCGGGCCCGGGCCCTTCATAACTACCCTTTCTAACTTAATGTTAGAGAGTCTTTTGTCCGTCTCAGTTTTGGGGTATCGATATAGATCGATAATCCATATTTTAGTACATCTTTTGGGGCGAGCCAGGCAGAGACTGCTCTCTAGCGGAGGCCATCGTGGTCTGGACCCTCTGGGCTGGGCGCCCACCAGATGGTCTGGGAAGATGGCTCCTGCGTCCCCGTTGACACCCCAGGGAGAGACCATATCAGCCAAGCTACGTACACAAAGTAATGTTTATTAAATATTTGGGAAGGTACCTTTGGCTCCAGGCAGCTTGTAGTCAACAGAGACGTCTATGGCAACAGGCCTAATTGTTTTGGTATCTCCGCGGAGTCTGGTATTGAGGTTTCTTTGTGTTTTTGGTAATAGCTGGTAACAGGCATAGCTTCAGTGTCCGAGGTGGGGCAGAAGCGTCCAGCAGTGTGGGTCTGGTTATTGTCGTTGTTCTGGAGGCAATGGTCTCCAGTTTCAGTTGTATTGTTCGTGTTCTGGAGCAATTGTGGCTCCAGTCAGTTGTATTGTCGTTTTTCTGGCGCAATTGTGCTCAAGTTCAGTATATCGTTGTTCGTGAGCAGTTTAGGCTCCAGTTCGATTGTGATTTAAAAGCGGCTCAGGGATTGTGGTTCGTAAATCCTGGTCCGAGGCGGTCCCAACCGTCCGCAGGAAACCGTGATTGGGGTCCGGCACATCGGCTTCATCGTATGTTCCGAGCAGTGAAAGTATTAGTGTGCCGTATGTTTTGTGGTCCATGGGGGGTTTGCAATTGTAGCCGCCTTGATTTGTGTGCTTTTGGAGTGTGTCATTTCTGTGTGGCAGTGTTTTTAAGTTTGTGCTGTTTAAGCTTGAAAGAATTTTAACCCCCCGCCTTATCAGACGGAGGGATATCTGTGTGTTGGCCATGGTATGCTTTCACCGTGTTTGCAGTGTGTGCTTGTGTGGGTTTTTGTTCGTATGGCTGGCAGCGGAATTCTAACACGTTTATTGTTGAAGTAAAAGCAGCTGTGGTTCATAACTGTTTTTTGTGTTGGTAAAGGACGGAAGTGCCATTGTAAAGGTTTGAAATTAAGCCCGTTATCGCCTGGTAACCGGCGGAAGGAGTCAGGTTTTGTAGGCCCATACTGTGGATTTTGTTTTTTTTCCATCCCCTCCGACCTTCCCAAAAGGTTTGATTGTGAGGGGGAGCTGTCCTCGATCGTGAAGGAACACACGCTTATTGTTTGTGAGGTCTTGAAATTTGCTGTGTGGATTGGTTTTTAATTAAGAGCTGGTGATCCGCTCGCAGGAAGTGCGGACGGGGGGTGCCCGGGGCCCCGCTTCCCTCTTGCAGAGGGATCTGTGGCTGTATCCCCATTAGAGACCTTTGACGTACGCACATTTATTAAAACCTTTAGTTGAGTGTGTTTTAGGGTTGTTAATGTCTGCCGAGACCCGGCTGGCATTTTTGCAAAGTCCCCCACATGTAACAGGAATTGTGTTGGTTTTTACTGACGCTTGCTGCATTCTGAGCACCTTTTAGCTGGCAACAACCATCATGGAATGACAGGGGGCTTTTGTTTGATAACGATTTGTAATCAGCCATTTAAACACGAGAGGGACACGTTTTGTTGTCAATTCTTGACTTTGTTATTTACAAAAGGTTTTCCCTCCAGAGTGGTGTTACCCTGGTTATTTCATAAAAGTATATGCCCAGGAGAAGACGGCTCGGGAAGCCAGTGGAATCTTTAGGGTATAACAAGAGTACCCAATATATTGTTTTTAACCAGGAAATATTAAGGATGGAGCAAGTGAACGTCCAGAGATTCCTACAATTAGTCCTCTGGGATGTATTGTAACAACACTGGAAAGATTGGTGGGCTATGTGGTACAGAAACCAGAGGAGCTGGTTAAGTTTTGTATCACGTGGTGGCCTTTATATAAGCTTGATGAGGGGTAAATTTGGCCAGTAAGTGTCACACTGGACTATCAACATTATTACAGCTACGCGCTTCCTAACGCCGTGAACAGAAGTGTCAGAAGTTGCTTATGCTGATAGGTTCTTTACTCTTAGGGACACCCTTATTGGCAAAGGGATTGTGGATGAGGCCACCAGCTGATCCTTAGTATTGGCCCGGAAAGGACATAAAGTCACTAAAGTAACCCAAGGGTGGTGTAGTACCTGTTCCTAAATCAGAGGTGCCCACCTCCCCATAAGGTGTACCAAGCAGAGGCTCTGGAACAAGAGACACAGTACATACTTACTCCACCCCCTAAAAGCATGGAATAGGATGGTGTGGGGATGCCGTGCAGATCACCATTAACTCCACCTCCCCACCTATCCACCACTGCCTAGCCTTGACAGTGAGTGGGATGAACCTGAACCTCCCCCACCGTTCCCAAACTTTCCCCAAGGTCCTATAGCAGCAAGGGTTTCCCTTCTCCTCAATTGATGTTGAAATTTGGGGACAGAGGGCTAAAGGGTATCGAACTGACCAACAGGGGTGCTAGGAAGATGAGTTTTATGATTAAGCACATTTACCTGCTTGGGCAGACATCCAACTATTGCTTGATGCTTTAACAGACTAAGAAGGCCTTGGTTAAAGTAGCTAAGGATCTGGCTGAGGATGTAATTGTAGAACACACAGGAAGATGTTGAAGAGTTATTTCCCCTTCAAGAGCCTGGTTGGGCTCCTAATATGATGAGGTTTGGGACAATTAAAGAGAGACCAGAATTGATAGTAAAAGGACGGAAAGAGCGTCCCCAAAACCATAACTGTCAACCCTATTGCTATCAAACCGGGCCCCTCTCAACCCCCTCTGATTTCTTTTCTATATCAAAACCTGCGGACGCCAGGCGCCCGACACACCCCCCTGGATCCTGGCCCTGACCTGAAGAGAAATGTCAGCAATTAAGAAATTACTTTTAGGACATTCTCGAGACATCAGGAGGAAACTCCAGAGATACCGGGTCCAAACAGCCTGAATTTAAAAGCTTTACTGGATGAGGCCTGGCGATTTTTTATAACCGGGATACAGGGTCAACATTTTCAGTTCTGATAAGGCCCTAATCCGGTAGCAATGATTATGTCAGATAAATGGGAAACTGCCAACCGAAGCAGCTTATTTTTGCAACCATTGAAGTAGCATGGGAAAACAGTGGGGACTCCACCGTTTTTATTAAATGCCTAATGCCCCATCTGCACTTTGGGCAGAGAATCTGCTAGAGCAGCTGGAAAAAAAAAAAAAAAAAAAGAAAAAATATATTTAAGAATGGGAAATTATTTTGAGTAAAAGATCTCAATACATAGAACTGTTCAGTTTAATGATGATAATAAACAATTGAAGTTGCAAATGAAGAGGGAATTTTAGAAAATAATGGACAGGGTATTTCCTGGGGTTGGGCTTCTGTATACCAGGAAGGGCAAAGACTCACTACCAGTACAGATTAAAAACTCAAAGACGGAGGACAGCCAGTCAGGGGTTAAACAATCCCCCCTAAAGAAAGAAGATAGAGAAGGTATTAGTCCCTTATTGAAAACTTTTTTTGAAATAGGACGACTGAAGGCATGTCCGTCTGATATTCAATATCCTATTTTGCCAATGAAAAAAGCCTGACGTCATACATGTTGGTACAAGATTAGGGCTGTAACAAGGTAACTGAGGACTTGTATCCTAGTTGCCAATCCTACACCCTGTGAACCCGTTTAAAAACACCTACTTAACCTGGTTCAACTGTTTTGATCTAAGGATGCAAATTCTTTTGCCTACCTATCCATGAAGCCAGCCATAAAACTTTTTTGCATGCGAGTGGAAAGCCCTAAATCTGGAACGCAAACAACAGCTCAATGGTGCGTATTGCCACAAGGATACAAAACCCTCCCACTTCTTTTGGGGACAGCTTGCAAAAGATTTGGATTCTTTGGGAACTCCTCCAGGAGAAGGACATCTCCTCCAGTATGTGGATTACCTCTTATATCCACCCGACCGCAGAAACATCTTGGATGGACGGGAAGAGCCTCCTCAACTTTTCTGGGCCTGCAGGGTATCAAAGCGAGTATCCCAAAAGAAGCTCAGAGGTAAGCAGACATTCTTCCCTGCCTATGAAGTGAGTGCTGGACAATAACCTTAGCAGGTCGCAAGTATGCAATCTGCCAGACCCCAAATCCTCACGAACAGTGCAAGCGAGAACCTTTCTAGGCATGACAGTATGGTGCAGACTGTGGATTTATAATTATGGATTGCTTGTTAAACTTTGTATGCCTTTGATCCAAGAAGGAGCAGAGATCTTCAATGGACAAAGAAGCAAGCCGAGCCTTTTGACCAGCTGAGAATGCTCTAAGGTCAGCACCTCCCCTGGGACTTCCAGATGTGATTAAGCCGTTCTTTTTTTGTCTTCTCACGAGCACAAGGAATCGCTTTAGGTAATAGCACAAACTTGGCCCCGTATCGAAGGGCAGTGGGCCTACCTCTCCAAACAGCTGGATAAGCATCTAAAGTGGTGGCCGGTGCCTCAGACTGTTGCATCATGGCAGTGAACATCCAAGGAACGCACTTTCACCCTGGGCCTAGAGAATGACTGTCTAGTGCCACACTGTGTCTACGTCCGGAATTGAAAGGGGGACATGGCTCTCCCACAGAGGTGCCTGAAGTCTCATGCTATACTGGTAGAACAAGATGATGTTGAGATTGTTGTAACTAACATTGTGAACTCAGCTTCCTTCCTCAGCGGAAGTATGTGAGAACCTGTGCTCCATGATTGCTTGATTACACCCTCGAGCCCTACTCCAGCCGCCCGGATCTTAGGAGTACCCCCCGTTGAGGATGCTGAACCTTGGGTTCACCACTGTGGAGCAATCGATGTCATCGTGAAGAGGCAGCTGGGTATGCGTTCCCACAAGCAGAAGGTAATATAGTCTGGACCATTACAACCAATACCTCTGCACAGAAGGCTGAAATAATTGCCTTAATTCTCCCTAGAGCTGGCAGAAGGAAGAAAATTAACCATCTACACAATCAAGTATGCATTTGGTGTAGTTATGCACCGGAGCATTTGGAAGGAGAGAGGACTGTTAAAACTCACAAGGGAGAAATTAGCATGCCTAAGAAAATACTGAACTATTAGATGCGTACTTCCTGAAGAGTAGCCATCATGCCCCATCAAAGCGCACCAAAAGTGAGGCTCTGAATTGGAGTAAGGTAATATGCTGCTGTATAGAGGGCCAAGAAGCAGCAAAGGTGAGATACCTGATTCGACAATTGAGGCAGCATTATTCCAGATGGAAAATTCTATTGAGGGAAGCCATTATACAATAAAAGGACAAGAAACTTATCACGGTAGAGAAGGCAAAGTTTATAACCATGATGGATTGGCTGTACCAAAGAAGGGAACTTGTAGTGCCCCCTATTTGCTGTGTCATTAGTACAAGGGAACATGAGAAGACCCACTGGGGAATCGATGCCCTGTCATAATCTTTGAAAGAAAGATCATGGCCAGGAATTACGGGCACAGTGACAAGAACTCGCAGTGGAGCCTTTGTACCTCCAACTAGCCTAAAAATACCCCAAAGCCCTAAAGTGGGACAAATTGGGAAGGCCTGTGGACGCTGGGCAAGCAATGACAGAACTGCCAGGAAGAGAGGGTATCGTTACCTGTTGTGTTAACTGATCCCTTTTTTCATGATGGCCCAAGCTTTCCTGCTAGGGAAACAGACTCAGGCTTTGAGAGTGACCAAAGCATGTTGCAAGAAATATACCAGGTTTGGATTTCCCGCCACCATATCCTTCGATAGGGGGCCACCTTCATTTCAAAAATTGTACAGCAAATAGAAAAATGAACCATTTGATTAAACACAATTTGAGACGGGGCCAAGAGCAAATTTACTCCCGGCACACCAGGCTCTTCCATTAAGCATTATTGCGAATTCTACAAAACCAGGGCAACAGAAGAAGCTAATCCCTTTTGAATACTGTATGGAAGGCCATATGGCAGTTCAGAGGAAGAACACTCATTCAAGTAGGGGAAAGAAACCCTACATAGATATATGTGGCCCTAATAAACAACTTAGAGAAAGTGAGAAATATGTGGCTGAGCTCAAACAGAGAAATAGATGGGCCAGTACTGAGGTACAACCTGGGGATTTATGTTTACCATTAAGTCTTTTGCAAACAGATCTTGGAACCACGCTGTGAAGGACCATTCCAGTGCTCCTCACTACCTTCACTGCAATCAGATCAACGAACAGAAGGCCTGGATTCCATTCACTCCCGAGTGAGAAAGCCCCAAGGAACTTGGAAGTCACACCAGTCTATAGCGAACTGAAGCTGAAGCTCACTCGGACAACGAAACTGGACCTAATATTATTATGTCTTATGTGGAAGTTGTAACGATGGTAGTAATTTACCTTGCTGTAACGAAGGGAATGCAATACCACGCAGGTAAATAATTTGACTGGAATATACTGGTGCCCAAGAAGAGCTTATGACCCTTTACTCTCGAAGGTTTCTAACAAGATCTAATAGTCACAAATGCAGCTTGTTGGAAAGATGAATGTTTGGGGAGGTCGTATGCCATTCGGTGCAGGAGTGGTTTTCCATGATGCTTACACCCACCCATGACCCCCTCCAGATCTTCCTGAATGCCGTGACAAAATGCTTGAGTAAATGTCCTCATTTAGACTCAAAATAGAGGGTGTGCAACACAGAGGAGCAAGATCTGAGGTAATACTTAATGCGCTAGGCACAGCTAGTGACAACACCTCACTGGCCCTAGATGATCAAGCCACATCTGTGGATGCGTCATGGCTGCTGCAGTTATCAGGGGACGGTGCAAGGGCAACATTTCTGTGCTGAAATTTGCAAATTGTTTGGGCCATGCTCTCTGATATTAGAGGGAACTTCAGTCCTTGGTGTTATTGGTCCACTTCACCTATAACCCTGGACTATTTTGTGGACACCTTTGTTTTAACTATACACAATACTCCGCAAACGTCCCCTTAGATTACTTTTAGAGTTGCTCATTGCATTAAACTCACAATTGAGGAAATCTAAAAGAAATTATAGAGATGGAGTGAAAAGGACACAGAGACCATCAAGGGGTCTCTAAAAGCTTGATGAAATCTGTCTCATCATGGTGAGATGTGCCTTTAGGTGGTCTCTGTACTGAACACCTTAACCCACCTATAGTTGTGTTGCTTTATTTTAGTTAGCATAATTTGTGCTATCTGTTGTAAGATTTGTTTGGATTGGAAGATGCTTACGATGATTCAGCAGCTTTAAACATCACATCAAGCGGATGGCTTATCTTGACACTAGCTGTAGCCTTCTATAGATGAGGACTCTGTATCCGGAGTAAAGGACTTTCCATTTAAAGAAGAGTGGGGAATGAGACCGAAATTGAAGATATTGCTGCTGGGAAAAGGAGCTTTGTGAAACCTTAAAATTAGAGTATTAATAAAGGAGCTGGATTTATATAAACTAATCCAGGAACTGGGTAACGTCATGTGTCCTATCAACTTATGTTTTTGTAATGGTGGTGGCTTGGTCTGTGTACACAACGGATTTCAGTTCCCGCTATCTCCAGAACAGTCCTGGGAACAGAAATTCCAGGAGTCCTTTATCACAGTATCCATCAAAGTTTAAAAGTTTAGAACCGGAAGATAGTTTTACTTCTTCCCTTTTGGTTCCACAGTCCCCATATAAGACCCCCGACTCATTTCAGAAAACAAACTACGCATGCTTATAGCCTTTTGTCAATTAGCATACATAGGCTAGAAGAGGAGGGACAAGGGTATGAATAATGCATTTGTTTTGTTATTCCATTCTTGTGGATAAAGGGCGCTGTAAATTACCTGGGATCTTTGCAAGTGCGTACATTAGGGAGCTATCCCACCCAGTCTGCCCCGGCCGCATAACTACACTTTTCTACGTTAACTGTTGCGAGTCTTTTGTCCGTCTCAGTTGGATGTCTATATTATATCGATATCCATATTTTAGTAATCATGACAGCGAAGAAGGCTCTAATGCAGCACCACCCTGAATGTCGCGATGTTGAGTAAGCCGTTCTTTTTGTTTTAAGGAGAGAGGACTGTTAAACTCACAGGGAAGAATATTAAGCATCGCCGCAGAATACTGCGCTATTGGATGGCAGATAATTACCGAAAGATAGCCATCATGCACATCAAGCCGCACCAAAAAGTGAGCTCTGATTGGAGGAAGGGAATATGCTGGCGATAGGGGAGGCAAAAGAAGCATCACAAGGTGCGATACCTGTATGAGACATTGAGCAGCATAATTCCAGATGAAAAATTTCTATTGAAGTAGCCTTCATACAATAAAAAGGATAAGTAAACTTTATCAAGGTAGAGAAGGCAAGTTTTAACCAGGAGATGGCTGTAACAGAAGAAAGGAACGTGTAGTGCCCTCCCGTTGTTGTGGCATTAGTACAGAGGACATGAGAAAACAACTGGGATAGATTTCCCTTATCATCATTGGAAAGAAAGATCATGGCGCAGGAAATTCAGGGCACAGTGATACAATTAACTCGTCGTGGTAGCCTTTGCCTCCAAACTAATCCTAAAAAATCCCCAAATCCTAAAGTGGGACCAATTGGGAAAGGCTGTGGACCTGGCAACAATGGCAAATTGACTTTACAGCACTGCCAGGAAGGTAGGGTATCGTTACCTTTAGTGTTTTTAAACTTGAAATACCTTTTCAGGATGGCCAAGCATTTCCTGCTAGGGACAGCTCAGGCTTGAGAGGTGACCAAAGCACTGTTGCAGAAATATACCCGATTTTGGAGTTCCCACCACCATATACGCAATAGGGGGCCACACTTTATTTCAAAAATGGACAGCAAATAATTCACCACTGGGATGGAACTTGCATACCCCATACCATCCTCATCTATTGGCCAAGTAAAAACTGACCATTTGGATAAATAACAAATTTGTGATACTGGGCAAGAAGCAAATTTGCCCTGGCCCCATGCTCTTCCATTGGCATTATTACTAATCATGACAAAAGCAAGGGCAAGAAGAAGCTAATCCCTTTTGAAATATTGTATGGAAGCATATGCAGTTCAAGAAGGACACACCCATCCCTAGGGGAATACCCTACAATAGATATATGGTGGCCCTAAATAACAACTTAGAGAACTGAGAATGTGTCTGGAGCCAAACGAGACTAGATGGGCCATACATGATGTACAACCTGGGATATGTGTCATTAATCTTTTGCAGAAAAGACCTGGAACGCAGTGGAAGGACCATCCAGTGCGCCTCAGCTACCTTCACTGCATCACGATCACAGAACAGAAGGCTGGATCCATCACTCCCGCGTGAAGAAGCCCCAAGGGACCTTGGAAGGTCACACCCGTCCCCCCCGAAGAAAGCGACTGAGCTGAAGCCACTCGGAACAACGATTTAGAGACTCCATTCATTTGTGTCGTTGCAATTTGTTATAATCAAGGGTGTGATTTTCCTCTCGTGCATCTGTATATCCAGAATATGAAAGGCTTACCTAACCCTGTGCAAAAACTACGTGCCGTGCCCATAGGAATGAATTTGACTTTAGTTGCTCATTGATGACACATCCCAAATTGAGGGAAATCTTAAAAGAAATTATAGATGGGGGAAAGGACATTATACGATACACCATGACACACCGAGACCCTCAAGGGGTCTTTAAAGGCTTGAGGAACATCTGTCTCATCATTGGTGGTATGTCTTTTGGGGTGCTCCGACAGCAACTGGATACTGACCCTTAATTCCCCCCACCTATGTTTGTTGCTTATGTTATTTCGCTAAGTTTTGGTGCATCTGTTGTAAAATATACCATTGTTTGGAATTGGAAGATGCTACGACGAGTATCAGCTTTAACATCACATCAAAGGCGTATTGCTTAATCTGAGAGACACTAGCTGTTACGACTCAATAATGAGGAAGACTCTGTAGACTGATAAAGGATTGACTCATTTTAAAAAGAAGTGGGGGCACTGAACACTACTTGAAGATATTGCTGCTGGGAAAAGAAGCTTTGATGACCCATTAAAATTTAGAGTCGATAATCGAGAGAGACTGAAACGAA
>JAGMWU010000027.1:4105072-4196445 GCA_018697195.1 Certhia americana | reverse complement strand
TAGCTCAAAGCACCACAGAGTAGAGAAAGAAAATGGAAATACTCTGTTCAAACATAACCAAACAATATAATATTTGTCTTTTGGCATTTATGTAGTTTCGCTCGTGCATGTTAGTATGTGATCATAAGTACTGGTTGGGACATATACTACAATGTATAACTCTATTCTATCTGTTCATTAGTATAAACACACCTCTCAGTTTTTAAATAATGTACTGTGTATGCTATAGAAACTAATAGTATGATGATGTATTATACCACGTAGAAGCCTTAACCAAAAGCAAAGCAAAAAAAAAACTGGAAGGTTACGATGCTTCTATGTACCGACAAAGGTGCACAAGCATGATGTTGTTTCCCTCGCACATCCTGCTGACTCCTTTCCAAGCTGATAAATAACCATTAGACACAACCCAAGGCCCAGAAGAATAATTGGGACTCACATGTCAACACATCGAAGGAAAACATGTTAAATTGCCTTATCAGAGAATGTAAACAGATGGACCACAAGAAGAAATAAAACACTATTTACCTGATTCCACCGATGTCATGAAGATAAGTCAGAATGTAAGAAAACAAACAAAAATTCCTGAACCATCAAAAGCTCATCAAAGTTTGAATAAATGTATGAAACACATGAATATGCAGTAACCGATCAGTATATACGCAGTATATAGATAACACTGTCTGACTTTATCCAGGAGTGTTTTTTCGGCAAATAGGTCCATGAACCACCCCAGTGCTGGACATTATCCTTTTTTATCGTCTTTGGGGGGGGGGGGTGCTTAATTAAACTTCATGAAAAATCTCTGAAGCAGCA
The DNA here is from genome assembly GCA_018697195.1 of Certhia americana. Taxonomy (NCBI): domain Eukaryota; kingdom Metazoa; phylum Chordata; class Aves; order Passeriformes; family Certhiidae; genus Certhia; species Certhia americana. The sequence continues at coordinate 4,195,629 of JAGMWU010000027.1, read as the reverse complement.
TAAATTTTTTTTTTCATTTATATCATTTACAACGTTTCCAGAGAACTCTTTCTCCGCAGATGAAGAAACTGCAGAGGAAAATGCAATAGCTTAAGCCCTAGCTGGCAGCTTGGAATCGCGCAACACTATTTAGCTGCTGAACGCACAATTTGATGTCAAAAGCAGCACAGAATCAGCCCCTACAGGCTCAGAGTAATAGGCCCGGTGCAACCTCATAATGCTGGTGTGCCAGATCACACAGCCTGTGTGCTGATAAGTGGGGGCCAAAGGTATAAAATTCATAGCTCCATGTTAAAAATGACTAAATATTTGGCTTTCGCATATTATGTATTGTATTTTGCATGTTTTTATTATGATCATAAATGTTTAGATATGGTATAACTTCTATAACTCCTTTCACCTGCTTCTTAATATAACAATCTCACAGGCTGAGTATTATGTAACCCAAACTGCTGCTTTTAGCAAATATAATTGTTAATAGATATAATATATATGTATCACTTATAGAAATGGTATGGTAATAGGCATAGTGCAAGTTTTTATCAATCTTAACTAACTGTTTGGTCTCGCTTGTCAGGCTTTGCAGGGGAGGGGGTTTGCTTGGAGAATACTAGCAGAAGGCCTTTGATTAAGATCCGCAATACCCTCCTGCTCCTGTAAACCACAGTGGTTTCAAGACAAAAAGTCTCAAGGGGTCAGAAAAACAACACGCCTACCATCAGACATGCTCAACACAAAGATGTCTGAAAATGCCACGTATACACGAAGAAACCGTCATAAAAACACCAAACGCTTCTGAGTAAGGTTCGCGCCTTTAGCTGAAGCAACATGAGATTCTCCCAGGCCACCTCAGCGTCTGTTTTGCTTATTGGGCCGCTTGCTTAGAACAACTAAAATGCTTTTCTTTACTTGTCTTGACTCTTTCAGATTTACTTAGATGCAGCTAAACTTAATAACAGTAATGTGATGAATAACCTTAACAAAACATAAGACGTGAAAACCTTTTGTTGTAAGCTGAAAGAACTGTGTAGATACATCTCCATTAATTGATCCAGTCCGAGTGATAGATAACAGTGACCAAACAAGTACCATAGAAGATGAGAGGAGAACTCATCATTTTCTCTTATCAGTAGGAGTGATTACACAGTAGGAAGTAAATCACTGAAGGAAAAAGATTTATTGATGGAAAATCAAACACAGAAGACCACTGGGTACCATCAAAAACTTCCAGGAAATGGTTTAATAATGATCTATAAACGTAATGAATAATGCTTTAATCCCAGCATGTAGCCTGTAGATAGAGGCCTTGATTTTACTGTTTGATCGTGCTCTTTGGCTGTTTGTCAAAGGCACACCAGTGCTAGGTATTGTCCTTTTTTACATCATCAATATTATTTCTTATTATATTATTGTTAAACTTTTAAAATTCTAGAGCGTGCACTCTCGTTTTTCACACTCCATTATTGCTACTTTCTCCCGGTGTGGTGATTCAGTCAATATAGAAGATTAATTAGCCTTGCAAGTTAACAGTCCATTATAGGATTACACTGGACTCTAAGATTAGTTTGAAACCTTTCTTAGTGTTCTCATTTCGTCTCTAGTCGATTCAGTAGGACTCAGTGTGTGTAAACAAAGGCACTGTTATGATCCTCACCGGCAACCCTGTTAGTTGCATGGAGTATGGAAGTCTGCTACGGCAGGTGTGTCAACTGTCAGTTTTAGCCACTCCTTGGCCACTCTTGTCTTGCCGAATCTGTGCCCTGGGGACAGAAGTGGAGCTTCAGCATCAGACTGGGGTCCAGTTTCTCTTTCGTTTATATTTCCAAGAGAGATCATGTCTCATCCAACGTGCTGAGACTTAGGCAGGTGTTGTCTGGGTAAAAATGTGAAACAACTAAACGCCACTCATTGCACTTTATAGCTGACCATGTGGGTAGATGATGTCTCATTCATATGGCCCAGGGATTGGAAGTTGTCGCAATGATCCAGCTTATGCAGGTTATCATAAATGGGCCCTCTTGCCCCGATTAAGGTGCACACAAGACCTATGCAAATGACAAATATGTTGTGAATCTCAACAATAGTATGGAGTTAGTTTACATAGCAAATAATAGAGAGATGACAAAAGAAGAGAACGGGGAAATATAAAATGTGGGGGGACGAGAGAAAGAAAGTGAAGCAGAGACAGAATAATCGAAATACACCACTCTGTGGATCCCAACAATGCTCCACTGATCCTCTCCAGCTGGGTCTTCTTGTGTGGTGATGTTATTAAAATATGGATATCGAAGCTAATATCGATATCCAACAGCTGATGACGGATCAAAATACTCTCTAACAGTTCCGTTAGAAAAGGTTGTATGTTTATTGACGCACGGGCACAGGCTGCTTGGATACGCTCCCTAATACGGACACTTCAAAGATCACAGGTAATTAGCAACAAGCCCTTTTATCCACAAGAATGATTGAATACACCAAAATACAAATGCATATTCATAAGCCCTTGTCACCGACAAAGTCCTCTTCTCCGCTTCATATGCTAATTGACAGCAAAAAGGCGATTAGCATGCGTAGTTTGCTTCTCTGCAATGGAGGGGTCGGGGGTTCTTATTGGGGAGTGGTGCAACCAAAAGGAGAAGTAAAACTAGTCTTCCCGTTCTAAACTTTTAACCTTTATGGATACGTGATAAATGACTCCTTGGAATTTCTTGTTCCCAGGACAGTTTCTGGAGATAGGGTCTATGGGCAATCGTCTGGTGTTTTTATAGCAAGGCCAAAAACTTCCATAAACATAAGTTTGACAGGTCATGAGTTATCACTCCAGGATTATTTTATCTAACTACAGTCTCATCGCTTATCATATTCCGCTAAAGTTTGTAACTGGTTTCCTTCAAATTCGGTCTTTTTCTCCCGGCAGCAATATCTTTAAAGTTACATGCTCATTTTCCCCACTATCTTCTTTAAAAGAGTAAATTTCTCTTTAGCTCAGTATACAGATTCTTCCTCATCTATCGTGAGTCGTACAGTCTAGTGTCTCCAAGATTAAGAGCCCTATATCGACCTTTGATATGTTCGATTTTAAAGCTTCTCTCCGTCTTAGCATCTTCATTCGCAAACAATCTTACAAAGATGGCACCCACGTATGCTAACAAATTAAGGGCACACAACTATATGTGGATTAAGTATGTTCAGTATCAGAGACCACCGCAAACAGCAGTCATCCCACCAATGATGAAGCAGATGTTGCCTCAAGCCTTTTAAGAGACTCCCTTTGATGGTCTCTTGTCCTTTTTTCGCCTCCATCTCTATTTTCTTTTAAGATTTCCCTCAATTGTGATGTTTAACATCCTAAGGGGACTATTGGATGTATTTGTATATTTAAAACAAAGGACTGTCCATTAATACTAGTCCAGGTTTATAGTGAAGTTGACCAATACCCACCAAGACTGAAGTTCCTCTTCATATTAGCAGAAGGGCATTGTCGGCAATTAAAACAATAACAAAAAAAAAAAAAAAAAAAAAAAAAAAAAAAAAACAAAAAAAAAAAAAAAAAAAAAAAAAAACGAAAAAAAAACAAAAAAAAAAAAATAAAAAAAAAAAAAAAAAAAAAAAAAAAAAAAAAAACGAAAAAAAAAAAAAAAAAAAGAAAAAACCAAAAAAAAAAAAAATCAAAAAAAAAAATTTTGCGAATTTGCAGCGCAGGGAATGTTTCGCCTCTGCACCTTCCGCTGATACCTGCAGCAGCCACTGACTGGCTGGGCTCGCACAGATTTGCTTGAGAGCATCCTAGGGCCAGTGAGGGTTTTCAGCTAGCTTGCCTAGCGCATTAATTAGTTAGCCTCATGATCCCGCTCCTCTGTGTTGGGCCAAGCACCCCTCTATTTTGAGTCTACATGAGGACATGTTACTCACGCATTTGTCAGCAGGGGGGCATCAGGACTGATAGCGGATGGGTTTCATGGGTGGGTGGTAGTCCCTCTATGGAACCCATCCTGTCACAAGGCATATTACACGTCATCCCCCAAGCATTTCTTTCGCTTCCCACAAAGGCTTGGCATTTGTGACTCTTAGGCATCTTGTTTAAAACCTTACGAGAGTAAGGTCCTAAGCTCTTCTCTTGTGCACCGGTAAATCCCTCGTCACATTTACCTGCGTGGTATTGGCGTTCGACCTCTTGTTAGGGCAGCTAATGTAATTTAACTACAATCTTTAGCAACCTTCCACATCATGTCCATATAACTATTGAGTCCATTTATATCTTTTTCCGAGTGAGCTTCAGCTGCAGGTTCGCTATCACCGGGCCTGGTGTGACCTTCCAAGTTCCCTCTGGGGCGTTCTTCACTCGGGATTGATGATCCAGGCCTTCTGTTCTTTTGATCTGATTGCATGAAGGTATGAGGGAGCACCTGGAATGGGTCCCTTCCCACTGGGTCGGTTCCAAGTTCTTTTCCTGGCAAACAGATTAATTAACACATAATCCCAGGTTGTACATCATGTACTCTGGTCCCATCTAGGCTTCTACTGTTTTGAGAGCTCCAGCCACAGTATATTTCTCATTTCTCTAGTTTGTTTATTTAGGGCCACCAGCTATCTATGTTAGGTTTTCTTCCGCCAAAACTTCTTCCCTACTTGAATGGGTTTGTTCACTCTTGAACTGGCATAGGGCCTTGCCATACAATATTTCAAAAGGGCTAGCTTCTCTTTTGCCCTTGTTTTTGTCCAATAAATGCATCCAATCGCAATAAATGCCACTGGAAGGCCTGGGGCCATGGCAAATTTGGCTTCTTGCCCCAGTCTCAAAATTTGTTGTGGTTCATTAAATGGTTCATTTTTCTACGTGGTCACCCTAGTTGAGTGATGGTATTGGGATATGGCAATTCACACCCCGTCAGTCTATCCGCAGGTGGTGACTTATTTGCTGTACAATTTTGAAACTGAAGTGTGGGCCCCCTATCTTAGATATGGTGGTGGAACCCCCAATCGTGGTATTTTTCTTGGGCAACATGCTATTGGGTCACCTCTCGAAGCCTTAGGCTGTCGCTAGCATGAAAGGCTTCTGGCCATCCTGAAAAGTATCAGTTAACACTAACATGTACGATAACACAAAACAAAAAAAAATCTCTTCCTGGGCAGTTCTGTAAAGTCAATTTGCCATTGTTGCCGGCAGGTCCACAGCCTTTCTCCAATTTGGTCAAAAAAAAAAAAACGACAATTAAGGGCTTTGGGATTATTTTAGGATTTTTTGAGCAAGGCTACACTGACGATTACTTGTATCACGTGGGGCCCTGTAATTCCTGGCCATGATTTTTCTTTCAAATGATTAACATTGCATCTATTCTCTCCATGGTGTTTTTCCTCATTTCGCCTCTGTAGGCTAATGACTCATAAGGCACATAGGAGGGCACTGACAAGTGTCCCCTTCTTTCTTCTGTTACAGGCCCAGCCATCCTGTTTATAAACTTATGAACTTGCCTTCTCTAACCTTGATAAGTTTCTTATCCTTTGTATGTATAATGGGCTTACCTCAATAGACAATTTTTCCATCTGGAAATTATGGCTCGGCCGCTCAATTGTCTCATCAAGTATCCCCCTTTTGCTGCTGTCTTTTGCCTCCCTATCCGCCAGGCATATTCGCCTTCGCTCTCAATATCCTAGCTCACTTTTTGGTGCGCTTTGCTGGTCATGATGGCTGTCTTTTCAGTAATTGTCCGGCATCCAATAGTCTCAGTATTTCTTGGGCATGCTTAATATGCTTCCCTTGTGGGTTAAACATGGTCCTCTCTCCTTCCACATGGCTCCGTGTGGCATGAACTAGCACCAATGCATACCTTGATGTCCTGTGTAGATGTTGAATTTTCTTCGCTTCTGGCCAGCTCTAGGGCTGCGATTAATAAGGCAATTATTTCGGGACCTTCTGTGGGCCAGAGGTACTCTTGTTGGTAATTGTTTATCTACTCTATTACCTCTCTGCTTGTTGTAAGCGCATACTCCAGCATTGCCCTTTCCACTGATTACATGCTGCTCCCGTCAGTGAACCAGGGTCTCACGCATCGCTCAGTGGGGTATATCGTTCAGATCCGGGGCAGGCTGAGTAGGTGGCTTTCGATGGTCTCGGCGGCAATCATGGATGCCCATGTTCATCCCCATACTTCCCCGCTGAGGAATGAAAGGCTGGGTTCCAATGTTAGTTACGGCACAAATTCAAATCATCTTGTTGCAACGACATGTATACCTGGTCTTATCATGACTCTTACTCTGCTGGGAGAGAGCCAATGCCCCCCTTTCGCTTCTATGACTGTATACACTTGTGGGAGGCACTCGGCATCAGTCATCTTATCTGCCCAGGGTGAACTTGCGTGTCCTCTTGGATGTTCACTTGCCACTGGCTGGGTCAACAGCTCTGAGACACCCTGGCCACCCTTTAGCTGGCTGATATCCAGGGCTGTTGGAAGATCCACTAGTGGCCTCCCTTCTCACGGGCCAAGATTTTGTTGGGCTATTATTCCTAAAGCAACTTTCTTGCTACTCTCGTGAGAAAACCAAAGAGGCTTACCTCACATCTTGGAAGTCCCAGGCTGGTGGCTGACATTAGAGCCTTCGTCAGCTGGTCAAACACAATGTCGCTTGCTCTCTGTCGTTTGTCGGGGCATTGAAGATCTCTGGCTCCCTTCTGTGAATTCGGCATAAAGATGTTTAGTCACGGCAATCCATAATTAGAAATTCACAGTTCTGCCCATCCTGTCATGCCTAGAAAGGTTGGGCTCATTCTTTCACTGTCTGAGGCTTTGGGTCTGGCAGATTGCCTCCTTGCGATCTGGTGGCCCTAGGTTCTTTGTCCCGCACTCACTTCATAGCCATGGTAAATGATGCTGTCTGCTTTAACCATCGTGAGCCTTCTTTTGGGATACGGGCGATACCCCCTGGCAGGCCCAGACAGTTTAGGAGGCTTACCGTCTCAATTCCAAGCATGTTTCTTCTCTTTGGTCTACGGGTGGCTATTAAGAGGTCATCCACATACTGGAGGCGGCTGTCCATTCTCACTGGAGGAGCTTCCCAAGACTCCCAATCTTTTGGCAAGCTGTTCCCCAAAGATAGTGGGATCGTTCTTGTAGCCCTGTGGGCAATACGCCCCATTTGAGCTGTGTTTTGTCGTCGCAGATTGAGGGCTTTCCCACTACGAATGGCAAAAATTTGTCTTCTGGCTGGCTTCATGGCTGGATATGGCTGGTCCTGGGGGGGGGCGAATACAATGGCATCCTTTAGATCAAAAAAAAAAAAAAAAAAACTAAAACAGTGAACCAGGTTAATTCGGTGTTAATGGTTAAGAGTGTTTACGGATTGGCAACTACGGATACAGTCCTCAGTCACCGCTTGTTAACCCAGGCCCTTAAATCTTGTACCACCTGTATGACGCCGGCCCCTCATGACTTTTTCACACTGCAATATAGGAGTATGAAATCGAACTGACACTCCTTCAGTAGTCCTATTTTCCAAAAGTTTTCAATAATGGGACTAATCCCTTCCTCTATCTGTCTTCTTTATGGGGATATATTGTTTAAAGACCCTGACTGGCTGTCGCTCCTTCTTGAGTTTAATCTGTATCTAGTAGTGGCATTCTTTGCCCTTCACTGTATATCAGAAGCCCACAGACCGAAAACCCAGGAAATACCTGAGGGGGCCGGATTATTTCGGCTAAAATTTTCCCTCTTACCCGTGCAACTTCAATTTCTTTAGTTATCTCAATCAAACTACAGTTCTATGTATTGGTCTGACTTTTTACCGGATCGCAAAATAATTTCCCGCATTTTTTAAATATTATTTTGTCCTCCAGCTGTCTCTAGGCAATTCTCTGGCCTCAAAAGTGGCAGATGGGGCATTAGGCATGTATAAAAGGTTGGTGGATTCCCACTGTTTTCCGCAATTTATACTTCAATGGCTTGGCAAAAATAAGGTCTCTTTCAGGGTTGGGCCAGTTGCCCCCTTTATCATAACATAATCAGTGCTTACCGGTACTAAGGGCGTCGTTTTCAGAACTAAAAATGTTGCCCCTGTATCCCAGTTACTAAAAACTCTCGGGTCAGGCCTCATCCATTAAAGTCTTCTAAATGGGGTCGGGGCGGCTGTTTGGACCCCGGAATCTCTTCTGAAGTTTCCGTCCTGATGTCTCCTATAGCAATGTCCTAAAAGTGAAATTATTAATTGGCTGCATCCTTCTCTTCATCAGGGTCCCAGAGATCCAGGGGGGGGGGTTGTGGTCGGCGGGCATTGCGTCTCGCAGGTATCTGTGAAATTCGGAGGTGTTTGATGGGCCCTGTTTGATAGGCATATAGGGTTGACCAATTTATGTTTTTTGGGGGACTGCTCTTTCCAGTCCTTTACATCAATTCCTGGTATACTTTAGCGTCTCCAACCCCCTCATCATTATTAGGATCCCAAACGCTGGTCTTGAAGAATACCGTCTTTACATCTTCCGGTGTTGTTCTACAATCATCTCAGCCAGCTCCTTAGGGGCTACTTATTAAAACGGCAATGTGCTTCTCCGTTTCTGTTAAGCTCAAGCAATAGTTGAGATGTCTGCCCAATCAGTAAAATGCTGGGGCTTAATCATAAACTTCATCTCCTTCGCAAACCCCTGATTGGTGCATTCGATTCCGCTTTAGGGCACTCTTTTTCCCCCACATTTCAACAATCATTGAGGATAAGGTAACGCTTTATGCTATGACCTTTTGGGGGAAGTTTGGGAACTGGTGGGGGAAGTTCAGAGTTCATCCCACTCACTGTCACTGGCTAGGGCAGGTGTGGATAGGTGTGGGAGGTTGGAGGTTCATGGTGATTCTGAATCTGTCATCCCCCAAGCACCCTCTCTTCTTTTCCTCCTGCCTTTTAGGGGGGTGGTTTAAGTATGGTCCTGTGTCTCTTGTTCCAGACCTCTGCTTATACAACCTTAGGGGGGTTTGGGATGTTTGTGCAACCTCTTGATTTATTGAACAGGTACTACAACACCGTTTTGGGCCTTTCGCTTTAGTGACGTTATTGTCCTTTTCAAGGGCCAATACTAAAGGACAGATGGTGGCCTCATTCCACACTCCCTTTGCCACTCAGGGTGATCCCTAAGAGTAAAGAACATACAGCATAAGGCAACTTCTTTTTTGCCACTTCTGTTCACGGTGTAGGAGACTTAGCTGTACTAAGTGAACTCGATATCCATTGTGCCACTTACTGGCCACTTGAAGCACGCCTCATCAAGCTTATGATAAAGGCCACCATTGTTTACAAAACTTAACCACTCCCTCTGGTTCTTCTGTAGCTCGGACCATAGCCCACCAATTCTTTCCAGTGTGTTAAATACATCCCTGAGGACTACTTTTAGGAATCTCTTGACTTTCACTTGCTCCCCATCCTTAATATTTCTTTCTCTCGCGGTAGCAGAGCAATAATTGGGTAGCTCTTTTCTACGGCGCCCGTAAAATATTCCACTGGCTTCCCTATGTCCGTCTTCTCCTGGCATATACTTTTTATGAAAATAACCCAGGGTTAACACAAGCAACACACGGGAAGGGGAAAACCTTTTAAACAACACAGTCAAGAATTTGAGCAACCACACTTGTCCGCCTCTTCGTTGTTTAAATTGCTTATTACAAATGCGTTATCAAACAAAGCCCCCTGTTATTCCCTGTACTGGTTGTTGCAGCTAAATGTGCTCAAGAAACTGGCAGGCAAGGCATACAGTTAACAAACAAACCCAACACAATCCTGTCTACAGGTGGGGACTTTGTCAAAATGGCTAACGGCGGGTCCGGCAGACATTAACCACCTAAACACACTCAACAAAGGTTTTTAATAAAATAGTTTTGCTGGTACGGGTAACAGGACTCAAATGGGGATATCAGGCACAGATTCCCTCTGCAAGAGGGAAGCGGGGCCACCCCGGCCCACGCCCTTCCTCGCACTCTCCTTGCGAGTCAGTGGATCACGGCTCTTTAAATTAAAATTACCACTCCAACCTAGGCAAATTTCAAGACCTCCAAACAATTAGTGTGTTCCTTCACGATCGAACAAGCGCCCCCCCCTCCACAATCAAACCTTTTGGGAAGGTCGAGCGGGGATGGAAAAAAAACCAAACTTCCACATCTGGGACGTACAAAACCTGAATCCTTCCGCCTCCGTTACCAAGGCGATATCGGCGTAAATTTCAAACCTTTTACGCCACGCGGGTCCTTTTAGCAAACACAAAATAACATTTTATTTCATCCACAGTCTGCTTTTACTCAACAATATCACTGGTTAGAAATCCGGGCTGCCGAGCCATAACTAACAAAACCCACACACAGCCCACTGGCAAAACACGGGTTCAAATCACTCTCCCAATTTGCCACAACACACAATATATCCCTCCGCTGATCAGGCGGGGTTTAAAATTCTTTCAACAGCTTTAAACAGGCACAAACTCAAAAACACTTGCCGCACACTATGACACAACTCAAAAAGGCACACAAATCAAGGCGCCTACAATGCAAAGGGCCCTCCACACAGACCACAAAAACATACTGGCACACTACAATTTCCTGCTCGAACCTACGATTGAAGGCCGATGTGTGCCGACCGCCAATCACTGTTTCCATGCGACCCGGTCTGGGACCGGCCGTGACCCCAGGATTCACGACCACAATCGCCTGAGGGCCGCTTTTAAACCACAACCGAGCTGGAGCCTCAATTGCTTCCACGAACACGAGAATAACTTGAACTTAGAGCCACACAATTGCTGCAGAAGCAGGCGACAATACAACTGAACTTGAGGCCACAATGCTCCAGAACAACGCACTAACAAGCTGAACTGGAAGCCACAATGCTATACAACGACATAACCATACCACACTGACTCTGCGGCCCTGCTTCTGGGTTCCCCACCTCGGGACACTGAAAGCTGATGGCCGTTACCACTCTTACCAAAACACAAAGAACATCAATAACGGTCAGACTCTCCGCGGAGATTACCAAAGCGCAATTATGCCCTCTGCTTTGGCATAAGAACGTCTCTTTATGACTTACAATCTGCCTGTATTCAAAGGTACCTTTCCGCAAATATTTAATAACATACCTTTTTGTCCTTAGCTTTTTGGCTGATGCCCTGGTCTCAGTCCCTGGGGTTCAAAAACGGGGACGTTCAGGAGGCCCTCCTTCCCAGAAAATTCTGGGTGTGGGCGGGCTCCAAGGGTTCTCCTGACCCCGATGGCTCCCCTCATGCTAGAGAGCGTCTGCCCTGCCTGGCTCGCCAAAATGATTTACTAAAGATATGGATATCGATCTACTATCGATAGCCAGCTGTGAGCGGACAAAAGACTCTCTAACAGTTAAGTTAGAAAGTGTATGTTTATTGACGGCCGGGCAGCTGCGTGGGATAGCTCCCCAATACGCAGTGCAAAGATCACAGGTAATTACAGAGCCTTTTATCCACAAGAATGTTGAATACACAAAATACAAATGCATATTCATACCCTTGTCACCTCCTCTTCTCGGCTTTATATGCTAATTGACAAAAAGGCTATTAAGCATGCGTAGTTTGTTTTCTGAAATGAGTCGGCGGTCTTATATGGGGAGTGGTCACCAAAAGGAGGAAGTAAAACTAGTCTTCCTCGTTCTAAACTTTTAACCTTTGATGGATACGTGATAAATGACTCCTTGGAATTTCTTGTTCCCAGGACTGTTTCTGGAGATAGAGGGTCTGCAATCGTCTTGTGTTTTTACAAGCCAAACTTACATAAACATAAGTTTGACAGGCAATGAGTTATCAGCTCCAGGATTAGTTTATCTAAATCCAGTCTCTCTCTTATCTATTCTCTAAATTTTAACTGGTTTCATCAAAGCTTCTTTTTCCCAGCAGCAATATCTTCAAAGTTAGTGTCTCAGTGGTGATGGTCCCACCGAAAAGTATAGAATCCAGTGGGTTAATATATGCTCTGGCCAGGTAGGAAAACCCAGGCACCTCCCTGTGTGTGTGTGTGTGTGTGTGTGTGTGTGTGTGTGTGTGTGTGTGTGTGTGAGTTTGCCATTGTCTCTTATAACACTCTGGGTTTGTTGCACGACATGCAGTCCTGTGGTCCAAGGCTTCAGGAATGACTCTGAGGAGAACTTTGGGGGAGCCTTTGATGGATTAAGGCACCCACTCAGTTGCCTCTCACATGAATGTCCTGTGGATGTGGCCTTCCCAAGGTTGGGGGTTCCATAGCCAGTTTGTGTAAGGAAGAATGGGTTCACTACCCCTGAGGAGAGGTTATAACACACCAAAACTTCCTCCCCTCACCTAGGTTGGGGGGGAAATCTGTGCAAACCTGCTCCCATCAAATGGGTCTGTGGGCTACAGCCTCCCCCACCCCAAAGCAAGCCAGAGATGATTCTTAGCACAGCTGCTGTGTTTTGCTCCCATTCTTTTCCTTTTTTGTTTGTTTGTTTCAACTGATTGAAGAATGGGTTTCCCTTTATCTAATCTCAGCAGTTTGACTTTCAGTCCAAAGTCCCAGTCAGGCATCCTTAGGTAGGGGTATGTGAGAAACAAAGCTCACTCTTTAAAATTTTAGAAGTTTATTAAGGGATAAAAGGGATAAAATTCAGAGCTAGGGTGCTTTGGCAATCAGCCAAAAAATACACCGTCAATTTAAAACATCGTTCTCTATATACTGTTACATAGCTGGAGGTACATGCATATTCATTAGTTTATACATTATTGTAGCAGGTTTGAGTCCTGGTTTAGGGCAAATTTGGGAAGAATTTTGGAAGAACCAAATTTTGGTTCGCTAATTTGAAATTTTTTAATTAAGAGCAAAGCAGGCTTAAACTAAAAAGTAATAAAAACTTTATTAACTGTAAAATATGTGTACGCGATTTGTGTTTGATAAATGTCAGCTCTGCTGAAGCGAAACTTGCAAGGTAGCTAAAGTCACTTTAGAGAAGTCCAGCTGCAATGATACTAAATAAAGATAGAGACAGGATGAAACAGGATGTGATTATTTGTATAGGATTAGCTGCTTTTTTGCTTGCTTGATGCTTTAGTAATGTACGTTTGCACTAAAGGAAAGTGGAATGCAAGTTCATTGAAGAAGGTAAGTCCCTTTCATCCAGCAGCCCCTGAAAGAGGGAAGAACACCCCCTAGCAACAGCAGAGAGTCTGCACAGTACAATCTTGAAGATGAAAAACTGAAGAAACAAAACTAGGCGGGAACTGAAGGGAAATGAGACTTGCAACAGTATAAAACCAAGACAAACTGCGGATGCAATTTGCGAATCTTGTTAGAGCACAGACTCTAATGGCCGCCCAGCGCTGCTTGCTTGCCATTCTCAATAAAATTTATTAATTAATTGTAAATTGGCTATGTACATTTATAACAAAAGTAAATAAGAAGATGCTTCAGGAACAGGTTCCAGCCTCATGAACTTGATGCATCCACTCTGATCTTGATGCTGACATCTCAAGGGTCAGAAATAATTAACAATTTGCCCAGAGAGTTACAGAGAATGAGAAGTGAGCTGTGAAACAGGCCTCATAGCTTCAAAGGAGGGATCCCAAACAAACGACCATGTAGGCTTTTATACCCTTCATGGATAATCTGAGGTCTTCTTGCTGAGTCCTGGGCTCCTGCTGTGTCTCTTGTTACCTGGCTGGAGCCACAGATCCCTGTGTCCTTTATAATGCCAGTTCATGGCCTCTTAATTTTGGCAGTGAGAGATTGGGACCACCTACTCAAGAAACCCACTGACTCAAAAGAAGACAAAGATTGAGCATGTGGACTCATTAGCATGAAAAGCCAGAGAATCATTCAACCAATAGAAGGCAGAATACTTATTAATAAGAGAAGTAGGTAACTTGTAGCCAATGAACTGTGATTGCTTTGTTTGCAAAAATGCACATTTAGTGTAAAGTTTTGAGAATCCGTGTGCTTGATTTGTGGAAAAACCTCCACATTGCACCATGTGCAGAATAAACATCTCCTTTCTAAATTAGGCTCTTTGCCTGTGTTTAGACAGTCCCTAAACTGGCAACAATCTGACCCAGGAAATTTAGTGATAAAATCTACCTGGGCCAAAACATTTTGTTTCCAGGGCAGCTGTTTTGTTGATATACAGTGATTTCGAGGCAACTCTGTTATGGAAATGCTGTCTGACACCAAAGTCCCGTTCTTGGAGCCACTGAAGCCAATAGGAGCTGCTTGGTGAACTATGTGGCAGAAAAGCCAAAAGCAGGGTAATGAGCAGTACACAGCAAAATGATCGTGTTGATTTTTATTTCCTCTCAGCCAAAGTTATTTCTTGAGAGGCTCTGATTAGCACTTCAGGATGAAAAAATACTTAGATGCAGATAGGGATCTTAGGAAAATGATGTGAAGAATAACGTTGAAAATGCATTTTTAAAAAATATGTTATCAGAAGGATAGAGTAATTTTTAACATTCCTTCACAGAACTGAGAATTATTTTTTTTCCTCCCTAGATTTGGAATAATTGAGGTTTATTTCCTCCACTGAGTTTGATGAAACCATGAAAAAAATGGAGAATAAATAGAAACCATGTTATCCAACCCAGTGAAATGCTTCTCTGCCCCTACGCAGCAAATGAATGCTGGATTAGTTCAGTTCACCAGAGAACTGAATATCAGTTTCCCTAGAATATTATCTTTTGTAATTATTGAGACAATTTCATCCTATCTCAGTGGCAGCTTGAAATCCCCCCTCCCCCAGTCCTGCCCAGCCTAAAGGGCCCCTCTCTGACAGCCAGAACACTCCTAACCCCCCCCGGGCTCAATTATAAGATCACCACACCATATCCCTTTCCCAGTTCCCTGCCCTGGCTCTGTACCCCTAAAATAGCCTTGCAAGAAGCCACAGCAACTAAGCATCTTGACAGCAAATACTCCTCCCAGCTCTTCTTAAGGTGTGAGAATATACTTTGATGGCAAGGGGAAGCTATTATCAGGACAATGAGGGCACTAATAGGTCTTAATGACCAGCCTCACCTTGCGTTTCCACCCCTGCCCTCTGTCAACCACCCCAGGAGCTCCATTTAAGCTCAGCCCTGGGCCCTTCGAGTTTTAGCTGTCTTGTAGTTATGGTTAAGTTCGATTGCTAGCTTTCTTTTCTGAATAGCTTTTAGGCTTATGTAATAGATACCTCTGGGGTTTTAATGCCTAAAGATATTTACTTTTTATGTATTTCTCATATATTCTGAGCTCTGTATACTAATTATGTAGCTCCTGGTGTATTTCCTACCCTTTACTTTAGATTTTAGAGTACTGAGCTGACCTTATAACGTTCCCGAAATACTGTTTAGTCTTATTCCAAGTAGGGGACCTACAATAGGATATAATAAATGGGGCAGAGAACCCCTTGGAGCAACTCCAAGGGGCTGACCTAGGAGTGGGTTACTGGGGCAACTGAATCTCCTGTTGGATATACTTGTTAGATAGCCTAATTAATTTATCTTATAAAAATTGTAGAAATTTGATTCCGGGTGTGCCTATAGCCCATGACTATGGATGCACCTAGAAGCTTCTAATAAAGAACTGGTTTTTTTATCCTACCATTTTAATACTGTTGCAAGGGTTTCTGTCTTTGATTTCAGGCAATGGTTTTAGTTCTAGTTTGTGTGTGGGCCCATTAGATCTATGTTGTAATTTTGTCTCTATGTTTTGCTGCCCCTGACTAGGCAGCCCTGGACATGGATGCCAGACCTGATGGGTTATATCATATATATATATATATATATAGGCATGTGTAAGCAATTTTAACCCCAAATCTTAAAAGCTCTTGAAGGTATTATTAATTAAATCTTTGTTTCATAGATTTCAGTCTGTACTCTGCTACAAAACTAGCTAAGATCACTTAATTAACCATAAGAACACATAAAAATACACTAAAAATTTGCTAGATCATTAAAAAGATACATTTTCATTGGACTAAGAATACTTAAGGAAAACAGCAGTGAGAAATTTTTATCAGTTATTGAGGTCAGTTGATTACTAAATGTTTATAGGACACATCTGTCAAATGCATTTCCTTCTCAGTTGATAAAACTAATTCTACAGTTGATATGGGTTGTAATAAACTAAAAGTACAGTTGATGTGTATATGGGTTTGGTGGTTTGAGTTTTTTTGGGGGTGGATGGGTTTTTTTTTTGTTTGCTTTCTGTGAATCATTGTCACTGGAAATGTTGAAATAAGTGAAACTCTCCAACACTATTTTTTTTAAATATTAGGGAGTAGGCATTACTTTATTCCAGCCAGGGTGCATAGCAGATAACTCCAGCCACATGCACACCACTTTCAAAACTTTTCACTTATTTATAAATTTTTAGCAAACAAAGAAATTAATGTTCATTAGTTCTAAATTACATAATTCTCTTCAATAATTACTATTCTATCCTCTATTAGTTATTGATTTCTTGCTTCTCATGCGAATTAGTCCACATTTTTCAGTCCTTTTATCATCTTTTTCTCAGACAGGGAGGTTCTAGCACTTAGGCTGCAATGACTTTGTTAGTATCTTCTTTATCTTCTGGTTACTCCAACATATCCTTGGAGTGCCATAATTTTTGGGTCTAGGTGTCCAGTCTTTAACTCTCTCAGGCTTTGTTCATTGAAGCTTATCAGGGTTAGTTTAACAAAACTTATTTTTGGTGATCTAACAATAACAGTCTGTGAAAAGAAACTTACCTACATGCTGGCTAAAGTGGAAATTACACTGCTTAAGACTAATACACTGCTTACTATTAATTAAGGCAATTAATTAGACGTGTTAATTTAAACCATTAATTAGAAAAAAATTGATTAGGAAAGTTATATAATTTCCAAAAATTCCCACCTTTGGAAGTGATCTTAATTACTTCCTTTAAGAGTATTTCCGCTAAAATCATTGAGTATTTAGCAAGACTTAAGATACTAAAATGTGCTAATTTCTATTAAACTATTAATAAAATATATTTGGGAAGACATTGTATTTTATCAGACTACTTAATACCTTAAAACGCATAAACTAATCTTCTCAAGATTAACTTAAACATATCTTATTTATCTAGTATCTTAACAATATTAATCAATATTTTTAAAACTAAGTGAACAAAACTTAAGCTTATAAAAAAATTCCATAATCACAGAATCACTAGGTTGGAAGAGACCTTCAAGATCATTGAGTCCAACCCATGCCCTAACACCTCAACTAAACCATGGCACCAAGTGCCACATCCAATCTTTTTTTAAACACATCCAGGGATGGTGACTCCACCATCTCCCTGGGCAGACCATTCCAGTACTTTATCACTCTTTCAGTAAAAAACTTTTTCCTAATATCTAACCAATATTTCCCTTGGCACAGCTTGAGACTGTTGCGTCTCATTCTGTCAGTTGCTGCTTGGAGAAAGAGACCAACCCCCACCGGACTACAACCACCTTTCAAGAAGTTGTAGAGAGTGATAAGGTCACCTCTGAGTCTCCTTTTCTCCAGGCTAAACAACCCCATCTCCCTCAGTCGTTCCTCATATGGCTTGTGTTTTAAGCCCCTCACCAGCCTCATTGCCCTCCTCTGGAAGCGTTCAAGTGTCTCAACATCCTTCCTAAACTGAGGAGCCCAGAACTGGACACAGCACTCAAGGTGCGGCCTCACCAGTGCCAAGTACAGGGGAAGAATGATCTCCCTGCTCTTGCTGTCCACACTATTTCTGATACAGGCCAGGATGCCATTGGTCTTTCTGGCCACCAGTGCACACTGCTGCCTGATGTTCAGCTGGCTGTCGACCAGCACCCCCAGGTCCCTTTCTGCCTGGGCACTGTCCAGCCACACTGTCCCCAGCCTATAGTGTTGCAGGGGGTTGTTGTGGTCAAAATGCAGGACTCAACACTTGGACTTATTAAACTTCATCTTATTGGACTCTGCCCATCCATCTGGGCCTGACCATCCAGCCAGTTCTTAACCCAGCAAAGAGTGCTCCTGTCCAAGCCGTTATACAGAGTAGCCAGCCATCCTTTTGGGACCTTTTTCAGTTTTACATAAGATAGTTTGGTTTTGGGGTTTTTTTTGGGGTCCACACATTCTGTTACATCCTAATTTGCAAATTTGGAATACAATCCGTAAACCAACAATTAAAAACTGTTATTATTATGCCAATCACTTTTCTTGCAATTGCACTTAAATTTTGGATCTGTGATGCTATCCAATTAAACACATCTTCCACTTAGTCTCTGTATTTCATGAAAGATTTTGCTGTTCTTTCTAATGTCTTCCAAATCAGTAAGAATTCTCAGAGTCTGATCCACCTATACGCTGCAACTGGTGCTAATGACCACACACCACATTTGGAAGCCAGAATCAGATCTAGGGATATTTGATTTTGTTTGACTACTTTTGAAAGGCTGGTAATTTCTTGCTGCAAAGTGCTAATTGCACTGTTTGTTTGGGTTTTTAGTTGTTTGATAACTCCAGATATGTTCACTATAGCTTCCTCTAATTCAGGTAGTCCTAACCACGGTAGGAGCCCTCTCACAAACTTGTGGAATCCAGAGGACCTCTCAACTAAAGGATTTAAATTCTTTTTGTGCCTTATTATCAGATCACAATTTTCCTCTTGTTACCAGCTGAAAAATTTGCACCTGGTAGGTTAATACAATGCTTATTCTTAAAAACCATTGTCCTATGGAACTGCACAATGCTTATCCTGTAGGATCATGTTAAACATTAACCAATAAATAGAACTGGAAAGTAACCAGCCCAGTGATGCCAACTTTTACCAGTTCACTGTGGTCACTTGCTGGGAACAGGGAAAAGCAGTTCTCAGCTTTTCTCAGGACTAGCCTGGGAAAAGATGAAGAAAGAATGTAAGCAAAGCTCAACACCTGGTGTTTGATGAATGCCACACAGGAAAAACAAGTGCTGTTTTGCAGGACTGTTTTCCAAGGGGTGTAGGTCCCTTCTTCTCCAATAAGGCTAGTGTTTTCTCGGGTTAACCAATCCGTGTTTAACCCATGGAGCACACTATAAAAGTGTGCGTCATTTTTAATAAACTTGCTTTTTGACGTTACTTTCTGATTTGGAGTCCGTGTCATTCTGTGTCTGTGCACAACAGTTCATCAGGTGATCAAGTATGACTTTGGGGTCACCGACCATCAGGGACCACCAAGGAGACAGAAAAACACACATACAGAGGTGAGGGGACATATGTTAATGATTTGTGGGAAATGATTATCATATGTATGCTTATTCCAGGAAAATCAATGAATATGTATGCAAAATATAGTATATAAACAGGAGCTTTTTCTATAATCAGCATGTAAAGTAGGTGGAGTCACCCCCCATACATCCAGCTGAAGAAAGAATGCCTGCTTCTTAATGCTATATTGGTGTTAAGGAGTTTTATTTTTACCAATTTTTGGTAACAGTTTTGGCACCCCAGATGGGACCCTTCTCCTGAATTTCAATGGAACCAAGGTATTGCACCACCTCCAGATGGCACCGAGGGATTCTTGGGGAAAGCCTTCAATCCCTAGTCTGAAGGAAATTGGAGCAAGACCCCTGGTGAGATAAAGGCATTCTTTCCTTTAAAGGTGCTGACCTGCCTGAAAAGCCCAGCAAAAGCTTTGCAGGGTTGGGTTTAAAGGTACCTAAGGTGGGAAGAAGGAAGGGTTAGAGCCCCTTCTAAGTAGCTCCTAAATGGTAATTGATTATAATGGGAAACAAAACCTCAAAAGATGCATCACAGGTGTCATTGCTGGGATGTATCTCGAAACACTGGAAACAAATTGGGCGTGATCCCCTCATGGGTGAAAAACTTATAAAATATTGTAATCAGTGGTGGTCACTTTACACACTGGAAGATCAAGAGAGGTGGCCTAAGGATGGAACCTTACAGTATGATATCATATTGCCATTAGTATTGTTTTGTAGAAAGGAAAATAAGTGAGATGAAGTTCCTTATGCACTTGAAAAGGAAAAGAAAGGCAAAGGGTTGAAAGAGGTGTTTTTTGTGCAGCATACGACAGGTGTTTAAGGTGTGAGTGAGAGGAGGAGGAAGATTTAGAGCTGATGGTTGCTCCACAGCAAAGAATGGGAGAGGTGAATGATGACTCACCAGTGAAAGGAATGAGAAGGAGGTGTCTACAAACAGTAAGTGCTGGTAGATAAAGCCAGATACTGAAAGGTGAAAGAAATAATGAAAGGAACCACAAACTCCAGAGGAATTCCACTAATTGACACAAACTGTTACTCACCCAAGGCTGTGCTAAATCCCTGGATTTAGAGAAAAAGAACAGAGACACAAAGAAAGAGAAAAAGGAGGTGGTGTTACACATTAGAAGGGGGTCTGTATTAGGTGATTCAGGAAGTCTGTACCTCTCAAGTATTTCTGCCAATGGAGAAAGAGAGACAGAAATATGGCCAGGATATTAGGATAAAAAGGAGGCTCCATCTTCTCACAATTTCAGACACCCCAGGGGAAATGCCCAATGGCCTCTCCCTTTATTTGAATAAAGTTACAGGACTTCTCTGTCTCCTTTTTGGACATAAACCTCCCATGTTTGTGGATTAATTTTCCTGACATCGGAAAATACAGATAGATGCATGAGTAGGTTGTGGAAAAGTGGACTGGAATGATGTGAGAACTGAATCAGATGGGATAGATCGTGGCTTAGCTCAGGCTCCTTACTCAGACAGCATTAACCTGAGGCCATGGGAAATGGGGTACTGAAAGAAGGTTGCCCAGGGGTGGGTCATGTTTCTGGTTCTACCTCTCTGTTGGTTCAAGACATATATGGTCAGGTACCTGTCCTGAGTACGGGATTGGATACCTGCCCTCAGGTAACCCTATGTATTGTTAAGTTAGCCACACCCCTATGTCTTTTGGAATCAAGCCCTCGGATCATATGGTCACTGGAAGCAGCTTTCAGGCCTTGCGGCCTGAGATGCTGCCTTCTGACCACGTGGCTACTCTGAGGCATTAAAATCTATCTTTGGCTGCTACAATGGACCTGTCCTGACTCATTTAGCCACGCTCAGCCCAGCCAAACTGCACCTGAGGTCGCAGCTCGCACTGTGACAGAATGGAGTGAATATTTTAGGGGATCAGAGGATTTTAGTCTGATTGTGGGACACACTAGAAGGCAGCAAGGAGATTTTGGGGGAGATGCCAGGGAAGTTATTATGGCTCCCCTCTGGAAGGTGGTCAGGAATCATGGTCCAGTATGTTGGTTTTGCATTGCCTGTTTTTTGGCAGTGGGGGGGCCACAGAGGTGTCTTCTGTGAGAAGCTGCTAGAAGCTTCCACCATGTCCAGCAGACCCATGCTGGAGCAGGTGGATGCCTGGAGGAGGCTGTGATCCAGTGGAAGACCCGGTGGAGAGAGAGGGCCCCTGCTTCCAGGCTGGTGCAGCCTGTCCTTAAAGAACTGCACCCTGTGGAAAGAGAGACCACATAGCAGCAGTTTTGGGTGGACTGTTTGCCCATGGGATAGACTCATATTGCAGCAGTTTTGGGAGGAATGCTGCTCGTGAGATTGGAACTATGCTGGAGAAATTCACAGAAAGCTGTCTCCCATGGGAAGGGACCCCACAGTCTCACAGGGGAAGGACTCCTCTCCCCGAGCAGTGAAAGAAAACCTTGGGTGACAAACTGACCAAAACCCCCACTCCCCGTCCCCCTAAGTTGTTGATGGGAAGGAGGGAGGGGTTGGGGGAAGAAAAGGTTTTTTAAGGGCTTATTTTACTTCTCATTATCCTCTGATTTTATTAGTAATAAATTCACTCTGTAGCTCTAAGTTGAGCCTGTTTTGCCCTTGGAGTGTTTTCTCCTGGTCCTTATCTCAACTCATGAACCCTTCATTTAAATTTTTCCTCTCCTCTGTCCAGCTGTAGCAGGGAAGAGCAAATGAGCGGCTTTCATGAGTGCTTGGCATTTCACCAGTGTCAAACCACGACATCCAGTAACCCCGTTTTTAGTAGTGAATTTAATATCATAAGGAAAGGTGGCAGGAGTTTATCGGGAAAATCTGTACAGGCTTGCTAAAGTATTTGAAACAATAATTAGGACTCAGGACCCTCCTCACTCAGAAACAATTGGTTGAATATTATAATAATTGGTGCCTAAAATATACTTTGGTAATTTGCTTTAATTAGTGGTTGAAGTATATCTGGCAATTTGTATTGTGATAATTAGTGTCTGAAGTGTATTTGGCAATTTGTAAAGAAAGGGGACATTGGTAAAGGGAGTGTCCCCAAGCCTGGGAAAATCAAACAGAAAACCTAAACCAGTCTTTTCAAGACATCAAGCTCAAGACCTAAAGTGAAAATGAAAAATCCCTGGAACGGACCATGGGAATTATCCTCAGCTAAGCCCCTGGTTACATTATTACTGGGGAATGACAAGGTAAATCTTTTTAATTGATACAGGAACAATTTAATCAGCACTGAATATGTGCTGAGGAAAACTTAGAACCTGTAAGCATTGTGGGTGCAACAAAGAGGAAAGAGAACAGGTCTTTTTTTACAACTATTACTATTTAAATTAATCAGTGGGGTAAACACCAGTTTGTATATGCCTGAATACTCAATGCCCTTGTTGGGGAGAGATTTATTGGGAAAATTAGATGTTCAAATAACTTTCTGGGATGGGGAAATACAAATTCAAACATCGAAATCAAAAGCCATCAAGGCAAAGATTTTATGTTACAGTAATCAGAAGAGATTGAAGAAATCCCAGAGGAGGCAGAGAATGCTGTAACCCTGTTGCTATGGGCAACTGAGATGCCTGGATGATCAAAGGTGGTCTGACCGGTGAGGATTACTCTCAAACCTGAAGCTAAACTGGTAAGGCAAAAGCAATATCCTAGCAAGTGGGAAGCATGGGAGGGGTTGGAGATATAGAAAAATTTTCAGAATATGCGCTATTGAAGGAATGTGAATCAGACTATAACACTGATATTACCAGTCAAAAAGCAAAATGGAGAATACAGGTTACTACAACATTTAAGGGCCATTAATAAAATAATATCAGATATTCATCAAGTAGTAGCTTATCCGTACACATTTTTGCCAGTGCTGAAAAGGGAATTTAAATGATTTACATGACTGATCTTAATGATACCTTTTGCTGCATACCCTTGGAGGAAAAGAGTCAAGCAATATTTGCTTTTGAATGGGAAAGTCACACTGTTAGCATACAAACACACATAATAACAGAAGGATTACATGCAAGGTGCTTTTATTAATGTCGGCCGGGGTGCTAGGGGTACAAACCTAAATCTAGCTTTGTTGGCTTTGTTCAAAATTCACATATTTACACTATTCAATTATATAACTATATTTGTTTAAGCAATATTAATTATACTCATATTGTTTTATGTACTATTGTAAGTACACTTAATTACATGTACAATTTCACATGGCTTACTGAAAACAATGCATAACCTTTTTTTTTTAATTTTCTTGGATTTACGTATGATTTTTTCTATGATCTTCAGAACATTTTTAACTTAGAACTTTTTAACCTTATACTAACATTATTTTCCTCTTTGAAAGTATTTTATGTTACTATAAGTGTAATGCTTTCACTTAATACAGTTTTTAGACTTGATAATTATTTTTAAATTTGCAGTTGTTTTAAGTGTTATTTTGAGCCTGGAGGACGTGAGGATGATGGATGTGGGTTTTTGTCTTGGGTCAATGCTTTTATTATCTTTTAATTTTAGGATGCTTTTTTTTGTATTTTTCTTTTTAGAATAGCATAAATTAACTAAATTGCTGAAAACATGGCTAGCAGGATTATCAAATTTTTAATGATAGATTTAATTTATGAACTTACATTCTATTTGAATCTTTTAAAAATTTTATTTATCTAACTTGTAGTTAAGTCTTTTTGGTTTTTTTGTGCTTTATGTTCTACTTGCTTTAATTGACTAATGTTATGTTCTACATTTGCAGTTACATTTGGGATGTGTATGCAGCAATGATTTATTTGGTTTTTTTAAATATTTACACACTTTATGTTCTTTTAGGAGTAGCATATTTAAGGCTAATTTGTTTTACAGGGTTATTTTTGTTGTGGCTTGTAATTGCACATTTAATTTTTTAAACTCTTTTTTGGTGACTTTTGCCAATTGTTTTACTTGACTTGTAAGTTTGTACAGCATTTTTCTATTTTGATAATTTGCTATAGGACCAAACAAGGATTTTAGGACTTATCTAAATTTTACTCTACTAGAGGGTTTTTGCTAAGTTTCTTTATCTTGATTTTCATTTTTTTAAATTTCTTGTCTTGTTTTTATTTGTAGAAGTTTATGGTTTTTCTTAAATGGGGATTTTTTCTAAATTAGGCATAAAATGGGGAGGTTTAAAGTGATTTCTTTTACTTTTTCATTTACAGGCAGATGGGTAGTCTAAGTGCCATCACTTAAGGCTTATACAAATTGTTTTGGACTCTGAATTTTACTTTTACTACATTTTATTACTACTTTATAATTCAGTTTACTTTGTTTGTGTTTGACTTTTTTATAGGCACAACTAATTTGTAAAGCTACTGCTAGTGGTGGCATTTGTTTTATTTCTAGATCATCTGAGGCACAATTATAAATTTTATTTCATGTCTACTAATTTACTTTATTTGCTTCTAATGTACTGCTACTGGCAGTATTAATTACTCTTGGGTCTGTTTAATTTTTAGAACTCTTATTTAATGCACTAGGGGGTGTTTGCTATGTATTGGAATTTTTGGAGTATACTTACTGACTATGTGCTGTCTTATGTCTTAGTTTGATCTAATTTTTTTTTCACACTTTTATACCAGAATGGTATTGGAAATGTTTTCTTTAACATTTTTATATTTTGGCAAGAAGTATTTTCATATTTTATTGTCATGATTTAATAGTGACAATTGTATGAATTTTTTTATTTTGCTATGACTTGCAATACAATCTTGGTTTTTTATAGGTTTCATCTATTTTCTTATCAGTTTTTAGGTTTCTTTGATTACTTGTCTTGACTTTGGTACTTGTTTACATACAATTGTTTTGTTCTTTTGTATCTTGGGTAAATCTGATGTTATGATTCCCCGACTAATAGGGTCTCCTGTGGCCTTTGGTATTGGCAGACAGGCAGTTATTCTACTAGTGATTTGCATTTTGGCAAAGATTTTGATTAATCTAATTGTTACATTTTATTACATTACATTTATTACATTCTGAAGAGCACGAGGTTTTTCCCAGACCCAGGCTGCCACCACCTAGAACCCTGGCTATCTTTGGAGTGCCAAATGCCTCCACCAAACTGACATCAGCAAACTGGGTGGCTGAGTTTTGTTTCTCATGATAACAGCTCACCGATGTTTTGCAGGGATTTTTGGCCAGGAGAAGGCTTCTGATTGCTAACATTCCAAAAGCAGCAGCATTTCTCCCAGATGAAAGCTGCAACCATCTAGAACCCTGGCTCTCTTGGAAGTGCCAAATGCCTCCTTCAATCTGACATCAGGAAACTAGAGTAAGTTTTATTTCCCATGGACAAGGGGCACTGTTCTTTTCCAGGGTCCTATTTCAGGGAATGGGTTTCTGTCAGTTAAAATTCGGAATAGCCGAGGATTTCTCCATGGCCCATATCGCCATCACCTAGAATCCTGGCTACCTTTGGAGTATCAAGCGCCTCTTCCAAACTAACATCAGCAAACTGGCTGGGTGAGTTTTGTTTCCCAAGATAATGGGTCACCGTTGTTTTACAGGGACTTTTGGCCATGAGAATGTTTCTGCCTGCTAGCATTCGGAACGGTGCAGGATTTCTCCCATACAAAGGATGCCACCACCTAGAACACTGGCTGCCTTTTTAGTTCCAAATGCCTTCTCCAAAATGACATCAAGAAACTGCGGATTGCGTTTTGTTTCCCATGGAAAAAGGCCACCGTTCAAGTCCAGGTCCCTGTGCCTTGGACCGCAATTCTGCCTGCAAATATTCCAAACAGCGCAGGATTTCTCCCAGACCCTAGCTGCCACCACCTAGAGGCCTGGCTACCTTTGGAGTGCCAAACGCCTCCTCCAAATTGACATCAGGAAACTGGGGGGCTGAGTTTTATTTCCCATAGAAAAGGAGCACCCTTTGTGTCCAGGTCCCTGTGCTTGGACCGTGATTTTAACTGCAAAGATTTCAAACGGAGCAGAAATTCTCCCAGACCCACCCACATTGCCACCCCCTAGAACCCTGGATGCCTTTGGAGTGCCACATACCTTGTCTAAACTGACCTCAAGAAACTGTGGGGGGATGAGTTTTGTTTCCCATGGAAATGGTCCAGCATCCTTGTCCATGGGCCTATTTCAGCAAATGGGCTTCTGCCTGATTAAATTCCAAGCAGCAAAAGATTCCTCCAAGACCCAAGCTACAATCACTGAGAGCCCTGGCTACCATTTGAGTGGCAAATGCCTTCTCCAAACTGACATCAGGAAACTAGGGGTTGTGGTTTTTTTCCCATGGAAAAGGGCCACAGTTCGACTCCAGAGCCCTGTGCCTTGGACTGCAAATCTTCCTGCAAAAATTCAGAATGGCACAGGAATTCTCCCAGACCCCGGCTGCCACCACCTAGAACCATGGCTGCCTTTGGAGTGCCAAATGCCACCTCTAAACTGACATCAGGAAACTGGAGAGTGAGTTTTGTTTCTCATGCAAAAAGGCAACCATTCTTATGCAGGGGCCTGTGCCTTGGACTGTGTGTCTGTCTGCTAAAATTGCAATCGTCACAGGATTTCTCCCAGATCCACACTGCCACCACCTACAACCATGGATGCTTTTAGAGTGCCAAACATCTCCTCCAAAGTGACATCAGGAATCTGGGAGGGTATGATTTGTTTCCCCTGGAAAAGGGCCTCAGATCTTGTCCAGGGTGCTAAGTATTGGACTGTATTTCTGTCTGCTACAATTCTGAATGGCACAGGAGGTCACCAAAAGCAAAACTGCCACTACCTCTAACTCTGGCTGGCTTTGGAGTGCCAAATGCCTCCTCCAAACTGACAACTGGTAAGTTAGGGGCTGAGATTTGTTTCCCATGGAAAAGGGCCACCCTTTGTGCCCATGGGCCTGTGTCCAGGAGTGGGCTTATGCCTCCTAATGTTTTGAAAGGTGCAGATTTCTCCCAGACCCTGGCTGCCACCACATAGAACCCTTGCTGCCTTTGCATTGTTAAATACCTCCTCCGAGCTGTCATCAGGAAATAGCTGGGAGTGGGTTTATTTTCCTATGGAAATGGCCGCCCTTCATATCCAGGGTCCTGCGCATTGGACTGTGATTTTTTCCAGCAAAATTTTTGGGCAACGCACGATTTCTCCCAGACACAAGGTGCCACCATGTAGAGCTCTGGCTAACGTTGGAGTGCAATATGCCTCTACCAAAATGACTTTTTTTTTTTTTTTTTTTTTTTTGCAAGAAGCAGAAAACGATTATCTTCCTTGAAGATGTAAGCAGACATGTTACAAGAGGTGAAGAATGTAGCCGAAGAGCACAGAGCTACACTGAGCTTAGGGTACTGAATAGCAAATGTCCAGTGAGAACAGCCCATTCTCACTCAGAGTCAGCTGAGATTGCTGTGGCTGCTTGAAAAAGTAAAGCACTGCCATTGGGCTTCATCACACAACTGGGCGATAGACTCTTTCTTACATTCTTAATATTGCAAAGTCTATGAATCAACCAGTCAGTCCATAGATTACCCAGAAATACGTGCCAAAACTCAAGGCATTGTTGAAGTACTCCTTCTTCAAGCAGACAAGATACTGCATGCAACAAAATGTGTCTCTGTATTGTCCTTCTTCAATAGACATGCCATCATATTGTCTGCTCTCGAGCTCCACTACCAACTCTCAGTAGTTTGTCTCATACAAAAAACGCTCTAAAAGTAAAAGCATGTGTACCGCTGCACAGTCTGATTGCCGTGCATAAACTGCATCAAAGTCACAGACACACCTTATTCCTACTTTTCTTCACTGCCTCTAGCATTGTTTCGCCTGGTTCTTGCTGCGTAAACTGAGAGCAATTGTTTCCACAGAGGGCTGGAACAAGAATAGGCAGAAGCCAAATTTGCTCTTTTTGAATTGCCTCCTTACGACTGACAACAGTCCTCTTGCAGCCAGCATGCTGCGCCCACCAGCCCCGTGCTCAGCAGTTTCTTTCTACTTTTTTTGCAACCTGGTGCTCTTCCATTCTCCCAGAGGCAAACTGTCGTCCTCTTCAAGCACAGAAAACTCTGTCGGCACAGAAGAGCTCCTGAGTATCTCTCTCTTCTGCCCAAACTTGCCCGTTGCTTTCCCCTGAAAGCTTGTAGAAACTTCTGTTTGCACAATATTCAACCATCAGTCCCCTTTTCAACTTGTAAGACTCCTCTGTATCACAGCGCTCAGTGCACTGCACGATGCTTCTCTGCTCCAAGTACCACCATGCACAATTCAGCTTTGCCAAGAGGAAAAAGATCCAGAGAGATGGCTCTCACAGAAAAATATACCACTACAAAAAACGTTTCCTTCATATCCTTTTGTTGCCCAGATTGTGGTGCTGTGTTGAATGCCTTGGACATAGATCCACTAATCCAGCAAGTGCTTCTCTCCAGTTACATTTCGTTGAGCGAATGCTGCATGGACAGTTTGGACACTGCGGAAGAGAAAAGATAGGAGTGTACTTAAAGCTGAGGAAAAACTGTGTTCAACACTCCATGGATGCGTGTAGTGTAAGCGTTGAAAGACGACAAAGCTGAATGCCATGAGCTGGCTTCTGTTCTGGCTGGATCAGATAAGGCGAAGAAGGAAGCTATAGTGTGTGAGCAGTCCCCCGTTGCCGCTCCATTTGGATCCTGACTCTGTGAAACTCAAAGCTTAGGACGGTAGCCAGCACGGAGAAGGAATGTGCCCATATTAGGGGGTGTGTTCGTATTTTGATGGGTGCAGTTAAAATTGTAGGCAGCAAGATCTTTCTCTGCTGGCAGTGTTGTGAGCTCAGTTTTTGCCAGGTGTTTTCAAGTTCGTTAGCCGACCCCGATTGAGTGAAAAGGTTTTTGTTAAGGCAAAGGAGTTGGTGTTTCCTTTTGCGCGTGGTGCAAATAAGATTATATGCAATTTAGAAGGGGATGGTCAGTGAACTCTTTTAGTGGTTCTGTACTGTAGATTTTAGAGCTGCGGCGTTTGTGACTTGGCTCTGCGCTCGGGGGTTTCGAGCTGGGCTGCGTGTGCTTCCTTCTTTTGCGAGTCTGCAGCGCCATCGTGTGGCTGTTTTGACGAGCGCTGACGTTACCCACGAGAAAGGCAAGCGCTTTTCTGGTTCCATACGTGTGGGGACAGTGCGGCCAAGAGCTCCACCGTGGATCCTGTGGGTCCACTGTGGATCCTGGCTCTTGGAGACCGACAGCATGTGTTCCTGCATATACCGGGAAAGAAAGAAGAATCATTTCATTGTAGTCTGAGCAGTTTAAAAAGCAATTGCAGCACGGCCTCTTCCTTTTATAACGTTTTCTGTGTGATCAGCTGTTCAACATATAACTCGCATGCACTGAACTCCATCCAACTCCCTGACTATATGCACTTTTTCTCAAGCTTTATGTACCATCCAAGCCTCTCACTCTCACAGATCACAACCCCCTTCAAAACGCCCAGAAACCGCTTGCAAATAAAGAGTCCTCAAACACAATTTGCTTTCCTACTCCTTTTTTAGTATATAAACTAGACAAGACACAGTAGTGATTTGTGCTTTCTTTCTCACTTCTTTGCACTTTTCCTTGTCATTTCCTATTGATATTGGGACATTTTCTCAAAGCAACAAAGTCTCGTTACAGCGAAGCGTTTCCAGCTGCAGTTAAGACTGAGAGATGTGCAAGGGCAGAAAGCATTTGCTTGCCCTATCCTCTCCCTTGTGAAACTCGATAGCCACAGATCAATCATTTTCACACTCGGAATTTCAGTGTTGCCGAGTCCAGGAAGCTGGAGATCACACAGATAGAATTGCTAAGACAGAAAATGTTCTGAATTTGCTCCCTTCTAGCAGCATTTAGGTTGAGGACAAAGCACAGAAACTCTGTCTCTTCTTTTCCAGCTAGACCTGCTGTCACTTTTTCCTCACATCTTCTGTTGCAAACATCTAGCTGTGCCTAAATAAAAAGGCTCTAGAAGGTAAAAACAGTGCAGCGATGCACCTTCCCTTTCCCCTACGTGAGGCACATCAAAGGCACTTATGCTTTTTGTCTATCCTTTTTCCGCTGCATCTATCCTTTTATTGATTGAATCTCAGAGCCTGAATGTTAGTGCACTTGTTTCCACAGAGAGCAGGAAAAGGAAAAAGTATCAGCACAAGTAGCTTTCATTGAACTGCCTCCTTACAAATTCTGCTGGGAGGCTAGTGGCAACCAAGCTTGTCTTGCAGCCAGTACCCTGCGTACAGCAGGCCGGTGCTCTGCGGCTTCCTTCTTGGCCAGTTGAATCCTGTCACGCTTTCATTCCCCAGGAGCTGAATCGTCCTCTGCTTCATGCATGAAACACTGCTCCGGCAGCGAAGTGCTCCTGAAACATTGCTTCTGCCAAAGCACACCAGGCTTGTGCACCTTCCTTCTGAACACAACGTACTACATCATTCTGCCTCTCTTGTCATCTGAATCTACATGGAAAGCTTCTCAGATACATCTTGAGTAGACAACTGCACCTGGATATCAAGTCTGCTTCCCTCTGAAACTTGAATTTGGGACACAGTTAAAGGGCAGTCCTTTCTTTTCTACAACCTCCAAGGGCCACCAAACCACCGTGCTCTTTGCATGGTTCTTTGCAGCTTGAAGTATCACTGCACAAATTACAGCCTTGCAGGACTAAAGTCCCAGAGAAATGTCTTGCACAGGAAAATGTCCATAATAAAAACTTGTTCTGCACATTCCTTTCTTGTAGATCAGATTTGGTTGTGTTGAATATCCTGGGCGTAGAAGGACTACTCCAGCTAGTGCTACTCTTCTGCTGCATTTCGCTGAACAAAAGTCAGACGGTCAGTGTGGACTCTGTGGAATGAAAAGGATAGGAGTATACGTAAGGCTGAGAAAAACCATGCTTAACACACAGTGTTTGAGTGTAGTATATGTGCTGGAAAGCGGCAAAGCTGAAGGTCATCGCTGTGCTTTTGTTCTGTCAGGATGACAGCAGGCGAAGAATGAAGTTGGAGAGCACCGAGCTTGTCTAAGCAGCGTACCGAATGTCTAATGAACTTTTGTTCATTCACAGTCGGAATCAGCTGAGAATACTCTTACCTAAGTTCGAAAAAGTAAAACACAGCTATTGAACTTCATCTCAAAGCATGGTGATAATCTTTCTCGTACTTCATTGTTGCAGTGTTTTGCAGAACAAAAGGCATTCTTAAAGTATGTGCTCTTGGACCAGCTCTGAAGCAGCGCATAGCACACTGCCTCTCTGCCTCCTCTCTCAGAGAGGCACATTTCTCTGCTGGATGTCTCTTCGGATCGCCTTGCAAAGATTAATTGTGCGTGGTGGCACATTGAGCAGAGAAGCACAGCGCACAGAGCACCCTCGATGTAGTGGCCCTTTACAGGTTTTAAAGGAAAGAAGACTCCTCATTGAGTGTGGTGCAAATAGAAGTTTCTACAAGTTTTAGGGGAAAGCTATGGGCAAGATGCGGCAGATGCGATACTTAGGAGCTTTTATGTGTCTACAGTGTTTTCTGTGCTTGAAAAGGGTGACGGTTTACCTCTGGGAGAATAGAAATGCAACAGGTTGCAAAAAAAGTAGAAAGAAGCCACAGAGCATGGAGCTAGTGAGCGCAGCGTGCTGGCTGCCACAAGATTCTGGCATCTGAATCCAACATTGGTGGTCATAAAGTGAAAATTCAACTAGAGATAATGGTGCTGCTACCTTTCCTTGTTCCAGCCCTTTGTGCAAACAATTGCACTTAGTTTACGCAGCAAGAACCAGTTGAAACAATGATAGATGCAGTGGAGATGGGTAGGAATAAGGTGCCTTTGTTGTTTTGATGCAGTTCATATGCAGCAAGCAGATGGTGCAGCCATGTGCTTGCTTTTACTTTTAGAGCTTATTTCTGTGACAGGATCTGCTGAAAGTTGGCAATGGAGCTCAAGAGTGGACAATATGATGGCATTTCAATTGGAAAAAGATGGTACAAAAATGACCACTATTGTGCATAGTTTTATGGCTGCTTGAAGACAGAATAAATACTTCAACAAGCTCTTTTGTTTTGATGCGTCTTTCTAGGTAACTTATGGACTGGGTGATCATAGACTCTGCACTACTGAGCTTAATAAATCACTCCCTTGTGAGAAGATGCCTGGTGCCAGCTATCTACTTTTCCAAGCAGCAAGAGCAATCTCAGCCTTCTCTGATTGTGAAGGAGTTGTTCTTGTTGGACTTTAATTCGGTACCCTGCTCTCAGCATAGCCCAGTGCTCTGCGGCTCCATCCTTCACCTTTTGTAACCTGTCACACTTACATCGTCACAAAGCGAATTGTCCTGTGCTTCATGCACAGAACACTGTGCCAGAAGCAAAGTGCTCCAGTGAACTGCTTCTGCTTGGGCCATGCACCTAAAATAGCTGGAAATTCGTGGACCCTTTTTTTTGTTTGTATTGTCATCTGAATTTAGATGGAAAGCTTTGCAGTTACATCTCAAGCAGAGAACAGCTACAGGTCAACAAGCTTGTCTGGCGCGTGCCCCTAAGGTTGCAGAAACTTGTATTTGAATCGCATTCAAGTGTCTCTACTATATTTGTTTTATGACCTGCAAGGCGCTGCCAGATCGCCACTCTTTCTGAACAAGTCTTCTCATCTCACAGCATCACTGTGCATATTATAGTTTAGCAAGGACTAAAGATCGTAAGAGTGTCTTGGTTTGGAAAGACAGGGGTGTCTGCTAGGGAACCAAAAATGGAAGCCTCCCTTGGACTTGTTATAATTTTAAAATTGAAGGGGTCTCAGGCAACAATGTGAGGGTAGGAATAACAGTTCTTTACTAGTGAGTCTAACAAGGTAAGTTAACAACAATAACTATAATGTTGACAACAAACAGAACTAGAGAGGAAAAAAAACAATAAAAACAACCCAGTTAGTTTCCTCTGGCACCTTCCCCCCCTCAGTACCGTCACAAGCTACCAGAGCAAGCAGCAGTCCCGGGGGACGAGATGTATCCGAGGCTCAGCAACGGTAGCTGGAGCTGTAGAAACGTCCCGGCTAGGCAGGGAGTGCAGAACACAGCGTGGGGAAACCTCGAACAAAACTGAAGAAGCAGCGGGTGCAGGGCAATGGAGCAGCAGCTCCCGGCAGGGCAGGGAGAAGACAGGTTCCGAAATCCTGGGGGACACAAGAACAGACGATGGTAGGTCACTCTGAGCTGAGCTCCAGGTGAGGGATGGTGAGATCTCTCTGCTGTCCCGAGATGAGCAGTCCTGGCAGTTTCCTCGGAGAGCAGCAAAAACTGCCCAGAGCGAAGTGAAGTTGCTGCCACCCTGTCTCTCACTTAGCTGCTCCCTTTGTTTGTTCCCAAGCACCCATGAGCCCCCAAAAGCACCCAGCAATCAGCTTCTTAGCAACTTCTGGGAAAAAATTCTATAAGAAAGCAACCTAACCCCCAACAAAGAGGCAGACAACTCCCTCAGAAAATATGCCAAGAAAAAACGTGCCAGGAAAAAACATGTCTGTCCCATTCCCATCGTCTAGATTGTAGCACTGTGTTGAATGTTTTGAACATAGGTCGACAGCAAGTGCTTCTCCCTGGCCACATTTTGCTGAGCGAAAGCTACAAGGACTGTTTGAAGCCTGAAAAACAGAAAAGATATGATGGTAAATAAGTCTGAAGAAATGCCGTGCACAAAACAGTTGTTCTGTAGAGTACGCGCTGAAAACCAGCAAAGCTGAAGGTCATCACTGTGCTACTGTTCTCTCAGGATCAAATTAGGGAAAGATTCAAGACGCAGAGCAAAGGGTTTGTGTGAGAAGTTGTCCTGGCACAGTTCTCTGCATGACATGTAGCCGAGAAGCTTTCCGTTTCGATTCAGACGAAAAGAGAGGGGCAGAATCCGGGGCTACGTGGCTCTTAGTGGCACAGTGCATGACTCAGAGGTGCTTCGGCAGAAGCAAAACCTAGGAGCTCTTCGCTGCTGGCACAGTGTCCTGTGTGAGAAGTAGATGACAATTCGCCCCTGGGAGAACGAAAGCGCAATAGAATCCAAACAACGAAGAACGAAGCTGCGGAGCACCAGGCTGGTATGCGCAGCGTCCTGTGTGTAGGAGAAGCGTGGCTGCCACGTCCCTTCAAGCTGGATCGACAGTGGCAAGTTGTAAGGAAGTCTTTCAACGACAGCTACTGGTGCTGTTAATCTTTCCTCTTACAGCCCTCTCTGGAAAAAATTGTGCTTGCTTTTATGCTCTGAGATACTGAAAACACAGTCGTAGAAGCAGAGTAGACTGGAAGGACTTGCGTATTTGGGTGAGTTTGATGTGACTGACGTGGGAAAAGTAGTAGGTGCTGCCCTGCACTGGCTTTTATTACTAGAGCCTTTTGCTTGGACAGGAGCTGCTGGAAGTTGCAATTGAGGTGTGAGAGTGGAAAATGTAGACATGCACGCCTCTCTGAGAAGGAAGTTAAAGAGAGGCAGTGTGTTATGCATTGTTTAAGAGCTGTTTGGAGAGCACATAGTTTAAGAATGTCTTCTGTTCTGCAAAATTCTGCAACATCGAAAGGGTATGAGAAAGCTTATCATCACCACAGTTTGAGGTGAAGTGCATTATCTGCGTGTAAATTTTTCGAGCAGCAAGAGCATTCTCAGCTGATTCCGATTGTGAACAAACTTTTGCTAGTCTATTGTCATTTGGTATGGTTTTCAGGCAAACCCTGTGCACTGCTGCTTTATTCTTCCTGTGTGATTCAGAGAGAACTGAAGCTTTGCCATTGCATTCAGCTTTGTCGCTGAAGCACGTATACTGCACACAGCCATGGTGTGTTGAGCACAGTTTTCTCTTCTTTAGGTACATGCCTATGTTTTTTCTTCGCAGAGTCCAAGCTATCTCTATGTTGCTCTCTCTCAGCCAAATGTAGGTGGACAGTAGCACTCATTGTATTAGTCAATCTATGTCCAAGGCATTAAAAAACAGCATCACAATCCAGGCGACAATAAGAGGACAGGCAAGGACATGTATTTGGTCCTGGCACATTTTTCTGTGGGAGACGTCTCTCCCAGTCTTTAGCCCTTGAGAAGCTGTAATGTGCCCGGTGATGCTTTGAGCTGAAAAGAAGCATGTAAAGAGCATGGTGATGTGGCTTGGAAAGTTGTAAAAGGAAGAGGACTGTCTCTTGACTGTGTCCCAAATTCAAGTTTCAGAGGGAAGCAAACTTGAGGTTTAAGCGCAGTTCTCTATTCGAGATGTATCCGAGAAGCTTTCCGTGTAGATTCAGATGACAAGAGAGGCAGAATGATGTGGTAAGTAGTGTTCAGAAAGAAAGTGCAGGAGCCAGGCGTGTTTTGGCGGAACCAACGACTTAGGAGCTCTTTGCTGCTGGCACATTGATGTGTGCATGAGATAGATGATTTGGCTTTGGGAGAATGAAAGCGCAGCAAGGTACAAGTGGCATAGAAGGAAGCTGCAGAGCATTGGCCTGCTGTGCACAGCGTACTGGCTGCAAGACAAGCTTGGCTGCCACTAGCCTCCCTGCAGAATTTATTGTTACAGTTGTAAGGAGGCAGTTCAACGGGAGATACTTGTGCTGCTACTTATTCATTTTCTTGCCCTCTGGAAACAAGTGCGCTAACATTCAAGCTCTGAGATCCAAACAGCACAAGAAAAGGAGCTGCGGAAAAAGGATAGACAGAGAGCACAAGTGAATGTACTGTGCTTCATGTAAGGCAAGAGGAATGTGCAGCTCTGCACTGGTTTATACTTTTAGGGCCTTTTTATATAGATGCAGCTGCTAGAAGTATGTGTAGAGGATGCGAGAGTGAAAAAAGTGACAGCAGGTCCAGATGAAAAAGAAGAGACAGGGCCACATCGTATTGTGCTCTGTAGCTTAATTGCTGCGAAGAGAAAGGGACCATTAATAGGGTGTTTTGTCTTAGTAAGTCTATCTGTGTGATCTCTAGCCGCCTGGACTCGGCAACATTGAAATTTAGTGTGAAAAAAGATTGAGCTGCAGCTATCGGGTTTCACAAGGAAGAAGGTTGGTTAGCAAATGCTTTCTGCCCTGGCACATCTCCCAGTCTCAACTGCAGCTGGAAACATTTCGCTGTAACGACAGACTTTGCTGCTTTGAGAAAATGTCCCGATATCTATAGGAAAGGAAAGGAAAAGTGCAAAGAAGTGAGAAAGAAAGTGCAAATCACAAGTGTTTTGTTTAGCTTACAAATTGCAAAGGGCCTATGAAAGCCGCCACTAGCTTTTTGTTTGAGGACTCTTTATTTGCAAGCGGTTTCTGGGTGTTTTGAAGGGGGTTGTGATCTGTGAGAGTGAGAGGCTTGGATGGTACATAAAGCTTGAGAAAAAGTGCATATAGTCAGGGAGTTGGATGGAGTTCAGTGCATGCGAGTTATATGTTGAACAGCTGATCACACAGAAAACGTTATAAAAGGAAGAGGCCGTGCTGCAATTGTTTTATTTTTGTAGCTTATAAACCACTCAGACTACAATGAAATGATTCCTCTTCCTTGCCCGCTATATGCTGTCGGTCTCCAAGAGCCAGGATCCACAGTGGACCCACAGGATCCACGGTGGAGCTCTTGGCCGCACTGTCCCCACACGTATGGAACCAGAAAAGCGCTTGCCTTTCTCGTGGGTAACGTCAGCGCTCGTCAAAACAGCCACACGATGGCGCTGCAGACTCGCAAAAGAAGGAAGCACACGCAGCCCAGCTCGAAACCCCCGAGCGCAGAGCCAAGTCACAAACGCCGCAGCTCTAAAATCTACAGTACAGAACCACTAAAAGAGTTCACTGACCATCCCCTTCTAAATTGCATATAATCTTATTTGCACCACGCGCAAAAGGAAACACCAACTCCTTTGCCTTAACAAAAACCTTTTCACTCAATCGGGGTCGGCTAACGAACTTGAAAACACCTGGCAAAAACTGAGCTCACAACACTGCCAGCAGAGAAAGATCTTGCTGCCTACAATTTTAACTGCACCCATCAAAATACGAACACACCCCCTAATATGGGCACATTCCTTCTCCGTGCTGGCTACCGTCCTAAGCTTTGAGTTTCACAGAGTCAGGATCCAAATGGAGCGGCAACGGGGGACTGCTCACACACTATAGCTTCCTTCTTCGCCTTATCTGATCCAGCCAGAACAGAAGCCAGCTCATGGCATTCAGCTTTGTCGTCTTTCAACGCTTACACTACACGCATCCATGGAGTGTTGAACACAGTTTTTCCTCAGCTTTAAGTACACTCCTATCTTTTCTCTTCCGCAGTGTCCAAACTGTCCATGCAGCATTCGCTCAACGAAATGTAACTGGAGAGAAGCACTTGCTGGATTAGTGGATCTATGTCCAAGGCATTCAACACAGCACCACAATCTGGGCAACAAAAGGATATGCAGGAAACGTTTTTTGTAGTGGTATATTTTTCTGTGAGAGCCATCTCTCTGGATCTTTTTCCTCTTGGCAAAGCTGAATTGTGCATGGTGGTACTTGGAGCAGAGAAGCATCGTGCACTGAGCGCTGTGATACAGAGGAGTCTTACAAGTTGAAAAGGGGACTGATGGTTGAATATTGTGCAAACAGAAGTTTCTACAAGCTTTCAGGGGAAAGCAACGGGCAAGTTTGGGCAGAAAAAATACTTAGAAGCTCTTCGCTGCTGACAGTGTTCTGTGATAGAATAAGACAACGGTTTGCCTCTGGGAGAATGAAAGAGTGACAGGTTGCAAAAGTTGTAGAAAGAAATCACAGAGCACAGGTCTAGTGAGCACAGCTTGCTGGCTGCCAGAGAATTGTGGCATCAGAATTAAAGTTAGCGGTCGTAAGGAGGCAATTCAACATGTGCTGCTACCTATAGTTGTTCCAGCCCTCAGTGGAAATAATTGCATTTAGTTCACGCAGCAAGGACCAGGCTAAACAACGATAGATTCAGTGAAGGGTAAGAATAGGGTGCATCTATGACTTTGATATAGTTCATATGTGTCAAGCAGACAGTGCAGCCATGCATTTGCTTCTACTTTTAGAGCTTTTTTCTATAGGATGATCTGCTGAAAGTTTGCAATGGAGCTCAAGAGCAGAAAATATGACGGCATGTCTATAGGAGAAGGAAGATACAGAGATGGACTCTGCAGTGTGCAGTATCTTGGTTGCTTGGTTGTATTCTGTTTTGATGCATCTTTCTGGTTAATCTGTAGACTGGTTGATCACAATACTGAGAGTTTAAAATTAAGTAAATCTCTCAGTTTTGGGAGGAAGTGTAATGGTAACACTTTCAGTTTTTCAAGCAGCAAGAGCAATCTCAGCTGACTCTGATTGTGAATGAGCTGTTTTTACAGGAATTTTGCAATTCAGTACTCTGCGCTCCATGTAGCCCAGTACTTCGGACTCTATTCATCACCTTTTGTAACCTGTCTCACATCCTCCTGGAGGTGAATTGTCCTCTACTTCACACATAACACTGTGCAGGCAGCCAAGTGCTCCAGCGAACAGCAATTCAACATGCAAAAATTCTGCATGGATCAGGATGGCTCCCAGACCCAATGGAGCACTACCTAGAAGCCTGGATGCCATTAGAGTCTTAAACTCCTGCTGCAAACTGACATCACGTACCTGGGGGGGTGATTTTCGTTTCCCATGGAAATGCTCCACCCTTCTTATACAGGGGATTATTTATGGGAATGGTTTTATGTCAACTAAAATTCCAAACGGTGCAGGAATTCACCCCAACCCAAGCTATGACCATGTAGCGCCCCGACTGTCTTTGAAGTGCCAAAGGCCTCCTTCAATCTGACATCAGGAAACTGGGTGGGTGAGTTTAGTTTCTCATCAAAAAATTCATCATTGCTGTTTAGGTGCCTATTTCAGGGAATGGGCTTATGCCAGATAGAATTCCAAATGGTACGTGAATTCTCCCAGACCCAGGCTACCAACTTGTAGAACCCAGGCTTTCTTTGGATTGCCAAATGCTTCCTTCAAACTGAAATCAGGAAACGGGTTGCTTGGGTTCATTTTCCCATGGAAATTGTCTACCATTCTTGTTCAGGGGCCTATATCAGGGAATGGGGATTTCTGCCAGCTAAAATTCCAAATGGCACAGGATTTCTCCCAGCCGCAAGGCTACCACCACATAGTGCCCTGGCTGTCTTTGGAGTGCCAAATGCATCCTCCAAACTGACATCAGAAATGGGGGGTGGTGGGGTGGTGGTAAGTTTTTTTTCCCATGGAAATGGTCCACTGTTCCTGTTCAAGAGCCTATTTTAGAGAATGGGTTTATGCCAGCTAAAATTCTGAATAGTGCAGAACTTCTCCCTGACCCAAGCTACCACCACCCTAAACCTTGGTTGTCTTTGGAGTGCCAAATGCCTCCTCCAAACTTACATCAGGAACCTGGAGAGGTGAGTTCAGTTTCTCATGGAAATGGTCCACCATTCTTGTTCAGGGGCCTATTTCAGGGAATGGAAGGTTTATGCCTACTAAAATTCAGAACAGTGCAGGAATTCTCCCAGTCACAAGGCTTCCATAACGTAGAACCCTGTCTGGTTTTGGAATGCTGTCCTGAAATGATGCTGAATTGTATCCCCATTCATCTGTTTAGCTCAGAAATAAGTTTTGCACCTTTAAAACTGGATCTGAGAGTGAAGGAGAAGTGCTGGAATGTCTGAAGTGGTTGTTTTCAAAACATACATAGGAGTTTTCAGCTTTCCTTCACACACAGCCTGAGTTGTCTGCAGTGTGGACGGTGAGAGAGATCTTTCCTTTTCTTTTTGTTAGCTTTTGGCTAGCTAAAGCAGAGAAGTTCTCCAGACTGTGGTTTTTCTTCCTTTTCCTTGGAACTGTTTGAACCTGCTCTGGACTGAAACCCCAGAAAAGCACCAGGAGCTCAGACCCATGGCCCAGTGGTGTGGGAGTTTCCTCTCTCACATGTCTCTCCCTGAGAAGGGAGGCTTTTCAGAAATTCCTTGTTAAGAAGAAAGCAAACTGGACTCTTGGCTTTTCTTTCAGTCTTTAGGTTGCTTATTCTTTGCTTATCAGCAGTTTCAGCACACCAGGCTTAGTACCAGCCTGGCACGCAGGAGAAAAGCATCAAAATGTCCCCCAAACACACGGGTTCAAGTTCTTTTAAAGATAATTTACCCAATTTTCACCAAGAATGTACATTATTTCTCTTTGTCTTCCAGTAACTAACTATATTTCTATTCACGTGATACTACACTGCGGCAAATTCTAACTAATAGTTCTGTGACTCCAACACTGCAGAATATGGGGCAGATGAAGAAGGAAAAAGCCTAAAAACCATGAGGATCCTCCATCTTGCCTTCATCTGCTTGCCATTCTAACAAACCCAGAAAGCTAAAATTCTCACCCTGCAACAAACTATGTATTACGCTACTATCAAATTCACATTCTTGCAAGTTCTGCTTCATCCCAGAGCCTAGGAAGCCTTTTCCATGGACAAAGGTTAAAAACAGTGTTTGCCAGAGGGTTTGGATTCCTTAAAACATGCAGAGAAATACTTCTCAGAATTCTAGACTCCAACATCTCCCCCTCCTGTTTGAACCAAACACCCTTCCTTTACAGCTTTGTCCATGGCTTGTCTGACACAATGAAGCAGATGTAGAACAAACATCAAAAGAATTACAACATCCATTAGTACATATCAACCTAAATTCAAAAGTTTTCTCGATGTGTGCAAAAGACCAACCTGATTGAACACATCATCCAAAAAACATCCAACTGTTTCAATACTGCTTCTGCCACTGCATGTGGCAGAAGAAAAGCACTTATAAATTTTTCTTCCTTTTTTGCATGCGATAAAATTATCATCGCAATTGGGATTATACCAATCAACAGATCCTTTCCCTCTATGTTTTCACTCTTTTATC
Organism: Certhia americana; assembly: GCA_018697195.1. Lineage (NCBI taxonomy): Eukaryota > Metazoa > Chordata > Aves > Passeriformes > Certhiidae > Certhia > Certhia americana. The sequence goes on along the minus strand of JAGMWU010000027.1, from coordinate 4,154,592 downwards.
AATGACATGTTATGTGTCAACAAAGAAAGTTTCCCAATGCTGCATGGACCACCCTCAACATTTGAGGGAATGACAGGTCAAATCTGTCCCCACAAATGTGGAACATTCCTTTTGGCAACTGCAATGGAGCCTGGTTGGATAGTGTGATCTGGAGTGACCTCTGTCACTTGGTTCACATTCTGTTTTGACCCAGGAGAAATAAACATTACACAAAATTCCACCTTCATTGAACCAAGAATTTCCATTTCCTGAAGTTCATAAGGAGCCTTAGGAGTAGATTTAGTCCAAGCATCCCAACCTTCCACTGGATTCAAAGTGAATTGTGAAAGTTCAGGAGGAGTTTTTTTTGAAATTGGCCATTTATTTGCTGGCAAACACACTAAACATGTTGAAAATGGTTTCTTTAACCTTGAGAGGGTGAAATCGATGGTGTCCAGGTCTGATGCATTGGCCAGAGTTTCCCATACCTTTTCTTTTTGTTGTCTCACTGGCAAAACTGCATCGCTTAAGGCAGCCAGTGAAATGAGGAAACACAAACGTCATATCTGATCAAGCTTCATGCTCAATGGCTTTGTCTCATGTGGGAATTTCTAACTTGCAACACAACCTGCACCACATTCTTATATAAAATTCAGTCCACAGTTTTTTATACAAAAAGATGGCTGAAGTCTGTGGCATCAACAGCAGCCTGATTCACATCTGCATGCTCTTGTCTCCGTTCTCAGGGTTGTCTCTTGCTTGTTCCTGGACTCAGTAAGGTTTTATCCTTTTTTGCTGAAGTCCATTTCCGTCCTGCACTTGTTGAGACACAAGCACACCCTCTGCCCCAGGTTATTATCTGAAATGAAAAAATGAGGCGTAGCCTCTGGCTCTCCCCTTTTCTGTTTATAGAAAAGGGGTTTCAATATTTGTTTTCTCTCTGTTCTAATAATTTTTTCACAAACACTACAAAAAATACAAATTTTCATTATCACTCTTGTTTTTCAGGATCTGGACAATTCTTTTTTATGTGCCCATGTTTTTCACATTTAAAACAGAGTCTTACTGCAAGTTTCTGTGGACATTTACTTATATAAAATTGTGTTGTTGCAATTCTGGATGAAGCGCTGCAAGGATTTTTGAAAGTCTCTCATCTTGTGCGTGAAGTAGTTTTCCAATTTCTTGTCCTAGAACATTTGCCTGGATTGCCACCATGTGTTGAGGTGTGCTCACCTTGCTACATGCCTCTATCATTTCAGTTATCATTGGATGACCAAGCATGGCACCGATTATGCATTTACATTCTGCATTAGCATTTGCAAAAGTGAGACTCCTCAGTAGACGTGGTTTTGCTGCTTCATCAGTCACTTGCCTTTCTATTGCTTGTGTGAGATGATCAATGAATGAGGTGAAAGACCTTGCTTTACAGGCAATGAAGCCACGTACCACTGGCAGATAGATGGACTGCATTTCATGCCTTGAGGCAATTCTTTCCAGTGGTAGCACTTCATTGGGGCTTCTCGATTGATGGTAGGAACTGAGAAAGCAAACCGTGGGGCATCTTCTGGGTGTAGGGGAATTTGGAAGAAACAGTCCTTGATGTCCAGGACAGACAATTGCCAATTTTGGGGAAGCATTATTGGGGAAGGCATCCCTGGTTAGAGTGACCCCATGTCCTCAATTACTTTGTTTATTTCCCAGAGATTGTGGAGGAGCCACCACTTATTCTTCCCTGGATTTTTTATCACAAAGACTGGGGAATTCCAAGGGCTGGTTGTCTCTTCTATGTGGCCTTTGGCCAATTGTTCTTCTACGAGCTCCTCGAGCACCTTAAGCCTTTACTTGTTGAGCGGCCACTGATTTACCCAGACTGGGGTATCGTCCAGCCATGTTAACTTGTGGGTAGGGTGCTCCACAGTGGCCACCTCTAGAAATCCTGGGGTGTCTTGGGGATAACTAATTTGACACCCCACTGGGATATGGTGTCTCTCCCCCATAAGGGAGCTTTGTAGTTGGTGACAAATGGACAGACGCTGGCCAATTTCCCATCTGGCCCCTCAATTTGTACAATGCTTTTTGAGATTTTTGCCAATGTGACTCTTCCTATACCTTGGATTTTGCCAGCCACGGGTTGCAAATCCCAATGTGACGGCCACACCCTTTCGGGTATTATTGTCACATCTGCCCCCATGTCTAGCAACACTTTTACATGGAGATGGTCTGCTCCATGGGTTAGGTTGCATCCCATCATGGGTTTGTCCTTGCCAACCACTTCAGCCCAGTAGACATCAAGTGCATTGCCATCTACTGGGATTTCCGCTGCAATGGGTATGGCCTGGGTGATGATTTGCCCCTGGGCCAAATAGAACGGTGGCTGAGGACAGCGCACCAGGAGAATGAGGTTAGGTAGGTCTCCCTTGATGGTCATGGGAACCACCTCAATCTCCACAGGTGTGTGTGCAGTGTCCCCAATAACAAAAAATTCACTGTCTAGTGCTGTGTGAACTATCGTCAAGTCCTGTGAGTCCTCCAGCAGCAGGTCTACTCCAATGACTGTCCAATAGGTAGACGTGAAAAGAAAGGCTTTGGTGGTCACAAGCTGGAAACGCTTGTGAGGCCACCAGCTTTTGTTAATTATATATTCCTTTTGTTGTCCCGCACCCCTCCTCCCTTCCTCCCCCTTTTCCTTTTTGAGGGAGACTTATTTTATTGTGGAGCTTGCTACATTCATATCATGGCGTGGTGGGAGCTTGCGCTCTTGTCCTAGTTTTTCTGTTTGTTGGTAGGTCCATTGTTCTGATTTTTCTTCTGCTGCTGGCTTTGAGGGCAGTCTTTGGCAAAGTGTCCTGGCTTCTTACAGTGGAAGCAGATGATGTGTTGAAACTGTTCTGGTAACATTTGTTGCCTTTTCACTCCTGGTGACACAGCTGCTACAGTCTTTGGGTTTGCTGATCTTGGCTTTGTTTCTTGTTGTCATGGTTTAGTCCTGATTGGACAATTTTGTAATATTGACACCTGATTAAACCAATGAAAAGGGTGGATACGTTTCTAGTGAATACACATTTTAAGGTGAGAATCTGGAAATAGCTCTCTTCTGGTTTCCAGTGGGGCAAGTGGCAGAGCTTCGCCCCGGCTGTTCCCCATGGACAGGCCGAGCTGGAATGAGGTTCTCCCCTTCCCTCCCCCAGCACCCCTGGCAGGCAAAGAAGAAGGAGAGGTGGCAAGGGGCAGGGGGGGTGGGGGGGTGGGGGGGGTGGAAGGAAGGCTCAGCCCAGTCCTGGTTGCTGAAATCTGTTACTCCAGGATGGCTCTACATGGCAACCGGGGCCAGAGCCAGGCCCAGCAGCAGAGAAAAGAGGGGGTGTTCAGCCCTGGCGTGAGACATCTGAAGCCTGACCGGGCTGGAAAAAAGATCCTAGCCTTGCTCTCTCAGCACAGCTGGAAATGGAAGGCAGCAGACAGGCCTTGAAGAAGATCCTGGCCCAGCTCCAGCACAACTGCAATGCATCACGTGACTGCCTTGTACCAGCTGCGGCCTGTGCTAACTTTTTTTTTCTTGACCAGATGAAACTTCAAAAGCATGAATTTACCCAGAGAAAAAGAGGAGACCAGATGAAATGTAGAAGGACACAGCATGAGACCTGATGTCAGAGGAAGTGAGAAGAGAATCTTAAATGGCAAAGAAGATTAAAGGAGTGGCCTGGTTAGGTTGGACTTCTCTTGTGAGGCCATAGAGAATGGACTAAGTGCCCTGTAACCTATGGAGTGTTTTTTAGGAGGATGCAAGGTTCTAGACATAGCTGTGAACTGCTGGAGAAAATTGAACAGAGGAAGACTAAACAAGTGAGAGATGAAGCCTTGCTCATTGAGAGAAGATGACGTCTGTTCCTTGAGATGAAGAGAACTTTTGTTTTATACTAGAAGAGGCATCCTTAAACTGTACCCTAATAAACTGATATGGCCCATGAGCTGCTGTGGAAGGCTGTTTCATGGGAGGGACTTCACAATGGCAACATTTCTTCCCTGGGTGGGCCACTTGTGGAGTGTGAGAGCAAGAGAACTGGTATCTTGTGGAAAATCTCTGTGGTATTCAAGAGAGACTCCTTTCTCCTTGATGAATTAAGAAATGATTATTTTAAGGGTGATAACTGACTGAGAATCCCAAGTTTTGTCTTTTTATATTGGAGTAAGAAAGTGAATAGTTGGTGGGGGGAGGAGAAGTGTTTTGAAGGTTTCATTCTGATTTTCTTCTTTTTTTGTCTTTTAGTGTTAGTTAATAAAGTTAAGTTCTATTCCTTTTAAGTTTAAGCCTGCTTTTCTCTTGATTGGGAAATTTCGAATTGGCAAATCAAAACCGAGATATGCAATTGGTGTTTCCGCCCAGTTTCAAACTGAAACCACGACACTTGGGCACAGAACAGCTCTGATTTCCTGGAGCATGTTTCTATCATCTGTGCCAGCGTAGGTGAAGGATCAAGAGGTAGTCCCAGTATTACTTGGCAGCAGGCTTTATTGGCATTTCTCTGTGCTATTTCCTTAATTAACTCTGCCTGTGCCACTGGATCCTCTACTTGTCTCTCTATTTGTGCACGAAGATGGTCAACAAACTGCAAGAAACTTTCTGAAGCATGCTGTTTCATGTTACCTAGCTTCAGCTGTTGGCAACTGGTAAAAGCTCTTTTCTGCTGCTACACTGATTTTATCTAAAATTAATTTTTTTAGTACCCGAGCCTGATCTGGGTTAGCCCACTCCCCTTCACCACATAAATGTTCTTGGGTGATATCATTCCCCTCTATATCTTTTGCGCCTTGGGTGCTTTGCTTAAGCTCCACCAGGAGTCCCTTCAGGGATCTCTTCCAGGTGCTCTCCCACAGATCTAACTCTGAGGGTGTAAGGAGACACAGGAAGAGATCTCGGAGGTCAGCCAGAACGAATTCAAGGGATGTTAGAGTGGCTCTCATCATGCTTTTAAAAATCTCACTGTCTTGGCCAAATTTCTTTTGGGCATTGCATAATTCTTTTTTGGTTTGGTAGGAGAAATGCTGATAGCTTCTAATTACATTTCCCTTACCAGTATATGAGACAGGAGCTGCTGTAAATAAGGCTTCTTCCCCTTGGTTCTGAACCCCAGGGTTTCCCCTTTCAGCTCCACCCCTGTGGGACCCAGCAGGGGGGACACCCCTTCCCCCATGGGAACCGGGAAGGGTACCACCCCTCCCCCGGCCCCACCCCCTCCCCTGTGGGAACCAGGAAGGGTACTACCCCCTTCCCAGGCCTCACCCCCTGCCCAGGCCCCACCCTTGTGGGGACTGGGATTGCAACATCTGGAGGTAGGGTTACAGGATGACATCCTGCAGGGCGGGAGCATGGAGGAGGGGGGGAGTGTGTCTGAGGGAAGGAAGGTGTTTTGGGACTGGAAAGGATTGGAGGAGACAGGTGGGACAAAAGGAATTGTGGGAAGAAGAAGGGTAAGAAGGAGGGCCAGCCATGTGGTGGGCACCATCTTGAAAATCACCCACATGGTCAAATTTGAAACTTGGAGGTGAAATGACTAGGTTAGAGGGGTGCAGGGAAGGTTCTCTGTCAACTTGCGTATAGCTGGCAGAGCCAGGGTGCTGAGTAGGAAGTGGGAGGCCAGGGAAACAGTGGCTGTGCCAGGAAGTTTCTCAGTTTGCCTCCTGTGTCCCTCTGAGCTCAGGGGCAGAGGGTTTGGGAAGAGGGGTAGGGAAAAATTTGGGAGGGGGGGTTTGCTGTGGCTGTTCCTTCATTTCCCTTTTAACCAATTACTTTCGAATTAAGAGGAACACCGGGAGAAATTTGGAAACTGTTTTATCTCCCTGTTCCACCCTCGATGTTAATTTGTTTCCAGTTTTGTCCTAGGCAGAGACAGAGTTTACATTTTGCTGGGTAAAGTGCGGAAAATTAAGGAACAACTAGTGAACAAACCTAGCTAATTTTCTTTTGGAAACTTTAACGCTTCCACTAGCTAAAAGATTCTGGACTTCATTATAAATGCCTCTCTGTTGCACAGAAAGCCTTGAGCCCATAACTGCAAACTGCACAACTGAATCTACCTTCTTTGCAACAAAGTATAAAATGTCTACAGCCAGCTCTAGGGAAGAATCTTCAGCTTTTCCCTCTCCCCAATCCTGAGACAGGAGGCAAAAACCACGTGCTCTGCACCCTTCCCTAACGCCCAAGTCTTCTGCGCTCCAGAAACCCCACCACAACCAGGGGTCCCTTTGGAGTCCCCACTAACCCTGTGGGGGTACTTACCCCTCCTGGGACTCTGGCTGCCTGTAACTGTTGCAAAAGAAGTCCTTTGTCCAGAATAGAACTGTCTGGCTCGAGGATGAGTTTACCTATTCCACCCTCGTGAGTGCCCCCGTACAAATTTAACAGGGGAACTCCGAGGAAGCTGACGATTCAAAAGGCTTGTAAAATCCACATGTGGATGTTCAGCCACTGTGTAGGCTCTCTGACCTTTCAGGAGAGCCACACGTTGGATGCCAGCTGAGGGTGTTTGTCTTTTCGGGGAGACTATTTAGCTAGCTCGAAACCCTGGCGAACACTGAAAAGGACAAAAATAAAAGACAAGAAGCCCCCTTTCTTCTTGGGATGGTGGGTCCCACAGGTTTTATTTTCCAGGCAGGGTGAAAAGAAAAAGGGAAAACCACATGGAGAAGGGCTTTTTCAAAGGCCTGGGGGAGAAAGGGGGGCGGAGGAAAGAGCTTGAGCCAATGGAAACCAATGATGGGAGGGGCGAAGGGAAGGGTCAACTCAGGGGAAACCAAAAACACCACAAGGCCTTGGGGGGTGATAGAGCAAACCAAATGTGATATAATACAACACTCCATTACAGAATTAATGTTGAGGAGGTCCTGGAGCAAGCGCAACTTGCCACTTTGTTTCCTAATTACAAACACAGGTGAATTCCAAGGACTGGTGGAGGGGACTATATGTCCCTTTTGAAGTTGTTCCTGGACAAGTTCAGTGAGTGTGTTCAATTTATTCAGTGGTAGGGGCCATTGATCCACCCATATAGGTGTATCAGTTATCCAAGTTAATTTCAGGGTGTTGCACACCTCAGTGTCCCACATCAAAAAACGGACTGAATTTTTGAGACCCCATTCAGAAAGCAGATTACGTCCCCATAACACCACGGGTACAGGCAAAACAAATGGTCTGTTCGAAGCTATGTGGCCTTCAGGTCCTGTCACCTGGATTAGGTGGCGACTTTGATAACTGCGACTGCTCCCCCCAGTCCCAGTGAGTGCTTGGGCTACCTCATTGAGGTCCCAAGTGGGAGGCCACTTAGCTTGAGAGATGAGTTACATCAGCTCCAGTATCTAAAATACCAGTGAGTGTTATCTGTTGTCCCCGTAATGACAGAATGCATTTACAAGTAGGATGTTTATCAGAAATTGTTTGTACCCCTAATATTTGTGGGGTTCCTGTAGAACCAAATCCTCCCACCCTTCTTTCACATTCCCTTGCAGTGAATGACAAATCATTTGAAAAGGGAATTAACTGCGCAATGCGGGTCCCCTGAGGGACAGTATAGGGTGGAAAAGGGGTCCAAGCCATAATTTTAATTTCCTCGACAAGGTCTGAGTCAATAATTCCTGGGAGAACAAAAAGTTCTGAAAGGTTAGTTGAAGATCTCCCTATCAGTAAGGCACTTTTCCAGGGACCGGGTGGTCTGAAAACCTCTTTAGGGAGTAAATGAAGAGAAGAATCAAGCAACATTACTGTGATTGAGGTTGATAGATCCAGTCCAGCACTGCCTGTAGTTGCTGGGTGAAGATTTGTGGATATGTTTCATGGGACATCTGTGGTGGTGGCACTTGTAGTGGCATATATGGAGTCAGCTGCGGGATTTCTATCGGAGCACAGCACCATCCCATGCTCAGATTCCAGTTTCCCTGGATCAGGTGACCTTCAGAATCATACTTAGAATGACATTTGTTAGTGAATTGCCATTCTTTACGGCACTGTGGGCACAAACCATGAGTTTTAAACTTGTTGTCGTGGGTTTCGTTCGTTTCCCGGCCAACGCACCAATTTCTGTCATGGTTTTGGTTTGAAACTGGGCAGAAACATTAATTTCATGTCTCAGTTCTGGTTTGCCAATTCGAAATTTCCCAATCAAGAGAAAAGCAGGCTTAAAGTTAAAAGGAATAAAACTTTATTAGCTAACACTAAAAGGGAAAAAAACCCCAAGAATCAGAATGAAACCTTCAAAACCTTCACTTCTCTCCCCCCCCCCCCCCCCCCCCAACTATTCACTTTCTTACTCCAGTATAAAAAGACAAAACTTGGGATTCTCAGACAGTTATCACTCTTAAAATAATCATTTCTCAATTCATCAAGGAGAAAGGAGTCTCTCTTGAATACCACAGAGATTTTCCACAAGATACCAGTTCTCTTGCTTTCACACTTCACAAATGGTCCGCCCAGGAGAAGAAATGTTGCCATTGTGAAGTCCCTCCCATGAGACAGACTTCCACAACAGCTCATGGGCCATATCAGTTTATTAGGGTACAGTTTAAGGATGCCTCTTCTAGTATAAAACAAGAGTTCTCTTCATCTCAAGGAACAGAGGTCATCTTCTCTCAATGGGCAGAAGGCATCATCTCTCACTTTTTTGTCTTCCTCTGTTCAATTTCTCCTGCAGCTCACAAATATATCAACTGACAACTCTGACTAGAACCTTGCATCCCCCTAAAAAACACTCCATAGGTTACAGGGTATTAAGTCCATTCTCTATGGCCTCACAAGAGAAGTCCAACCTAACCAGGCCACTCCTTCAATCTTCCTTTCCATTTAAGATTCTCTTCTCACTTCCTCTGACATTAAGTCTCATGCTGTCTTTTTACATTTCATCCATTCTCCTCTTTCTTTCTCTGGGTAAGATTCATGCTTTTGAAGTTTCATCTGGTCAGGAAAAAAGTTAGCACAGGCCGCAGCTGGTACAAGGCAGTCACGTGATGCATTGCAGTTGTGCTGGAGCTGGGCCAGGATCTTCTTCAAGGCCTGTCTGCTGCCTTCCATTTCCAGCTGTGCTGAGAGAGGCCTGGCTCCGCCCCCGGTTTGCTGTGTGGGCTGTCCTGGATTAGCAGATCTCAGCAGCCAGGACTGGGATGAGCCTTCCTCCCCCCACCACTACCTCTCCTTACCCTTTGCCTGCCAGGGGTGCCGGGGGAGGGCAGGGGGAACCTCAGCCTGGCTCGGCCTAGACATGGGAAACAGCCGGGCCAAGGTTCTCAACTCACCCCACTGGAAACCAGAAGAGAGCTATTTCCGGACTTTTACCTCAAAATGTGTATTCACTAGAGGCGTATCCACCCTTTTTATTGGTTTAATCAGATGTCAGTATTACAAAATTGTCCAATCAGGACTAAACCATGACACTTGTCTACCTTCAGAGCCAAGCAGTCTCTTTTAAAGTGGACAGGTTTGCCACACCCATAACAAACTTTTGCAGACTGAGAGGGATTTTTTATGGCTGCAAGAGCTGTTGCCATAACCTCATAATGATGTTCTATTGTCCCACTGTGATTACATGCTTCAACCATTTCTATCAGAGTCAGATTTTGGTTTGGCAAGGACTTACAAAGTGTTTTACAGTCTGAGTTTGCATTTTCAACAGCAAGTTTTAAAAGCAGGATTTTTTGAGCCTCTGAATTATCAATTTGGCATTCGAGCGCTTGCTTAAGGCAGTCAATGAACCACATGTATGGCTCTTTTGCTTCTTGAATGATAAATGTGAAAGCTTTTTCTGGTTTTCATGTATCAGGGACTTTAAGGAAAGCCTGCTGAGCTGTGTCCCGAGCTCTGTCAAGGGCTTCTCTCAGGCAGTCTCAGGCTTGACTAGAGGATCTGCATACGGCCCTGTTCCCATGAGCTGTCTGATGGTAATACCCGTTAGGGTCTGATTAGCATGACCCACAAAAGATAAAAGCAAGTTGTGCAGTCCTTTTTCCCACTCTTTCCCACAAAACGAATTGAATAGGTGGTAGCAGCAAATGAGCAAGCGATCTTAAATCATGCAGCGTCATTGTGTGAGCAGTAAATACAGAAACCTGAATGCTCGTAAAAAAATGAAATCTAATACTGTGCTCTGTGGCTGCCTGCCAGAGCTCCTTAATTTCTGCAAAAGACAGTGGCTCCCATTGGGCAGTTCGCTTTCATGATCCTGAGTATATGACTGGAGCAACAATTCTTGCAGCAATGTCCAATTCCCCCTCTCTTAACACCTGTTGTTTTACGCATACCCAGTTGTCATGTGGATCAGGGGGAAATAAATTTGGTTCATCTTCAGGATCGACAGGACCAGGATCAAAGGGATCCTCCTCTCCTTCCTCCTCACTGTCCTCTGGGCAGTAGCCAGCAGCAAAAATCCCCTGGGCTCAGAGGAATGTAACAGTCTCTCCTGTCTCTTCAGATTGTAAAGAGCTCTGACCCTCCTCCATAGAGCAAAGGCACAGGGCATTCCCTTTAGCATGGGAGTTTTCTTGGGTTTTTAGGACTTCAAAAATATTTCTCCAAGAAGGAAGCATTTCTGCAGCTGCTTTATCTCCCTTTGCTGCTGAATTCCATAGTTTCACTCCCACTTCATCCCAGAGATTTAATGTAAAAATTGTGGACTGGGAAGCCCCCGGCAGCTTAAGTACTACCCATTTCAATATGATCTTTACATCATGCAAAGGAAAAGGTTTGCCACGCTGTTGTAACAGCTTTTGCATAAGCTCAAATATGTATCTTTCTCTTTCTTGTCTGGACATTTCCTGTCCCATATTCCCTGTAGCAAATGCTAATCCAGGAGAACCTGCCCCCAGTAGCTCACCTCTTCCAGAGGAGTTAATTGTTGCTGGCCAATGTGCCCCGCTTCATCTCAGCAGAGCTTCATTCTACAGGATCCGCCGACCAGCTGCCAGCAAGGGAGATCGTTGCCTCCTGTCCTGGAGTGATGTTGTGAGGTTTATATCCCCAATTGTCTGTTCTGTTTGGGCTGGAAATGTTCTTCAAGACTGGCTCGAAAAAGTTTTGTTTTGGTTTTGTTATCAGTGTGTGGATAATAGTCAGAGGGACACAGACACAGTGTGCTGATTTTGTGCCTACTTTTGCTGCTGCTTGCAGCTTTGCCTGCTTACTCTTGCTTCTGCTTAGATCTTTAGTTAGTTTAGCTAGACAGACCAAGATTCCTTCAGACTGTTTTTCTTTCCCTCTCTCCTTTTGTGAAATCATTCAAGCCTGCTCTGGACTGGGACCTGGGAAACACAGAGAGTCTGCACTCTGGCCTGCAGCAGTCTGCCCAGCACCGGAGAGATCAACAACAGAGCGACCACTCCCCAAAAAAAGACTTTCTGAATGTGTTTTGTCCAAACAGTAATCCACTATTGTTCATCCTGTGTGTTGGGGAGTGCTCTGTCTGTTAAATAAACAAGTTTCTTTCCACTTCTCTCTGAGGAATCTTTCCTGAATCAGTTGGGGGCAGAGGGGTCGTGGAAGTTTGCTCTCTAAGGGGGCCTCTTTGGGAGTTTCTCCCCAAACATGCCCTAAACCAGGACAAGAATTGGCGCCCAACCTGTGGGGCTCAAGAGAGTGGAAAAAACCTGTTCTGATAAATTTCAGTTGGCATTACTCTGTATTAGTATAAAGCATTTAATAGTCATGTTTTTTGAACTGATAATGTCTCTTGGGGTGAAAGCTTGCATGTATTTCTAATCCCTAGGGTTTTTTATATTCTAATACCTCTATAGTCCCTAAGTTTATTTTCCTATCCAGAAATAGCTCTAGTACTGTCCCTCATACGTAGCTTTTACAGCAGAGGAGCAGTGACTAGAATAGCTATCCTGCTGGGTTTGGTGGTAATGATTTGTAGGAAGTTTATAAAGGTGCTGGGGTTTGTTCCAGGTATGAATGGTTCATGGCTATGGTTATGCACCCAGTTTGTTAGAGGAGGAGGAGCAGGGGATGAGGCTTTTCAGCCTTTGCTTTCCTTCTTCTCTGAATATGTTAGATTCCTATGAGAAAATGTTCAGTTTCCCCTGAGTGTTAAAGAGACTATCTTCCTGGTATTTAATCTGGTAAGCTTTTTCTATACAGTCTGCAGCTTCTCTAAAATGAGGGCTGAGATTGCTAGAGGGGCTGATGAGACCCCTAACCCAGGAGTAAACCCAGGTGTGAAAAATCCTGAGTGGTGTGGGAAATGGGAGGATATGGACCAAATCCTGAAGGAATTCTCTGACCCTATAGTCTGGGACTTTCCACATGAACAAATTCAGAACCCAGCCGAGGTGGGTAAACACCTGAAAGAGAAGTACTATGATGACCCTAAGGAGAAAGAAATCATTGCAGTAATCTGGGCCCTGGCATATGCTTATCGCACACTGCTAGATACTGTAGGGCAGCAGACAGAGGCAGGGGGGCAGGGAGATAAATCAACAGCTATCTCAGTCACTCAGGCTGCAGCCAACCCCTCAGTTATGAAGCCAGTAACTAAACCCGACAGTAAGCCTCAACCAATGGCCGTTGCTACTAGCGCAAGAAGTGGAAAGTGCACAGACAAGACTGATCAACCAGTGGATGATGATGATAATAATGACAACGGAAAAGGACCCTCAACACATCCTAATGCAAAACCAGCAGTCAAAGCAACAGGCACAAGATCAGAAACCAATATTAAGTCCTTTTCCCTGAAGGACCTTCGTGGCCTAAGGAAGGATTACACCCAACAATCTAATGAATCCATAATTAGTTGGTTAGTCCATCTTTGGGATGCTGCAGGTGAGACTACAATTCTGGACGGCACTGAAGCACGGCATTTGGGATCCCTGTCACATGATCCCGTCATTGACCAACGAATGATGAGGGGAGTTAACCCTCATAGCCTCTGGGCACGATTTCTGAAAGGGTAGCACAAAGATACCTGTGTGCAAATTATCTTTTGTCTTGGTTTGGAAAGACAGCGACCAAAGAAAAGGGAAACTTCCCTTGGGGTTTGTTATAATTCCAAAATTGAAGGAGAGGTCTTAGGCAACGATAAGGAGGGTAGGAATAACAGTTCTTTACTAGTTAGTCTAACAAGGTAAATTAACAATAATTACAATATTGACAACAAACAGAACTAGAGGAGAAAAAAAAAACCCCAAAACAACAAATCAGTCACAGTTCTTCCTCTGGTAACACCCCCCCCACCCCCCTCAGTACCGTCACAAGCAAATAGGCTAGCGGCAGCTCTAGGAGGGTGCTTAGGAGGGTGAGATGATTCGGGGTTCACAGGGGCTGGAGCTGTTGAAAAAAGTGCCCCCGGCTGGCAGGGGCCTGTAGCAAACCCAGCGTGGGGAGACCTCGACAGCAGAACTGAAGAAGAAGAAACCGTGGGTTGCAGGGCAGGGAGTGGAAAAACGGGTTCCAAAATCCGGGGGAGGGACACACGAAAGGAGAACGGGGGTCCGATGGAGCTCGAGGTGAAGGGAAAAGTGAGAGACTCCGCCTGGCCGAGACGAGCAGCCCTGGCCGTCCCCCCAGAGCAGAAAACTGCCCCCAGCGAAGTGGAATCAATGTCTCTGCCTTAGCTGCTTCCTTTGTTTGTTCCCGAGCACCCATAAGTACCGAAAAGCACCCAGCCATTAGCTTCTTAGCAACTTCTGGGAAAAAAATTCTATAAGAAATCAACCCAACCCCCAACATCTTTATATGCAACAAACCCAGTGGAAGACCATTGAAGAAGGGATCCAACGCCTGAGAGAAATGGCAGTGGCTGAGATTATCTTCTCAGATGACACAACAACTAGGAATCCAGACTTGGTACCATGTACATCTGCCACGTGGCGAAAACTTGTACGACTTGGGCCGCACAAGTATGCTTCTGCTTTATCCATAATGAAGTGAGATGACAGGGATGAGACCGTGCTTGATATGGCAAGAAAGTTCCAAGCATATGCAAATGCTGTACATAGCCCAACACATGCCAAAATTGCAGCAGTGGAAACACGTCTGCAAAAATTAGAGGACAAGATAGAGGAGAATCATCAAAAACTCAAGGAAGAGATTAAAGAAGACCTTCTCCAAATCTCGGCAGTACAGATTAGAGGTTGTGATACCCAATGCAGACGCTCCCCAGATGGAGAGAGAAGGTACACCCCACGAGCTGAGCTGTGGTTCTTCCTGCGTGACTGCGGAGAGAACATGGGAAGATGGGATGGAAAATCTACTGCTGCTCTGGCACAACAGGTGCATGAATTGAAAGAAAGCAAAGCTCAAAAAAGAAGTTCCACCAAAAAGAAAGCAGCTCCAGTTGCCCATAGCCGAACTGCCAGGTATGATGATGATAATGACATGTCTGACCCTCTTGAAGGAACCTCCAAGACATATGTCCAAGGGAAAAAGGATAACCAGGCTTAGAGGGGCCCTGCCTCTAGCCAGGTAGAGGTTAAGGAAAACTCTGTTTTTTGGACTGTGTGGGTTCGTTGGCCTGGCACATCTGAACCTCAAGAATATAAAGCTTTGGTTGATACTGGTGCGCAGTGCACGTTAATCCCATCAGGACATGTGGGGACAGAATCTGTTTCCATTGCTGGTGTGACCAGAGGATCACAGAATTTTACTTCAGTAGAAACTGATGTGAGTCTGACAGAAAATGAGTGAAAGAAACACTCTATTGTGACTAGCCCAGAGGCCCCATGCATTTTAGGCATAAACTACCTTCAAAGTGAGTATTTCAAAGACCCAAAAGGACTCCGGTGGGCGTTTGGAATAGCAGCTGTAGTGACTGAGGGCATCCAGCAACTGAACACCTTGCCTGGACTGTCCAAAAATCCATCTACGGTAAGACTTTTGAGGGAAGAAGAACAGCAAGTACCATTTGCCACTTCGATAGTGCACCGCCGACAGTATAGAACAACAAGAAATACTGTAGTTCCCATCCATAAGATGATCCGAGAACTGGAGAGCCAAGGGGTGGTTAGCAAAACCCACTCATCCTTCAACAGCCCAATGTGGCCTGTGCGTAAATCTGAAGGAGAATGGAGATTGATGGTAGACTACTAAGCATTGAATGAAGTGACTCCACCAGTAAGTGCTGCCGTGCCAGACATATTAGAGGTCCAGTACGAGCTGGAGTCCAAGGCAGCGAGGTGGTACGCCACTATTGACATTGCCAATGCATTTTTCTCCATTCCTTTAGCAGTAGAATGCAGGCCTCAGTTTGCCTTCATGTGGAGAGGAGTGCAGTATACCTGGAACCGACTGCCCCAGGGGTGTAAGCACAATCCCACCATCTGCCATGGACTGATCCAGGCTGTACTGGAAAAGGGTGAGGCTCCAGAACATCTACAGTACATTGATGACATCACTGTATGAGGAAACACAGCTGCAGAAGTGTTTGGGAAAGGAGAGAAAATCATCCAAATCCTCCTGGAAGCTGGATTTGCCATTAAGAAAAGCAAAGTTAAAAGACCAGCTCGTGAGATTCAGTTCCTAAGAATAAAGTAGCAAAATAATCGGGGTCAAATACCCACTGACGTCATCAACAAGATCACAGCAGTGTCTCCACCAACCAATAAGAAGGAGACACAAGCTTTCTTAAACGCCATAAGTTTTTAGAAAATGCATATTCCAAAGTACAGTCAAATCATGAGCCCTCTTTACCTAATCACCCACAAGAAGAACAATTTCCATTGACACCCTGAGCAACAACAAGCTTTTGCCCAGATTAAACAGGAAATCGCTCATGCAGTAGCCCTTAGCCCAGTCAAGATAAGACCAGATGTGAAAAACATGGTCTACTCTGCAGCCGGGAGCCATGGTCTGTCCTGGAGCCTTTGGCAGAAGGTGCCTGGAGAGACTCAGGGTCGACCACTTGGATTTTGGAGTTGAAGCTACAGAGGGTCAGAAGCCAACTATACTCCAACAGAGAAAGAAATCTTGGCTGCCTCAAAAGTAATTAGAACAGAAACACAACTCCTCCTGGCACCCCGACTACCGGTGCTGGGGTGGATGTTCAAAAGCAAAGTTCCTTCCACCCACCATGCCACCAGTGCTACACAGAGCAAGTAGATTGCTCTTATCACGCAGCGTTCCCGTATTAGTAAACTGAATCGCTCTGAGATTTGAGAAGTAATTACAAACTAGCCCGAAGGTGAAACTTTTAGTGTCACAAATGAAGAGCAAAAACCAGTGACATGTACTGAAAAAACTCCACCATACAACCAGCTGCCAGCAGAAGAAAAACGTTACGCTCTTTTCACTGATGGTTCCTGTCACATCGTAAGAATGAACCAGAAGTAGAAAGCAGCCGTATGGAGCCCCACACAACAGGTAGCAGAGGCTACTAAAAGAGGAAGTAAATCAAGCCAACTTGCGGAACTCAAAGCTATTCAACTAGCCCTGGACATTGCAGAAAGAGAGAAGTGGCCAAAGCTCTACCTCTACACCAATTCATGAATAGTAGCCAATGTTCTGTAAAAATAGCTAAAGAAGTGAAAAGAAGCCAACTAGCAGCATAGGGAAAAACCAGTCTAAGCTGCTGAAAAGTAGAAAGACATGGCTACCAGAGTAAAGAAGTTGCCTGTGAAAGTCCACCACGTAGACGCCCATATCCCCAAGAATAGAGCTAGTGAGGAGCACCAAAACAATAAGCAAGTAAATCATGCTGCAAAAATAGAAGTGTCAAAAATAGACTTAAATCAAGAACACAAAGAAAAATTGCTCCTAGCCTGAGAAACCCATAATGCCTCCGGCCATCAGGGTAGGGATGCCACCTATAAATAGGCACGAGACCAATAAATAAATCTAACCATGAATAGCATTTCACAAGTTATCCACAACTGTGAGACGTGTGTTGCCATCAAACAGGCCAAGCAAGTGAAGCCCCTCTGGTATGGGGGTTGGTGGTCCAAGTACAAGTATGGGGAGGCCTGGCAAATTGATTACATCACACTGCCCCAAACCTGCCAAAGCAAGCGCTACGTACTCACAATAGTAGAAGCCACCACTAGATAATTGAAGACCTACCCTGTGTCTCACGCTACTGCCCAGAACACCATCCTAAGCCTGGAAAAGCAAGTCCTGTAGAGGCATAGTACCCCTAAGAAAATTAAGTCAGACAATAAAACTCATTTCAAAAACAGCCTTATCAACACCTGGGCTAGAGAACGTAGCATTGAGTAAGTGTACCATATCCCCTACCACGCACCAGCTGCAGGCAAAGTAGAGAAGTACAATGGACTGTTAAAAACCCAGTTGAAAGCCTTGGGTGAAGAATCTTTTAAAAATTGAAAGCAACATTTAGCAAAGGCCACCTGGCTAGTTAACACTCAAGGTTCCACGAACCGAGCAGGTCCTGCCCAGTCTAAGTCTCTGAATATAATAAATAGAAATAAAATCCCAGTAGTACATGTCAGAAGTTTGTTAAAAAAGACAGTGTGAATCAATTCTGCCTCGAGTGCAGACAAACCCATTCATAGGGTTCTTTGCTCAGAGACTGAGTTGTACATAGTGAATTATGCAGAAAAATAAAACAACACGATATGTACCTCAGAGAGATCTGATTGTGAGATGAAAATGATATGTAAGTGTTAAAAGTCTGAGCAAGTGAATAATGAAGAAGGAAATGTGTGTTGAAGGTCTGAAAGTGAAAAATGGAGTTTTGAGTGAATAAAATGAAGTGAAAAATCCTACAGCTCTGTAGCATAAGGCCAAGATGCAGTAAAAGTGTAGAGATGTGATGAGAGCATAATGGATATTGCCTGCAATTTTTGAGAGAAACAGATGGAAGTTTTTAATTAAATGCATGATGTTAGTATTATGTTGATGATATGGAGATAAGGGGTGGAATGTCCTAGAGTGACATTGTGAAGTTTGTGTCCCCAATCGTCTGTTCTGTTTGGGCTGGAAATGTTCTTCAAGACTGGCTCGAAAAAGTTTTGTTTTAGTTTTGTTATCAGCATGCGGATAATAGTCGGAGGGACACGGACACATTGCACTGCTTTTTACAGCTGCTTTTGCTGCTGCTTGCTGCTTTGCTTGCTTACTCTTGCTTCTGCTTAGATCTTTAGTTAGTTTAGCTAGACAGTCCAAGATTCCTTCAGACTGTTTTTCTTTCCCTCTCTCCTTTTGTGAAATCATTCAAGCCTGTTCCTGACTGGGACCTGGGAAACACCGAGAGTCTGCACTCTGGCCTGCAGCAGTCTGCCCAGCGCTGGAGAGATCAACAACAGAGCGACCACTCCCCAAAAAAAGACTTTCTGAATGTGTTATCTTGTCCAAACAGTAATCCACTATTGTTCATCTTGTGTGTTGGGGAGTGCTCTGTCTGTTAAATAAACAAGTTTCTTTCCACTTCTCTCTGAGGAATCTTTCCTGAATCAGTTGGGGGCAGAGGGGTCATGAAAATTTGCTCTCTAAAGGGGCCCCTTTGAAAGTTTCTCCCCAAACTTGCCCTAAACCAAGACACTTCCCCACACGGGGCACAATTTGATGGTGGTGTAAATGAAGAGATGGGGTCTCCTGCTTGATGCAAGCAGAAGCCGTTTATTGATACACACAGCTGAGTTTATATACCTGTCTTAGGTTGCAGTGCAAGATGTAACCAAAAATGTGTATTCTATCACCATCTTTTGAAACTGGGGTGGGGATTGGGAGTAGAATAACCCTCTGTCAATGGGCCAGCTGTTAAAAAAACAGCTAGAACAGTTTTCTTTATCTCTTCCACAACCCATCCTCCCTACAGAGAAATATCTTCTTCTAATAGGCCATTAAGTCTCACTAATAAAATTACATCATCCCATTAGAAAATGCTCCATCCAAGAAGAAAAGCCTAGCATTCCTACCTAAATAAAAATCTGAGATTTAGAACATCAAGGCAACCTTTTCCACTAAATTCTCAGAAAAACACCAAGCCCATCTATCACCACTGGACCTTCAGCAAAAAATTCCACCTTTCTACAAAATCATTATTTCTAGAAAGCCACATCTACCACTCCAGAAGGACTGCAACCACCATTTAATCAGACTACTACCAACACCCTGACCCACAGGGTGTCAAGTTGTATTCTCTGTCAGTGAGTTTGGGTTTTCTTTTTTTGTAACACTACATGTTTTGTTTTTTTTTTATTTTAGTTCTCCTAATAAAGAACTGTTATTCCTATTCCCATAACTTTGCCTAAAACCCCCTTAATTTCAAATTTATAATAATTTGGAGAAAAAGAATTTACATTCTCCATTCCAAAAGAAGCTCCTGTCTTCCTTAGCAAATACCTGTCATTTAAACCACCACAATACCTTTTCAGCAATAGCTAAAAATAGCACACAAATAGCATTCATGTAACTAGGCAATACTGCTTACTTGTAACTAAGTAATATTGCTTTATTAGAGCCTCATACAGACAAGTCCAGGCATGCAAGGTATTATCTTAAAAATGCACATCTAGCATATCATACCAAGCACTCTCTTATCTCTTGCATTCTTTCTTCAGGTCTCTGTTTTCTATTACCAAGGCTTCCAGCCTACTATGGCTAACACATCTGTGTCAGCTGCAATGAGTTGAGCAGTGCTCTGACTCCTGCTCTCTAGTTGTATTCCCACAGGTAGAGTTAATTTTCTTCATAGCACCTAGTATGCAGCTGTGTTTTTGGATTTGTGCTGAACACAGTGTTGATAATATAGAGATACTTTGTTTTCTTACTTTTACCTTTCTGATTCTCTCCCTGATCCCACTGGAGGAGGGCAAGCAAATGGCCGTGTGGTATTTAGTTGCCATCTAGGGTTGAACCACAACACCTGTACACATTCTGCTGCCCTTGAAGGCACTTAGAAAAGACTGTCTCATAAAGGGAATCATAAATATTTACACTGCATTTCTAGATTTCAGAATATCACTTCTACAAAAGCAACAAGATTGTGCTAAAATAATTTTACTTGAAAATCTCCGAGGAACAGCAAACAGCACTAAATACAAACCCATAGAGACAATAAACTACAAGATTATTTGACATTACAAATATAATGCTGAAACATGGTAATACAGAAATCAAAGTCATAAGAGGTTGCTATTGAAGCTGCAATTTCTTAAACAGAAAAACAGCAGGGTACAAATGTGTTAGAATCCTGTAAAGTGAGGACTTGAGCTTTATTCTGCTTTCATTAACACTGGCACAAATCCAGCATAATTCCACTGATATTAGTGGTGTAACCAGAAATAATTTTGGCCTTTAGTAGGCATGATATGAAACTTTATTTCAGCAGATAAAAGGATGGCGCCTAGAAAGGTGTTAAAGTGGGAGTATTAGTTTGTTTTAGTGGCTTCAGGAGGCATTCACTTAATACTTTTGGGCAATATACAGCTTTAAAAACCTGAATGTTTAGATGCCTTCTGAAAACTCTTGAGAGACATGCAAGTGTTAATGTGCTATTTTTTGTTAGCTCTTTTAATAATCTAAAAAAAGATACCTACATGTTTTATTGCCTGGTAATGTGTCACACAATGTCTTGATCATGGAGGTACCTACATATGAGGTGAACCTAATGTATTCAAGTAAATACACTGAAATTACCAAAATTAATTAATGACAAAAATAAGCTTGTGTGTGAAAGCTCATGGGTTTGGGTAACAAGAAAAAAACCCCTATAATTTCAGGAAAGTGCAGATTAAATACATTTTTAGTAGCAATGTAGCAGGCCATGGAGGACCCCGTGCTGGAGCAGGTAGATGTGCCCTGAAGGAAGCAGCAGCCTATGGAGAGTCCATGCTGGAGCAAGCTCCTGGCAGGAACTGCAGCTTGTGGAGAGGAGCCCATGTGGGAGCATATTTTTCTGGCAGGAACTGTGGCCTTGTGGAGGACCCACTCTGGAGCTGTTTCTGACAGACTGCAGCCTGTGGGAAGGACCCACATTGGAGAAGTTTGAGAAGGACTGTCTCCCATTGGAGAGACCACACGGTGGAGCAGGGAAAGTGTGTGAGGAGGAAGGAGCAGCAGAGACAATGCATAATGAACTGATTGAAACCTCCATTCTCTATCTTCCTCCACCACTTGGAGGGGGGAGGAGGTAGAGGAGTTGGGAATGAAGCTGAGCCCAGGATGAAGAGAGGGATGAGGGGGAAGATTTGTTCTTATTTCTTATTGTATTACTATCTGTTTAATGGGAAATAAGTTAAATTTCCCCACATCAAGTCTGTTTTGCCTGTGAAAGTAATGGCTGAGTGATCTCCTTGGCCTTATTTCAACCCACAAAATTTTTGTTGTGTTTTCTTTCTGTCTTGTTGATAGATGGGGAGTGAATAGAGCATCTTGGTGGACATCTGGCAGTCAAGGTCAAACCATTACACTATACAAAATTGAGCAGTGCTGTCGTTCTATGTGAAGACAGGACCAGAAGCGATCAGTTAGGGCTAGATCTTTTGAATCATTCTGGGGTTTCTCCATCTAGGCTTTTATGAGGTATTTTTAAAACACTGTACAAGCATCACAATTTCCACTGTGCTGAGAAACTCTGGATCCAAGTACCAGAGCATCAAGAAAAACTACCCCATACTACATTCTGTCAGAATACTCCCCAATTTTGCCTAGAAACTAACCCACCGGTATGGCCCTACTTGCAGCTTGAAGCATAGCACTGTCTGAATAAACACGTGAGTACCCAGCGAGACCTTCATCACTGTGTATTTGTAATAGGTATATACTCAAGTTTGTTAATCAAATCTTAACTAACTGTGTACACCTGGCCAAAGCTTTGCAGGGGAGGGAGGGGGAGCCGCCAGCCGCCTGAATCAACAAAGGTATCTTGGAGCAAGATAAAAACATCATGCATCCTGTCTGCAGACAGTGTAAAAGTTTTTTTGTGTATTCACATAAGCCATCGGGAAGATTAAAAGAGGAGGATTATGCCCCCCTCCCCACGACCATCAGAAGACAGGAAGACGACCCTTAACAGGATGAATCACAGATACCAGGAGAAGAAGAGTATAAAAACCGAAGACTGAACCGGGGAGGTGGTGTGTGCCTTTTGGAGGGAACAGGAGATTCCCGGGCCGCCCCAGCGCTGTTTTGCTTATTGCCGCTTGCATAATAAAATAATTTTCTTAATTGGCTTGACTCTGTCAGATTGAATTAGACAGCTAATTTATAACATATTTGGCGGCTGGACATGAAAACCGGTTTCTGCTCAATCCTCCGCTTCCTCCGCCCCTAATGGCTAGAGCCTGTGGCATCGCCCCTCACCCGGATCTGCTTCCCTCTCCCCCGCACTTACAGCATCCGCGCTAGGGTGCCTCACTAGAGCTGTTCTCCCTGTAGGCAGCAGCATAGCACTGAGCAAATTCCTGCTTTTGGTTGGTTGGTTGGTTTTGTTTTTGTTGCACTGGAATGACCTGCGAACAATTCTGCTTTCCCTATAGACCTACGTGTGTATTTATTGTTTCACGCTTTGGTAGTGCAAGAGACTCGCACAGTTGTTCTCAACTTCGATGCCGTAATTCGGAAGAATAAACTTTGTCACGATCTGGGGAGATTTGCCTTTTCCTATTTGGTTGTTGTGGCGTTATTTGGTGTAGGGTTTGTTTTTTTTTTTTTTTGTTTTCTCCGCGGCAGGAATGGTGGGGGACTCCCTATTCTTTTCTCCCCTCCCTGTATCCCTTACACTCCCCAGGAGGGAGCAGGGAACCCCCCCATATTCTTTATTAGCTACCTGACACTCCGCGCTCTGCTACGTACTCCCTGCATGAGAATGAAAATGAGATCGAAATACTAAACGCGCAAGTGCAGCTCACCAATCTGCCCTTTTCTCTGTCGCTATCTTCCTCCCCCTTTTCTTCTTTGCCCCGCCCATGCAGTCGCGCGCCCTCGGTGGCTTTTGGGGGAGGGGTGGGGTGAGAGCGTAGAGTTGTATCTCCGCAAGAGTTGCTCCCCTTGCGGCTGTAGGGGGGTAAAGCAGCAGTGCTGGGGTTTTGTGGAATTACTCTAGGCACTCAGTCGGTTATTGTTCAGAGCTTGTCTGCTGGAGAAATGTTCTAGTACGAGCTCCGCTCCCTGCAGGCGGAGGCGCGGGGAGGAGGAAGTCGTCGCCACCTCCCCGGAGTGCTGCGTTCGGCGGGGGAGGTGGAGGTAGAGGTAGGAGGGAGTGAGGCTCAACATGATGGCGGCCGAGGCCGGGGCTGAGGAGGACGGCTCGGTTACCGCTGCCGGGATGATGGGAGCTGTTGGCGAAGCTGAGTCAGAGCACTACTCCACGTTATGCGGGAACAAGGATCTGGGGTCGCAGAGCCCCTTCCTGGTGGGCTCTGGCGGGGACAGCCTGGGCGCTGGCGGTCCGGCGTTGTGCTCGGCGCTGGGGCTCCTGGCGTTAAGCTCCGGGCCTGCCTCTCTGGCGTCCAGAGACGCACTGTCAGCAACTGGACAAAGGCCGGAGGTGTCCGGAGGGGTGCTGCTCCCACCCAAACCCAGCACTGTCGCCTTTCCCCCGCTGCCGCCGCCACCGCCACAGCTACCTTCCTTGGCGGGGGGGCTGGGGATTGTGGATGAAGGCGACTCGTTGGATGGGCCCGAGTATGAGGAGGAGGAGGTGGCCATCCCGCTCAACGCTCCCCCCACAAACCAGTGAGTACCAGCGTTTCCGGACCCCGTCGGGTGTCCTCCACCCCTGGACGTTTCCCCCGCAGGGAAGGGGGAAGAGGGGCGCCTCAATGGGTAGCGCGGCGTCAGGCCCACACACTTTCTCAAACTCCTGTGGAAGTGTCGTAGAAGTTTTTCATTAGGTTATGTTTGGAAAGAAGAAACAATTGAAAAAATTAGCTGTAAGTCTATATTTTTATACTTCTCCTTCCATCAGTTTGATCGAGATTCCTACAATGCTAATTATATAAAGAATCTTGCACTAGAGGCAGAGCAGTTCTCCGTTTATATTTTACGAAATTAAAAAAAAAGTCAGATAATGTTATATAGAGTTCACGTAACTAGCGAGTGTGCTAAACACAACCTTTGGATTTAACAATGAACTAATTCCAGGAAGTCTACGGATTTACATAAAAAGGTTGCAAAGCTTATGGCCTGTTTTCACTGGGATACAGTTAATTTTCTTCCCAGTAGCTGGTATAATGCTGTATTTTGGATTTAGGATGAGAATAAGGTTGATAATACATAGATGTTTTTAGTTGTTTCTAAGCAGTGTTTACACTAAGTCAAGGACTTCAGCTTTTCACATCACCCACCAGCAAGTAGGCTGGGAGGGAACATAGCCAGGGCAGGTGACCCAAACTGGCCAAAGGGGTATTCCATACTATATGACATTATGCTCAGCATATAAGCTAGAGGGAAAGTTGTCTGGAGGCTGCTGCTCAGGATCTGTTCCGCAGGTGGTGAGCAACTGCATTGTGCATAACTTGTTTTGCATATTTTAGGTTATTAGTAGGGGGAGGAGTGAGCAAGTAGCTGTGTGGTGTTTAGCTACCCACCAGGTTAAACCACGACAGCTTCTATTGGAACAGCCCTCAAGTAGGTACCTTATTCTTCCCAAAATGAAACAGTTTCAAAGGCTTAAATTGCTTATGTTGGTATATAGAAATATGTTATTTCTGAAGTTATAGTAAGTATAGAGAATAACATGGTTTCCAAGGTACAGGATGGCAGATGTGTTCAAGGTATAGGCCAAAATTCATCTGAAAACCCATATGAATTTGGGTTCATTTTTACCATCTTTCCTAACTCTGGTGTTGGAGAGTTAATTTCTGTAATATTAAATGTTTGTTTTTTAAAAATAATCTCTAACCATGGCAGGCTTTCTACTAATCCTTTCCTCTTTTGATTTCTTGACTTTTTGTGAAAGGTAGTAAAGAATAAGACCTTGTTTTGTGAAGACAGTGTTTGAATAATCTTAAAATTTTATACTTCTGTAAAGAGCTAGCAGTATAATCAGGCAGTTTAAGATAAAGACTGAGGAAGGAAATAGAGGCACATAAAGGTGAAGTTACTTCTTCAATATTGTGTATTATGCCAGAGAGAGACAGTATCCTGTTCTCTCTGAAAGATCAGACTGCTTTTTCTGTTAGAACTGGTTATGATGTATCTCAGAAAGTAAGGTTGTGCTTTTTTTCAAATATTTTTTAGAAAGAGAGGTAATTCTTGGTGAATGATCATGTATTTGATACTAAGCAATCATTACTACTTTCAGAATTATAAGTGGATTTTGCTGTCAGAGTATTGTAACTTGCATGATAGCATGAAGGTTAACTTGCATAACAGAGGATACAAAATTTCTGACAAAAAGCATGGCTGTGAAGACCCTGATTTTCTCTGTTGGTCCATGAGGGTACTTAGCTTGTTAAGACAAAAGCCATATTGAAGTCTTTGCAGGACCAGCAAACTGTAGTTGAGTATTTGTTCTTGCAGGTCCTTCATTATAAAAACATTTAGGAAGCAAAATAGATTTTTAAAAATTGATTCAGAAACTTATACCTTCATCTACTTACCTGTTTTTTCTTTGTAACTTATAATTTTTGTGACTTTTTTTTTTAAAAAAAGTTGTTGGCTAATTAAAAATGAGAATTTCTTTTTTCTTTCATACATCTATTTTAATGCAGTCTTTTTTTTACCACTCAGTTAAGTAATTTAAATTAGCTGCATGTTGATAAGTTTTATTCTTTCAGTCCTGATGTTTTATTTTGGAAGCGTACTTTCTTTGTAGTCATACCATCTGTTTTTATAGAATTGAACAAAGATCTGTCACTTTATTATTATAAGCAAATACCTAATACACTTCCTCTTTTCCAAGTACCTCAGGAAAATGGGAATAAATTTTTATATGATTAATTTTGTAGCAGTGGGAGAAGCTTGTCAATATGTAACAAATTCTGCTAATTAAAATACTCAAAGTCCAAAGTATGATTGATTGATATTTATCTCTGATCATTGTAATGGCCTAAGGAGGCACTGTCAAGCTGTAGGTTCAGGATACAGTAAGAGATGCTAGGCCCAACAGCTTTAAGGATAAACAAGCTATTGCTAAATAGAAATCAGTAGTACAATTATCTGTGTTTTTACAACACATTCAGTAATTCACTAGTACAATTATCCAGGTCAAAACAACAGCAAATCCAGTCATTTACCAATGCTGGGCTAAAACTTAATATCCATGAGTGCAAAGGCTTATATAACGATGGTTATTGAGCAGGGTGGTAAGAAGCAGGGTGTGGCTTCTGTGGATGAATGATACAGACCAACTGATATGCTCAAGGAATTCAGAATTCCCTGATTGGGCTGACCTCTTTAATTGTTGAATTGTGGAAGCACTATATGGACATGTTAACCAATCATCACACATCCTACCCCTGTTTCAGTTCTGTCCTTAGTGTGCAGAGGGCATGCAAATACTGTGCAAGGCAATGCACCACAATCCTGAATGAGACTGACTTAATGATTGTTCAGTGTATACTTTTTCATTTGAGTATAGAAGTAGCATGTTTATACTGTAGCTTAATGGTAGGTAGGAGGCACAGGATGCTAGGTAATAGAGTGGATGATTCCCTTTGTTGGGTGTTTTTCTCTGCACTGTCTATTCCATCTGCAAAGCTTACTGCCAGAGGTTGATGGCAGTCTGAAATGGTGTTACAGAAATGCCTAAAAAGTTAAGGAATGAATGATACTTAATTTAGTAGTAAACTGGTGATACGTGAAATAGTTTAGTTGATTATATATTTGAAAAAAAGTCAAAGTTGACAAGATATATTAGTGTTGCATTAAGATGGCAAAAGCAGCTCCAGTATATTCTGACACAATTCATATTTTCATATGGTGTTTCTTTAAGTGGTGATTATCAAGTTGAAATGAAAATCCTTTGATAATAAAAGTCCTTTCCATGGTAGATGTATTTTTACAGTCACTCTTGGTATCTGTTGAGACAACATTAGTGAGAAAAAAGAGAGAGCTGGGTAGAGAAGTATTTAACAAACATGGTTTCAGTAAAAGGAAAAAATGTTTTGTCTCAATGTAGTGTGAAGTTATAGTTTCTTCAGCTGAATTTGTCAGAGGTAGCAAGTCCAGAGTTCTGCAACATTTGTTTATTTCAGTAGCTAATAAAATGTTTTTCTGAAAGTGCATAGCTTTGCAATAATTTACAATAATTATTGAAGGCCATACCAAAGAATAAATTTGTATTGCATCAAAAACTGAGGGGAAATACTATTGGCATGTTTGGACTCTACAACTTCTCTAAGCAGCCTGCATCCAGTGCTCAGTCACCTTCACAGTAAAAAAAAAGTGTTTCCTCATGTTCAGACAGAAGCTCCTGTGCTTCAGATATAGCCCATTGCATCTTGTCCTGTCACTGGGCATGACTGACAATAGCCACTGTCGTCTTTGCACTCTCCCTTCAGGCATTTGTATATGTTGATGAGATCTCTGATCTATTGGCTAGACAGCCTTTCTTCATAGGAGAGATGCTTCAGTCCCTTCATGGCCCTTTCCTGGACTCACATCAGTATGTCTGCGTCTCTCCTGTATTGGGGAGCCCAAAACTGGATATGGGACTCCAGATATGGCCTCACCAGTGCTGAGTAGAGGGGAAGAATCACCTCCCCCAACCTGCTGGCAACATTCCTCCTAATGCAGCCCAGGATACCGTTTGCCTTCTTTGCAGCAAGGGCACATTGCTGGCTCATATTCAACTTGGTGTCCACCAGGACTCCCCAGGTCCTTTTCTGCAAAACTACTTTCCAACTGGTAAGTCCCCAGTATGTGTGCTAGTGCCTGGGCCTATTCTTCCTCAGGTGCAGGATTTTGCACTTCCTGTCATTGAACTGCATGAGATTCCTGTCAGACCATTTCTCCAGCCTGTCAAGGTTCCTCTGGGTGGCAGCATGACCCCTTGATGTATCAGCTGCTCCTCCTGGTTCTGCAGACTTGCTATGGATATGCTCTGTCTCATTGTCCAGATCATTAATGAAGGTGTTAAACAGGACTAGACCCAGTATTGACCCCTGGGGTATATACTGGCCTCCAACTAGACGTGCTGCTGACCACCACTCTCTTGGCCTTGATGTTCAGCCAGTTTTTGGTCCACCTCAATGTTTGCTTATCCTGCCCATATATCAAAGCCTTCTCTATGAGGATCATATGAGAGTGCCTCAGTCTGCCAAGGAAGGCAGGAACCTCCTTTGGAATGGAGAATATGACTCTCTTCCCTCCAAATTATTCTAACTTTGAAATTAAGAGGCTTTCAGGCAAAGATATGAGAAAAGGAATAACAGTTCTTTACTAGTATGTGCATGTACAACAAGGCAAACAAACAACAACAATGGCAGCAACAACAAACAAAACCAGAAACCCAGTAACAGCCTTCTCTTGGCTGCCAAGCACTTTCCCCTTTGGTGTAGTTATGATCACAGCCGGCAGGGGCGCTGGTGGCTCCGAGCTGGGCAGGGCAGGTGCGATAATTCTCCCATGGCTGCAGGGGGCGCTGTGGCATGAGTTCGGCCGCCTCTTTCATGTGGATAATGGCGGGCACAGACAGCGGAAGGGATGGAAAAGGGGCTTCCTTTACAAACCCCCCAGGGGCAGCCGATCTCGGTGCCCCCTCTGGATAGCAAAAGGAGCTGTAACAGGGTCCTCGGAAGCAGCAAGATAGAACGGCAGGGACAAGCAAAAAAAAAAAAAAAAAAATCTCCTGGAGTGGTAGACGAGATGTATCAGAAACTCCGCAGCTGTAGCTGGAAACACGGGGTGTCCCGGCAGGCAGGGGTTGCAGGCTACAGTGTAGCAAAAACCCGGAACAGTGATAAAGAAAGGGCAGGAGCTGGGCAGTGGCTGCCCAGCTCCTGAACCCGGCTGGGAGAAGCTCCCTTGGAGGAGGAAGGGGCTCGGGGATCCCGAGGTTTCCCCTGAGGCACTCGAGCAGACGATGAAGGGTCCTTTGTTTGGTGCGGTAGGGTGTTAATAAGGTTCCAGTGCAACGGCCACCCTTATGAGCAGAGCTCCACTCATGGTAGAAGAAAGGCAGCAGGAGATGGAACCTCTCAGTGGTGGCAAATTCTTCTCACAGTGACAGCAGCCTGTTTCCCCTCTGATAGCCGAGAAAGCAAGAGAGAGCTAGGAGTTGTGAAAAACAGAGTTCACTCTTTAGGATTTTTAAAAGTTTAATAATAACAATAATAATAATAATATAAAAAAGGACAATATTTCCAGTGCCTTTGACGAACAGCCAAAGAGCACACCAAACACTTAAAATCAAGATCTCTATATACAGGTACATTGCTGTGATTACATACATATTCATTAGCTTATACATTATTTCAACATTTTGATGTTACAGCGGTTCTTTGTGTTTGATTTTTCCCATCTTTGTTTATCTGTATGACATCAATAAATTTTATTCCTTCTCGTGATTTTATTCCTGTTGTTTCACACTCCTATTGATAAGAGAAAATAATGAGTTCTCATCCTCTCCGGTGCTCTGTCTTGTGTCACTGTCATCACTTGGACTGGTCAATTAATGGATGATCTTACACAGTTCTTTTAGTTACACAAAAGCTTTTTCACATAGTATGTTTTGTTAAGGTCTATTCATCACGTTGCCATTTCTATAAGCAATACATAGATATATCTATTACACTACTATTTGTAAAAGCAGTACAATACATACTTAAGCTGTGATATTGTTATATTAACAAGCAGCTAAAAGGAATTATAATTTATACTATATCTAAATATTTATAATCAACAACATGCAAAAGCTAATACATAAATGCGAAAGCCAACATTATTTAGTCATTTTTAACAGAGTTGCACCCAATCTCTTCCCCCAGACCAAATCTCATGGTATCTCTGCCTTTCTCAGAGAAACCCCTCAGCTACCACACTAAAGCCAGCTGCACTCCTCCCCCTTCTCTGTGGTTACTTCTTTTGTTTCTCTTAAGTACTGATTGTTATTGTTTCTTAGCAAGAAAATGGGAGATAATTCTCTAAGAGAAAGAAAACAGAAAGGAAAAATCCTAACCTCCAAGGGAGAGATGTCAAAAGCTTCCCTGAAGTCCAGGTAGACACTATCCACTTGCTTTCCCTTCATCTGCCAAGCCAGGCATTTAATCATAGAAGATTATCAGGTTGGTCAAGCAAGACTTCCCCTTTGTCCCATGCTCACTACTTCTTGTAACTTTTCTTCTCCTTCATCTGTGTAGAAGTGGTTTTCAGGATCAGGTGCTCTATCACCTTCCCCAGGGATCATGATGAGGCTGACTGGCCTGTAGTTCCCTGGGTCCCCCTTCTTTAAGATTTGGGTGACATTTGCTTTTTTCCCACTATTTGGGCACCTCTTCCAATTGCCACGACCGTTTAAATATTATGTAGAGTGGCCTCACAATGATATCAGCCAGCTCCCTCAGTGCTCATGGGTGTATCTCATCAGGGCCTGTGATTTTATGTACGTCCAGTTAGCTGAAGTATTCCCTGTTCTGATCTTCCACTAAGAGTACATCTTTCTTGCTCCAGCCTTTCTTCTGGTCTTTGGGACTCAGGATTTCTGAAGGACGGTGTTATGATCTGGTCATTAAAATATTAGAAATGCCTCTGCCTGAATTAAGGTGCAAATGAGACCATATGCCATAGTCAATAGTATGGGGTTTATTTAATAGTAAATAGAGACAGAGAGAAAGAAAGAGAGACAAAAGAAGAGAAAGAAATAGAAAATAGGTAGGGGGACAGAAAGAGAGTGACAGAGACAGAATTAAGAAAATATCAGCATCTGTGGATCCCAACGATGTTCCCTTGATCCTCTCCAGCTGGTCTTCTTGGTGGTGAAGGTCCCCCCCAAAAATATAGATCCCGATGGGAATATATATCCATAGTCTCGGTAGGAAAACTCAGGCACCTCCGTGTGTGTGTGTGTGTGTGTGTGTGTGTGTGTGTGTGTGTGTGTGTGTGTGTGTGTGTGTTTGCCATTGTCTCTTACAACAGACTCCAGATTTGTTGCATCAAGTGCAGTCCTGTGACGCAAGGCCTCAAGAATGACTTTGGGAGGGGCACTTCCGGGGCGGTCTTTGATGAATTAAGACACCCCCTCAGTTGTTTCTCACATGAATGTCCCATGGATGTAGCCTTCCTGGGGTTGGGGGTTCCATAGGATGAGTTCACTGCCCCTGAGCAGAGGTTACAACACACCAAAATTTCTTCCCCCAACCTCGGTTGGGGGGGGGGGGAAATCTGTGCAAACCTGCTCCCAGCAAATGGGTCTGTGGGCTATGGCCTTCCCCCACCCCAAAACAAGCCAGAGATGATTCTTAGCATGGCTGCTGGGTTTGGCTCTCATTCTTTTCTTTGTTTACTTGTTTACTTCTCCCCAGGCCTGAGATGACTGAAGAATGGGTTTCCCTTTATCTAATCTCAGCAGTTTGACTTTCAGTCCAAAGTTCTAGTCAGGCATCTTTAGGGAGGGGTGGGCTTCAGTGCCTTCTTTATACAGTTTTGCTATAATGGGGAAAATTATTTTATAACAGCGTTTAAGGCATGAGTCATTTCAGTCCCTGACAGATGGTCTTGCCAGTAAAGACTGAGATGAAGAAGGCATTCAGTACCTCAGCCTTTTTCCATGTCCTGTATCACCAGGGCCCCTGCCCTATTCAGCAGTGGGCTCATGTTTTCCCTAGTCTTCCTTTTGTCACTTGTGTACTTATAGAAGCCCTTCCTGTTGCCTTTGGTTGAGATGATCCTTGAATATTAACCAGCTTTCTTGGGCTCCCCTTCTTTCCAGGGCATTATCCCATGGGACTCTTCCAAGCAGATCCCTGAAGAGGCAATAATGCTCTCCTGAAATTCAGTATTGTGATCTTGCTTTTTGCCCCCCTGAATTCTGCCATTTCGTGGTCACTGTAGCCAAGGTTGCCTTTGGCCTTTGCATTCCCAATGAGCCTCTCCAGGAACCTCCTTGATTGCTTATGTCCTGATGTGTTGTTCTTACAGAAGATATTGGGGTGGTTAGGCTCCCTTTGTGGATGTGAGTCTAATTCTGACTGTCTGCAGCTGTGATGGAACTTGATTTTAGTGTATGAAATTTCTCTTTGACAATTAAGGTGGTTAGCAGGTAATCTTTTTTCATCACTTAATGAGTGTTTCTTACTAATGCCTGTTTTTGAATTGCAGAGGGACTATAAACACCTTATTTTGGGTAGTTTGCTGATTTGTCCAGATTTTATAATTTGTGTACTTGCAGAATAGAATTGTATATAAGTCTGGTTATATTTCAGTCTGAATAGATGATGGCAGAAATACTATTTTGAAACAATGGTTAGGAGCAGCAGAACAAAATTGTATTTTAACCTTATGTTAAGTAAACTGAACATAAGTACATATATGGGCCTGTAGGAAAAAAATTAGGGAGGCCAAAGCTCAATTTGAACTTAAAATGGCAACTTTTGTAAAGGTTAATAAAAATGTTTTTACAAATATATTAATGGAAAAAGGAAGGGTAAGACCAACCTTTCTTCTCTACTGGATGAGGGAGGGAACATAGTAACTGCTGATGAGGAGAAGGCAGAAGTGCTCAACGCCTTCTTTGCCTCAGTCTTTAGTGGGAAGAAGGCTTGTCCTCAGGATAACTGTCCTCCTGGGTTGGTAGATGGTGTCAGGGAGCAGAATGGTCCCCCTGTTATCCAGGAGGAAGCAGTCACAGAATTTCTGAGCTGCTTGGATGTTCATAAATCTATAGGACCAGATGGGATCCATCCCAGGGTGATGAGGGAGCTGGCAGATGATCTTGTGAAGCCACTCTCCATCATTTACCAACAGTCCTGGCTTACAGGTGAGGTTCCAGATGACTGGAAGCTGGCCAATGTGATGCCCATTCACAAAAAGGGTAGGAAGGAGGATCCTGGAAATTATAGGCCAGTTAGCCAGACCTCAGTACCCGGTGAGGTAATGGAACAGTTTATATTGAGTATCATCACGCAGCACTTACAGGATGGCCAGGGTATCAGACCCAGCCAACATGGGTTTAGGAGGGGTAGGTCATGTTTGACAAACCTTTTTATGACCAGGTGACCTGCCTGATGGATGAAGGAAAGGCTGTGGATGTTGTGTATTTGGACTTCAGCAAGGCCTTTGACACTGTGTCCCACAGCATACTCCTGGAAAAACTGGCAGCCCACGGCTTGAACAGGAACACTTTGCTGGGTTTAGACCTGGCTGGATGGCCAGGCCCAGAGAATGGTGGTGAACAGTGCTGCATCCAGTTGGCAGCCAGTCACCAGTGGTGTCCCTCAGGGGTCTGTGCTGGGGTCAGTTCTGTTCAATATTTTTATTGATGACAATGGATGAGGGTATTGAGTCTTTCATTAGTAAATTTGCAGACAACACTAAGCTGGGAGCGTGTGTCGATCTGTTGGAAGGGAGAAGGGCTCTGCAGAGAGACCTGGAATGGTTGGATGGTTGGGCAGAGTCTAATAAGATGAGGTTTAATAAGTTGTCTTGGTTTGGAAAGACAGGGGGTGTCTGCTAGGGAACCAAAAAAATTGGAAACTTCCCTTGGACTTGTTATATATGTAGGTATAACATGGAAGAGCTCTCTGCCGTGCCAAGACGAGCAGCCCTGGCAGGTTTTTTTTTCAGAGAGCAGAAAACTGCCCAGAGCGAAGTGAAGTCAGTGCCACCCGGTCTCTCGCTTAGCTGCTTTCCTTTGTTTGTTCCCAAGCACCCATGAGCCCCCAAAAGCACCCAGCAATCAGCTTCTTAGCAACTTCTGGGAAAAAATTCTATAAGAAAGCAACCTAACCCCCAACATAAGTCCAAGTGCAGAGTCCTGCATTTTGGCCACAATAACCTTTTGCAACATTATGGGCTGGGGACAGTATGGCTGGACAGTGCCCAGGGAGAAAGTGACCTAGGGGTACTGGTCGACAGCTGACTGAATGTGAACCAGCAGTGTGCCCTGGTGACCCAGAAGGCCAATGGCATCCTGGCCTGTATCAGGAATAGCATGGCCAGCAGGACCAGGGAGGTCATTCTTCCCTTATACTCAGCGCTGGTGAGGCTGCACCTTGAGTGCTGTGTCCAGTTCTGGGCTCCTCAGTTTAGGAAGAACGTTGAGACGCTTGAGCGCGTCCAGAGGAGGGCAACGAGTCTGGTGAGGGGCTTAAAACACAAGCCATATGAGGAACGACTGAGGGAGATGGGGTTGTTTAGCCTGGAGAAAAGGAGAATCAGAGGTGACCTTATCACTCCCTACAACTTCCTGAAAGGTGGTTGTAGTCAGGTGGGGGTTGGTCTCTTTCACCAAGAAGCAACTGACAGAACAAGAGGACACAGTCTCAAGCTGTGCCAAGGGAAATATTGGTTGGATATTAGGAAAAAGTTTTTTACTGAAAGAGTGATAAAGTACTGGAATGGTCTGCCCATGGAGGTGGTGGAGTCACCATCCCTGGATGTGTTTAAAAAACGACTGGATGTGGCACTTGGTGCCATGGTTTAGTTCAGGTGTTAGGGCATGGGTTGGGCTCAATGATCTCAAAAGCCTCTTCCAACCTAGTGATTCTGTGATATAAATGGAAGCTTCAACTTTGGAAAAACAAAAGTGGAACAACATTTGATGCTGGAAAAAGTTAATAGAGGAATTTTCTGGGGTTTTTTTGGGTGCTTTTTTGTTGTTTTGTTTTCTTTTGGTCAGTACTTCTAATTAATATCAAAGGTTATTTTATTTAAATAGTAAGTAGACATTCAACCTGTACTTTATAAAACTTTTATTTTGTTGTATATTTTCTGCCACAACTTCAGTATGGGACTTATGCACTTCACCTACTAGTATATCTTATTGAGAAGCATACTATCATGCTATATTTCTTCACCTTTTGTTTTCCTTTTTTTTTTCTTTTTTATGGTGGGTGAACACTAATACTGCTGTTAGATCTTTTCATCATAGGATCATGCCTGTTGTTTCAGTCATAAATTCTTAGGAATTCTGCAATAGTTTTCCCTTTTACCCCATATCTTCCTTTTTCCTTTAAAAAAACAACCAAACAAAATCCCATTGGTATTTAGGCACACTAAGAGGACAGAGAAAGCATCTTATGTCAACACTTTCTTTGTGTTGCATAGAAGTATTCCAATTAAACAAGAATGACACCAATAAAATTTTACGGGTTCTTCACAAGTTCCTTCTAGTGTTTTATACTCTCAGGCAGTCCTAATTATTTTTTATTTTTATGTAAAATGCTTGATGACTGTGGAATAGAAAACAGTGTGGGGGTTTTTTTTGTTTTGTTTTTGTTTTTTTGCATAGGCCTGTCTTTAAATTATGTTTTGTATATTTATAAATATACTGTTTGGAGCTGAGGATTGCTATTAGGCTACCTGCTTAATGAACTGTGTTATTTGAAATAGTCTGGGCTATGTCAGTGGAAATAGCTATTGGCAACATCTTTGAAAAAAGTACAAGAACAGCTGAGGTGGACAAACTACTATTTTTTATATAGACAACTTTCCTCCTAATTTCTTCTTTAGAAGCTCAAGAATTTGTTTTGTCTTTTTTTAAGTTCTTTCGAAGGTAGCTAGCAGTGCTGCTTAACTTTAAAAAGGTACACACTGCAAAACGATTAATGTTTATCTTCCTATTAATTATGAATGTATAGAAACCAATGTTGCTAAATAAACTTGTAAGCTGTGTTAACATTTGAGGAAAGGTATAGCCAGCTTGCTAGGGCACTCAGTGTACCCATTCAGTGTTCTGATAAGTTAAAAGTCCAATTGTTGCAATGATTGAGTTCTAAAGTCATCCTCATCTCTATTTTAACAACTAACTGGGACCAATTTCACATAGATTTTTTTTTTTAATTAAGGATTGGTTGTTTCATTTTGTTAACACTGAAATTGTAATACTTGCCCATCCTTAAGTGGGACTTGAGTTTAAATAAGTATAAAGGGAGAATAAGTATGTTGATGTTAGGTATTTTAGCTATATGCAACTGTATTTAAAGAAGGTGAGTATGTAACTATGAAAATATATAAAATCTTATTTGCTGTTAAGAAATCCTATAATTGGTTCAGCAGAGGTGGCTATGTGATTTTCTCTTGTTAATACCTACTTACAGATATTTGGAAAAGGGCTTTTTAATGAACTTTTCTATGCAGAGTACATTGCTCTATTTTTCTGGGATAGTTTCCAGAAACTGAAAATAACGGTACACTTAGATTTAGCTAACATTTGATAATCAGATTGTGAGGCTATGATGATTCTGTGTAGTTAGTATAAGCAGTTTTTCTAAAATAGTTTGAAAAATAGTCATAGAATCATAAAGTTGGAAGGGACCCACAAGGATCATTGAAGTCCAACTCCTGGCCCTGCACAGGACATCCCAAGAATCACACCATGTGCCCAAGAACATTGTCCAAAGGCTTCTTGAACTCTGCCATGCTTGGCACTATGACCACTTCATCAATGGGGAGCCTGCTCCAGTTCTTGGGCACATGATGTGATGCTTGGGGTGTCCTGTGCAAGGCCAGGAGTTGGACTTGATGATCCTTATGCATCACTTCCAACTCAGCATAGTCTATGATTCTATGAATTGCTGTCACTTGTATTGGTTTAAAGGACAGGTGTCTGCCAAGGAAGGTGGGTACCTCCCTTGGAATGGGAAATGTGACCTCCTTCCCTCCAAATTATTATAACTTTGAAATTACGGGACTTTCAGGCAAAGATGTGGGAAAAGAAATAACAGTTATATATAGTTATATATAGTTATATATAGTTATATATATATATATATATATAAAGACAAACAAACAAGAACAGTGGCAGCAAACAACAAACCAGAAACCCAGTAACAGCCTTCTCTCGGCTGTCAAGCACATTTCCCTTGGTGTAGTTATGATCACAGCCGGCAGGGGCGCTGTTGTGTGCCGGCTGGGTGGGCAGGTGCGATGATTCTCCCATGGCTACAGGGGGCGATGTGGTGCGAGCTGAGCTGCCTCTCCACGCGGGTAATGGCAACTCAGCTGGCAGGAGAGAGAAAGAAGGGGCTTTCCTTTGCAAACTCACGGGGGGCAGCCAGTCTCAGTGCCATTCGGGAAGCTGAATGGACTGCAGCAGGAAAACCTCGGAGCAGCAGTCTGGAACAGCAGAGGCAGACACACCTAGGGTGGCAAACAAAGTGTAGCAAAGACTCCGGAGCCGTGCCAGAAGCCGGGCTGTCCGGGCGGGCACGGGGTGTCAGGTTAAAGTGTAGCAAAAAGCCTTGAAGTAGTGGCAGAAAACAGTGGGGCTGGGTGGTGGCAGATGGGCTGCTGCAGGCAGCTGCTGCAAGCAGCCAGGAGATACTCCCTCCGGAGGGGGTCAGGGTCCCGGGTTTTCCCCTGAAGCACCCGAGTAGATGAGGGTCCCTCTCAGTGAGGTTGGATGTTGAAAAGGTCTCAGTTCAACGGCCGCTCTTACGAGCAAAGGCTCACTCACGGTAGGAGAAGCAGTAAAGGGCTGAACTCCGCGGTGGCAGCGAATTCTGCCCCACAATAGCACCAGTCCGACTGTTCCCCTCCAGTCCCGAGAGCGAGAGAGAGCGCGAGGGATAAGCCCAGCCCCTCACCCCCCAGTCAAAATCTCACGGTCTTTGCACTTCCCAAGAGAAAACTCCCCAGCTAGGAGACTGCAGCCAGCTGCACCCCTCCCCCCGTCTTGACCACATCCTTTGTCTCTCTTAGGGATTCATCGTTCTTGTTTCTTAGGCAACAAATGCGAGAAAAATTCCCTAAGAAAAAAAAAAACAAAGCAAACCAATCTAACCTTCAACATCACTTAAAACTTTAGGATTTAATGTTGAAAATAAAAAAGTCTTCCTAGTTAGGACTAGGCAAGAAAATAAGAGGTGACTGGAAATCATAGGAATCTTGTCCTTGGCAATGATGAAAGTTTAAAATCTTCGTAATAGTGAGTTACTCTTTGAAATTAATACATTTGATAATAGTCATGGCCAGAGGTACAGCTTCTTTTTATGAATAGCGTGGTAAGACACCATTTTACATCTCTCTGGGAGGAAACCATATTTGGTGTGAAGTTGAGAGATGTTAAGCGTTTCTTCTGACTGAATGCATTAAGCAACTGGCAGTTGGAACAGCATCAAATTTAAGTTATTGATCTTGACCTATAAAATTCTAAATGGTATAGAGCCATCTAAGGGTGTCCTGGTTCTGACTGGGCTTGAGTTAACTTTCTTCATAGTGAAGCGATACGCGGAATAAAGACTCCACAAGTAGGTATATAGTTATGAAGTGGGTATGTATGGAGACGCCCGGCACAAGTGAGATAGCTCTCGTGAAAACTTGTGCCACGAGCCTCAGCCTGACCCACATCTTTATTCACAAAAATGTTCCATATGCAATACATTGCACAACCTTGCCATGCATATTCAACCCTTGGTCCAGCCTGTCCTTGCCTCACATGGTAATTAGATCCACGCCCTTCTGGGCATGCGTTGTTTTGTTGTGGTGGTCGCACAGGGGTCTCTGGTGGTCTCTGAGGTTGAAGATTGTGGTCTTCCTCATGTCTGAACTTCTGAACTTTTCTCCTTTGTGCGTGCGCTTTTGGTCCCTTGGTGCTTATCTGAGTACTTCTGTCAGCCTTAATCCATTTGGAGCCAGAGGAGTCCCTTTATCTGGGTTCTTTGCATCCCTTGGTCTCCTCGGTATTGTTCTTTATGTAAGAAGCTTCAGAAATTTGCATTTTCCTATGCTCTTTGTACCATGGCAGAGGTCTAAGTAAAAAGGTTAAGACATGAAATTCTACAGGCTAGACTTTAAATACTTAATTCATATTGCTAACTCAAGTGAACTCCAGAAATCTCTATTTCTGTAGTAGCCCCTGTGGCATTTTGCTTTGGATTTGTGGCTACAACAGTGTTGTTAACACACTGGTATCTTGACTGTTCCTGAACATTTTGTTGAGAGTGTTAAAACTCTCAGTTTCTCACTGTTCCTCCTGCCCTCCAGCAAGTAGGTTAGAGGTGGGCAAGAAGTTGAGATGAGAGATGGCCAGGACAGCTGACTGAAATTGGCCAAAGGGATTCCATACCATATCAGGTATCATTCTCAACAATAAAAAAAAAAAAAAAAAGAGAGGGTTTGTGTCTTCCAAGGCAGCTGTTGCTTAGAGACTGGCTGGATTTGTGTCTGCTTGTGGGAGGTAGTGAGTGATTGACTTTGCATTGCTTTGGGGTTTTTTTCTGTTTCCACCAGCCCCTTCTTATTTTTCCTTCACTTACTAAACTTTTTTTCAACACATGAATTTTCTTGCTTTTGTTCTTCCTATTCTCTACTTTGTTCTGTTGGGAGTTAGGGGAGTGAGCAAGTAGCTGTATGTGTGGCTAGATCCTGGCTGGGGTCAACCCACCACAGACACGATCTTTCTAACTTTGCCTCAAGTGCAATACAGCGTACAGACAAAACAATTCTTTCACTGGTTTAACTTGTTTTAATCAGGATGGGGAGATGCAAAGGAGAGCACTATACTAACAAGACCGCAGCTTTGCCAATGAAAACAGTGTTGGCACTGGTACTGAAATAAAAGGGCCAGGAGACCAGCTCCTTTCAAATAGTCTTTATTGAAATCAGCTCTTTAGGGTAGGAGCCCAAGGGGTCGCGCACACCGCCGGTGCTCCTGTAGACACGGGGGAAAAAGAAATTTGGCAGCTTTGCCTCAGGGCAGAGCTAAAGCTTCTGTTCTTATAAGAGTCCTTGGGAAAACAATGACTCGCTCGCAGTCTAGGGGTGTCACTCTGGTCGACTCCCATTCAGGTTATGGTGACCACATTCCGAATCGAAAAATGCCGTGGGAGGATTGCTCAGCCTCTTCTCAGGTGTTGTACGTTGTTGGTTTTTTCGAGATGTCACGTAGGCTCGTTGTTTTAGAGGCATTTTGTGTCAAATGGGCTCTTGCGTCTTTCATTTGCATATTCACGATGGTTGTCTTCCCCCCC
Source organism: Certhia americana (assembly GCA_018697195.1). NCBI lineage: Eukaryota > Metazoa > Chordata > Aves > Passeriformes > Certhiidae > Certhia > Certhia americana. The sequence continues at coordinate 4,114,674 of JAGMWU010000027.1, read as the reverse complement.
TCCTTAGTGGTGGGCACTGTTTTGGGAAGCAGCGCCGGCATTTCCCGACGGGATAGGGAAAGTACAGTTGGGGGGGGGGGGGGGGGGCAAAGTAATTTATTCTGTTAACAATTAACACGAGATTTGACTTACAGACTTAGGAACAGCATCAACCAACAACTAATTTAATAAACTTAGGAACTTATTACAACCAATTTAGCAAACTCAGGAAACCATTCCTAACAATACTACTTCTGCTGTTATATGTAATCTGTATAATTTATTTATTTGACTTTCATTCTGATGGAAGTAAAAGTTGGCTTTGAGAATTTCTATTTTATAGAAAAAATGTTTTTTGCAAGATTTTTATCATCAGCTAAGCTGTTTTGTTGAGTATTTTTACTCTGAACTGCAATTTTCAATTTTTTTTCTTGTGTATTTTAAGCTGGAAGATTATTTTCATATCAATTCTAAAATGCTTTTCTTGCAATTCTTGCAAGATGTACAAATTGGTAGACTCAATAGGTGAATGGTCTGAAACAGTTGATTATTTAAATAGTATAAAACATCTATTTAAAAGTTTTCGGTTTTAAAAGGTTTTGAGAGCAACACTTGGCTTTGCTTTGATTGCTCCCTCCACTGCTGCTTCCCCCCATTTGATTGCTTGGGATAGGAAGAGGTCAAAATTGAGGAAAGGGTAAGGAATGTTTTAATGAGTTTAGCCTTTGACTTAAACTGAAGCATTCTTTTGTCATATTATGAAGTCTGTAAGTTGCTGTGCATTTGTATTTGCTTTTAATAGGCTGTATGTTGTGTTTGGGGAAGACATTTTGGCTGAAATATACTCTGGTGTGAATGCTGTCATTTTTCTTAGGTACAGATTTTGATACTGTGATCTGTGTTTGTTGTTTGAGAAACAGGTTGTATTGTAGCCTGAATAGAAGCCTAAGTAAGCTTAAAATACAGCAGATCAGTTACCTCTGGTACTACTTATTTACTGAAAATGAACAAATTTGGGAATAAAAAAAGATTGTTATAGAGAACCTTTGTCCCCTTTGGATGGCTGAGTGCTTTTCTCCAGTGTGAGTTATTTGGGGAAATGGGTTATCTGAACCTGTGAAGCTTTCCAAATTCTGTGTGTTGGAAATAAGTAATTTGAGAGAGGTTGCACATGTAGACATCTGATAACTTTATTTGAAATAAAGGTTTGGAATTTTATCAGCTTCAGCTGAGGTATTTAATTAGTTTCATTGCTCTGTTCTGTGAGAATAAACAGAAGCCTTAACCTTTAAGGACACCCATTGTTACATGTTTTTTAGGTGGTATCATGGAAAACTCGACAGAACAATTGCAGAAGAACGTCTTTGGCAAGCGGAAAAACCTGGAAGTTACCTTATTCGAGAGAGTGATCGGAGACCGGGTTCATTTGTGCTTTCATTCCTTAGTAAAACAAGTGTCAATCATTTTAGGTGAGAAGTAAATGTTTTCTTTTAAAGCACTGTAACTTATTTACTTGTGGGTTAAGAACTTAGTACACTATAGAAAACAATTGTATTATATAAATTGAATATTTTTTACTTTTTATCCATGTATGGTATAGCTCTTTGCTAGGGTTTAATTGTTTTCAACCATGCTACAAAAATTCCTTTACAGGCTGAAGAATGAAAATGTGAGGAAACCAGCATTATCAGGATAGAAAAGTTTGACTAAAGCTGTTGTGACTAAATTTACAGTAACATGCAGGCTTCTTAGTAGTAATCAAATTATTTTAAGTTTATTCCTCATATATTGCAGCTTAAAGAACATATTTGAATGTCAAAGTCATAGCAAATCTGTGTTTACAAGATAGCTATAACAAGGAGAAACAAAGAGGTAATGTGTTTAACAATATGAGGATTTTATAGAATATGCTTTCAGTCTATGTTATAATTAGTTGTTTGTCCTGATTTAGGGCAAATTTGGGAAGAAACCTCCAAATGGGGTCCCTCCAGAAAGCAAACCCAAACGACTCCTCCCTCAACTGGCTCGGGAAAAGATTTCCGTGGAGAAAAGTGGAAAAAAATATTTATTTAACAAGCAAAGTATCCACAAGCATAAAAGAATGTATAATATTAAACAATAAAACCTTTTGCTGTTCGATTAGATGGCGATTTCAGAAAGTCCTTGTCATGGAATGCAGCTTGGCTCGCTCAGTCTTTTATCAGTCCCTCTGGCACTGGAAAATGCTGAGGCCCAGGCCCCAGTGGGCCACAGGTGTGAGCTCCCAGTGCTCCCCTGGGTTTTCAGTCCAGAGGAGGTTTGAACAGTTCCAAGAAAAAGGAAATAAAAACACAGTCCGGAGAACTTCTCTGCTTCAGCTAGCCAAAGCCAACTAAAAGCAAAGGAGATCTCTGTCCCACTGTCTGTCCATGCTGCAGACAACACATTCCAAGAGCAGAATGTGTAGGAGTGAGTGCACTTTCTGAAAACAAACTCCGTGCTTCTCTTTCTCCCCTTCACTCTTGAAACCAGTCTTAAAGGTACAGAACAAAATATCCAACACAAACAGAACAGATGATTGGGGATACAAGCATCATGAAGTCACCCTAGGACATTGTTCTAAATACAAGTATCCATTTATCTGAAATTGTAACTGTGGTTATTTTACCATTAACAAGTTATAGACATTAATTTAGTCTCATTTAGTGTAAATCAGATGTTCTGGGAAGCGCTTGAATGTTAGCATGTAGTGTGCTGCACTGTAATGTTCATCTTCACAAAATACGATATCAAGTGCATCTTCAGCACTGGAAAAAACTTTTGTCAACTATCTAGATAACAAGAAATAAGCAGTAAGCAAATTTTCTTGCAAAGCAAACAAATAGCATGCACATGTTTGTATCATGTCTGAGCTAACAATTCATGTTTCTTAGCTATACTGATTCTTGTTAGGGAACTGATTACTATGTAGCAGTAGTAGAAAATGAAGTTATGTTAATACTTGTTTTTTAAGTTTTCAAGAGTCTCATTTTTAATAACTTCTGCTTATTGTAGCCAATATCAGGTGTTGAATGTTGGTTTGTGTCTACCATAAAATTGTTTCTGGCATCTCAGAAAATGGGAAACCATTAAATGCTACTTTCTAAGAAAGGAATCCTTATAATATTTTCAAATCTTAATGGATCTTTTCTTCTTCGATCCATTAAATATGTGAACTATCTGAAGGAAACAAATTTGTCTGCTGATACTGGTCTTCATAGAGCAGAGCTGCTTTTGATTTCACTTGTTGACTGTGGAGTGTATGTGTTTTTGTTATTAGAAGGGCAGATGCCACACTCAAACATTTTTCCAGCCTCAAGACTGACAGTCTTGAAGTTAATTCAGCCAAATATAAGGATGTCCCCCCTGGGTCCCATAGACTGGAAGTGTCACTTCCACCAAAGCTTGTTCTCTGCCAAAAATGGGTGAAATTTTAATTGCTTGACAATCTCTCTGATATTTGTTTCCTAAATGTGATATTTCTTTGATTAAATTTTCCTTATATATTTCTGTTTGACTAAAATACCAATACTGTAGGTAAAAGTTCTCCAAATCCTCCTCCCCCCAAGTTGGATATGGGCATATATTCATGCAGCATATGATTGACAGTGTATGAGTCCATCAAAACTAAATTGTTTTTTGGCTGTAGCAGTATATTTTTTGGTGAGTTGCTGAGTGATATAAAATATCGAGGAGAAAAATCTTTATATTTTCATCTTGCCCTTCAGAATTTTCTGTAATTGAGTGGAGGTTAGCAAATGTGATATCTATCTTCAAGAACAGCCAGAAAGAGGATTTGAAGAACTACAGGCCTGTCAGCCTGACCTTGGGGCCAGGGAAGATTATGGAGCAGATCATCTTGAGTGCCATCATATGGCACATGCAGAAAAAACAGGTGATCAGGCCCAGCCAGGATGGGTTTATAAAAGGCAGGTCCTTCTTGGATAAACTGATCTCCTTGTATGACAAGGGGTGACCTACTTAGTGGATGAGGGAAAGGCTGTGCATGTTGTCTACCTAGCCTTCAAGTCCAGTAAAGCCTTTGGCAGAGTTTTCCATAGCATTCTCCTGGAGAAACTGGCTGTTCATGGCTTGGACAGGTGCACTGTTTGCTGGATAAAAAACTGGCTGGACGGCCAGGATCAGAGAAAGGTGGTAAATGGAGTTAAATCCAGTTGGTGGCCAGTCACTGTTTAATATCTTTATTGATGACCTGGAGGAGCAGATCAAGTGCACCCTCAGTAAGTTCACAGATGACACCAAGTTGGGTGGGAATGTTGATGGGCTGGAAGGCTCTGCAGAGGGATCTGGACAGGGTGGATTGATGGGCCAAGGCCAGTTGTAGGAAGTTCAACAAGGTGAAGTGCTGGGTCCTGCACTTGGGTTATGACAATCCCATGCAACACTACAAGCTGGGGGAAGAGGGGCTGGAAAGCTGCCCAGCAGAAAAGGACCTGAAGGTGCTGGTCAACAGCCAGCTGAACATGAGCCAGTGTGTGCTCAGGTGGTCAAGAAGGCCAATGGCATCCTGGCCTGTATCAGGAATCACGTGGCAAGCAGGACCAGGGAAGTGATTGTCCCTTTTTACTAAGCACTGGTGAGGTTACACCTCAAATACTGTGTCCAGTTCAGGGCCCCCCACTGCAAGAAAGATATTGAGGTGCTGGAGTGTGTCCAAAGAGGGTCAATGAAGCTGGGGAAGGGTCTGGAACACAAGTCTTATGGGGAGCAGCTGAGGGAGCAGCTGAGGGAGCTGGGGTTGTTTAGCATGGAGCAAAGGAGGCTCATGGAAGACATTGCTCTCTAGAACTACCTTAAAGGAGATTGTAGCCAGGTGGATATTGGTCTGTCTTTCCCAAGTAGCAAATAATAAGATGAGGGGAAGAGGCCTCAAGTTTCACCAGGGGAGGTTTAGATTGGATATAAGGAAATATTTCTTCACCAAAAGGGAAGCATTGGAACAGGCTGCCTAAGGAAGTGGTAGAGTCACCATCCCTGGAGTTATTTAAAAGATGTGTAGATGCTGTGCTTAGGGATATGGTTTAGTGGTGGATTTGGCAGTGCTGGGCTAATGTTCAAGTCCTATTATCTTAAAAAAATCCATGATATTAAAGGTTTTTTTCCAACCTGATTCTGTGATCCTAAAAATTATTGTTTTGACACTGCAACAAAGAGTTCTGGTGGAAAGTATGACATTTTTCCCATTTACTACATAATTTATTGGAAACTGGTTTTAGCATTCTTCAAACTTCATAAAACTGATAATTTCACAATTTTTACCAAAAATTGATAGTTTTTAAGTAGATCAGATGTCTTGTTCATTTTTTTCTTTTGTGTAACTAAAGGAATAGTTCAATCCCTCTGTCAGTATTTTCTTCCTTCTCAAAGTTGCTTTTCCAGGTAGCTCTTAACATTTTTAGAGAGTGAGTTTGTAATATTGTATTTTAAACATAGACAGCCTGCTTTAACAACTCAGCGTCATCCTCATTTCCTTTTAAAAAAAAATCCCAAACCGAACCCATCCCAACAGTTTGTAGCAAAAGTTCTTCTGTCAAACTTCCTTTTCTTTATTAACAGGATTATTGCCATGTGTGGAGATTATTACATTGGTGGACGTCGCTTTGCTTCACTCTCAGACCTAATTGGGTATTACAGTCATGTGTCTTGTTTGCTGAAGGGGGAAAAGCTATTCTTTCCAGTAGCACCTCCAGAGGCAAGTAGTAAAATTATAAAATGTCATTTATTTAAATATTAATATCATTAATCTTGCATTTGATATTCATAGTTTTCTATGAAAAAAGCCTTGTAGATGGCTTCCCCTAGTTCTAGACCTATCTCAGCATATGGTGAAGTATAATGAATATATAAACAAGGTTTTACTGATAGAAACTAATGATAAAAAATTGGTTTTTAATCTGTAATGAGAAAGTTAGATGTCAGGTATTGCAGCTATCTGCAAATGTAGTAATAACATTGTAAGTAAACTGAAATAAGAAAATGTGTGGGTTTTGGCTATTAAAGAGCGCCATTATAATGTAGGGTTTTACACTGACTTAATAAATTATATCAAAATAATATTACTGTTTTGTAGCAAAGATTTTGAAATACACATCCTTGAAATAACCAAAGATCCCGAAAGCTGTTTCTTTCAAGTGACTATCCTTAAGACAATATCAGTAATTATCAATATGAGTAATGCCCCCCCCCCCCCCCCGAATAAAGATGTTTCTGAATGTTAAATTTTTAAAAAGTTCCACTAAGAGGAAGTAAGTTGTAAAGTGCTCTTTCATGGGAATTGCATTGTTGGTAATTTGATTTTTGGAGATAGCATGACTGATAATGTTAGTGGGCTAGAAGCAAAATGAAGACTTTTGTAGATAACTTTAGGAATTGAGCATTTCCAGCTCTTACTATTTTTGACCATTTCAAAACTTAAAACTTGCAAAGGGACACAAATTACTATTACCAGTCTTTTGCCTCAGGACAGCATAATGTTGGGGAGAGGAAGCTACGCTAGAGTGAAAGGGAAAATTAATATCTTTGATGTCTTCTCTAAAATTGTAGCCTGTGGAAGATAGAAGGAGAGTTCGAGCAATTCTACCTTACACCAAAGTGCCAGAAACTGATGAAATAAGGTATGTTTTAATGATAGGTAGAAGCATATGTGAAATTCTTGGCGTATTTATAAAACCTAATGATTTACGTATATGTTCACTGTGCAAATACTTTCCAATTGCATTTTAGAGTTAATGCTCTGGGAGGTTAAAGGTATGATGCTTGCATTTTTATTTTTTTTCTTCCACTATATATATATTATGTGGAAAAGATGCAAAACCAACAGTCCTATATCTAATGGAAGAACATATACTAGTTGCTTGGAATTAATACTGCTTTCTTGAGATATCAGTTTTCTTCCAGATGAAAAAAGAAAAGCCAGATTTGAAAGATGTTTGTAGTAATTTCCGATGAGACTGTCTTGGTTTCACAAGTTGATAGAACATGCTGGTGTAATTGGGAATAAGGTTCTTGATAGGACTCTTAACCTAAGATTATAGAGAAAAGTATATGACAGCTTTAAATCCTCATCGAGGTGAAAATTTATCCAGTCCATTCTGATCTCTATAAAAACCACTTTGAGGATATTCATCTTTGAGAAGACCTTCTTCTAAGCATACAATAAGGTAATAAGACAGGAGGGAACTCCCTAACTGTATATTGAAAGTAAGGCTTCTTTCTATTCTTATGCATGATAGGGTCCATCAAGTCCAGTAAATGCCTAATTGCACCTACCAACTTAAGAGGAAAAATTATTTCATTACTCTGCTATGGTAACAAGAATTACAGGAAACTGTAAAGTTCTGTGTGTCTGTATAGGTTTCTGAGATCTGCATGGTAAAATTGTTCATAGCAAAACTGGTACAAAGTACACCGTTTTAGGTCAAATTAATGTATTATACTCTTATAATGTACTCTTGAAGATGTTATATATTTCAGGGAATCTTGACTTAATTTTAACGTCATAATTAGTATTTAGAAAGCTTGAAGCATTCCAAACAATAACTGATATAGGATGGCTTTGCTGTGTATTGTACATTGTTAAGATTTAGGTTCATTAGTAGCTGAATTCATTCTAAGTATTTTCCTTAGGCTTTTTTTATTCTTGCTTTTTACTTTGTGCTCAAGTTAATGTATTTTTGTTACTCTCTGTCACAGATGAATTATTAAAAGATGTCATCGTTGTGGGGTTAACTAAAAGGGTTTTATTAATGATTAAACAATTATTAAATGATAATTAATACTGTTCACTCAGAGTGTGTGCATCTATCACACCCTCTCAAGAGATATTCAGTAGAAAATTGCTATCTAATTTTGGTAGTTTATGAACTTCAGTACTGTGTAGCTATTACCTGTATCCCTGATATATCATTTGACTTGATTGAGAAGTCCCCCTGTGCTTCAGTGAAAAGTTTTCATATGACCTGATGTTATGGTTTAACCCTGGTCAGCAACTAAGCACCAACAGACACTGGTGCAGTAATTTTCCTCAATGGATGCCTTTTTACTGCTGTTTTTTCTTGCACTTCTTGTACTTGAGCTTCTAGTCTCCAGGTAGGTTCACCATCCCACTTCCTTATGTCCTCCCCCGGTCATGGCAGATTGAACCACAGGGTGGCATGTGGTGTGTGTCACTGATAAACCTCTCCCCGAACACAAAAAGGTTGATTCTTAATAGCCAAGATGTTGATCACTATGGGTGGGGAAGACTTATCCTTCTTTACTTGCTGGGTCAATTGTTGGAATAATTTCTCCACAGCAAAGACACAGAGAGGAAGTGAGATTCAATTTGAATTCTAAAGTTGGCTGGCCAATCCAACCACAGTTGGTGCTTTTGTGTCTCTCCAGCTCATTACCGCCAGGTTGTTGGTGTACAGTGTTGGTGCACTTCATACAAACTTTCACCACATGGGCCATGTGCATGGGACTTCATACGGCTTGTTGGATACCTGGTTGTCATATACCTCCACCACAGTTAATTCCCTCAGATACTGGATACCGCCCCCAGTGGTGGTCACCTTGCTTTGGAAATTTGTAGGTCCTTCCTTGATGGGATATCTGCCCACACTCGATGGAAGCTGCCTCCGAAGACTGAAGTTTCCTGCCCCTTTTACAATCCTTTTGTCAGTGACCTTATTCCTAACAGGGGATCTCAGCTGCTAGGTTTCCTTACCCTCTAATTCCTGATGTTTGGCTCCAATATCCCAGCATCAGAATAACTAGCTGAAAATTTGTTCACCTGGTTGATGGCTTCACATATCTCGCTGATTGCTTAGGGATAGGGATTGTATAGTTTCTGTCTCATTTATGATTTCATTCTTTCCTCTCCTGTTCTTGTGACTGCTCTGCTGCTTCCTCTTAGGAGAATCTTCTTCATCCCTTACTGAATGAGTTGACTTCTGCTTTCATTGTTTCCTTTTAATTATAGAGGTGACTGATATAGTTGAAAGCTGGGTCTCTGATTAAGTCACAGTGACTATTGGTATGTTTTCAGATCCAGAAGACCCTCTCCTTGAGGGTGCTGAACGGTTCTAAATAATGTTGGTTGATGCACGCCAGGCCCCAGTAGAGTATGATAAGTTGTGCCTCTTTGGAATATCTTTTTTCAAACATTCTATCACTTCATCAGGATCTGGGAGTGAAGTCTTAGACCACTGGAGGTGACAACATTTCTAGATACTTGCTCATATTTTCCTACATGCCTTGTGTCCTGGTGTCGAAGTTTAGTCCTGATTGGACAATTTTGTAATATTGACACCTGATTAAACCAATGAAAAGGATGGATACACCTCTTGTGAAAACACATTTTTAGGTGAGATTCCGGAAATTTTTCTCTTCTGATTTCCGGTGGTGTGAGGTAGGAGGTCTGGCCTGGCTTAGTCCCACGGCTGGGCCGGGCCTAGGTTCCCCCTACACTCCCCCGGCACCCCGGCAGGCAAAGGGGACGGAGAGGCCGGGGAGGGAAGGCTCAGTCCAGTCCTGGCTGCTGAGATTTGCTAACCCAGGACGGCCTGATTTATTAAAATATGAATATCGATCTAATATCGATA